>LNAC01000284.1:0-122576 GCA_002007465.1 Ailurus styani
ATTTTCTCAAAGTCTCCAGTCCATGAGGAGTTACTTCTTAGAGTTCCCTCTTAATTAACTTAGTCTCATCATTTAATTTGATCGTTTTTTTCTTAATTGCTCACATTCTCCAGAATTCTTTTCTCATCTCTCTTTCTTTTTTATTTTCTTTTTTCTTAAGTAAACTCTACTTACAACCCCAAGATCAAGAGTCACAAGTTCTACATGTGCTCCTTATCCTTCTTTCTTGTTGCACTTCAAGCAGTATCAAGTATGGATGATTCTTCAATATATTTATCTTTGGTAATAAACTCTCCTCTGTGCTTCCTACATACTTCTATCCAACAAATGGCTTTGCCACCTGCCTTCACACAAAATATGTCCCAGATTGCATTTATCCATTTACCTCTAAATGTGCTCATGTTTCTGAGCTGGTGGCACTTTGATTCTTAGAAAATGCTTCTTTGTTTCCCACCTGCCACCAATGTATAAAAATTTTCCTTCCTTCTTTGCTTCCTGGCTTCCTTCTTTCCTCCCCTTACTTTGGTTTCTCCTCTTTTGTACTAACTATTGCTTATCTGGATCTGCCCTTTACTTTTCTCACCTAGATTATCACAGGTATAACCTCCAAATGGCCTCTAGTCTTTTCTGTCTCAAATCTGCCTCTAAACCAGTGACTTTCAATTATTTTTGACCAAGTTCCACAGTAATAAGTATATGTTGTATCACAACCAGGACACCTTCCCTGCTCCCAACACAGACAGCTAGAGAGCACACATTCTCTCTCTTCTTCCTATCTATATTTTTTATAGGTATAGATATACCTAGATATATAACAGAAACCAAAATTTCACAACATAATACTTACCTTTCAATATTCTATGAACTCTAATATTTCCTATTGTATTGTATTCCTATTTTATTCTATTCTCTTCTGTTTCTATTTCTATTAAGCATAATGCTGATGACAACCCCTTAAACTGATTTCACAACCCAGTAATAGATTATAACTCAGAGACTGAACACTATTTTTCCTCTCTCTCTATACATTAGATTGATATAGCAAGAACAAAAATCTGACTCCATCATTTTCCATAATAATCCTTTTTGGAGGCCTCCTGTCTTCTACTGGATAATATCCAATATCTTTTCTTTTTAAAGATTTTATTTATTTATTTGACAGAGAGAGAGAGAGATCACAAGAAGGCAGAGAGGCAGGCAGAGACAGAGGAGGAAGCAGGCTCCCTGATGAGCAGAGAGAGCCTGATGCGGGGCTCCATCCCAGGACCCTGAGATCATGACCTGAGCTGAAGGCAGAGGCTTAACCCACTGAGCCACCCAGGTGTCCCGATAATGTCCAATATCTTGAAAAGGTGTGCATGGCAGCCTGGCAAGCTGTCTGATCTTCCAGCTTCATTTCTCCCCATTCTGCCCTGCACTTTCTACTCTGGCAGCACTCAACTCCTTCCTATTTACCCTGGAGTTGTCTCCTTCTGATTCTCTCATATCCTTATCCCCTGGCTGTTTTCCTCTAAAAGTCATACTTGGGTCATGGTAAGTAAAATGTCTATTGAAAGAAGTAGTGAGAAAGTAGTGAGAAATTTGTGGTTGATTTCTTAGCACAAATTACCCCACAAAATCAATAATTACTTATTCATATTACTTATTCATAGATTGCTATCATCATCATCACCACCACCACTATCATCACTAAAACAAGTACTCCAGAGATTATTTATTTCTATATATAAAATATACTTTGACAGGGGCATTCAAGTATGTTTGAATCCAGTGTTCTAGGTACTCAATGATTCATACAAAACAAGGAAACCACACTGAGACAATACAGTGAAAATATTTTTCCTTTTTCATTACCCCCTACCTAACTATATCCTATTTTTGATAGGAACAGCATCATCTCCCAGGTTGAAACAAAGCCTCCTCTATTTTCTTGAATGTCAAATGAGGCAACAGAAGAGTTAAATAAATAACTAGATGTTGAAATAAAAAAATTTCCCCTGCTGTTCTTCTAGATAATCTGAATCAAAAGAGTAACCCACAAACTCATTCTGTGTTACATTTCTGTGAACAAATTCAAGTGGATCTCATCTACTCAGCAGCTGCAGAATCTGTTTGAACACCATACTGTATTGTGTATGAAGGCTGGGAAGGCATGGAGATAAAGACAGAGAGGATTGAGTTTTTAACTGTATTTGGCTTTGGAAGCCTTGCAATAAACTTGGAAAGCTGGACAGTGGGAGAAATGTTGAGCAACATTATCTAATATTTGGATAAGAATAATCTTTGTATGTGTAAACCTCAACATAGAATCATCCAATTGAAATAAAATTTACTGTTGTATAAAACTTCAAAAATTGAGTTGGGTCAGGTTTTGATTCAGAACAATGTAAGCTGAGTTAACAATATTTAAAAACTACACTAACATTTACTGCCATTTGGGTCAAATCCATAACAAACAGCTGTAAACTGAAAATGATCCATTCATGGAAAGATCTCCCTCAGCTTCTCATGGATTAATAATTTGTTTTGATTGAGGTCATCACTAATGGGATAAATTTAATATTTCAGAGACACATACTAACTAACCACTGACTGGAGTTTAGCATCATGTATTTCTTGGTGTTAATAGAGAAGTATTCATTAAGTGAATTTTCTTTTTTAAGTAAATATGAGATTATTTAAGTGTAAATTTCCAAGGAATACATTTTCATGACAATGATATTTAAATGTTTCTTGATGCTTTTTAATAGCTTTAGAATGTTTTGATATTACTTCTCTTAATTCCCTATAAAAAAACACATATGGGTTAATACCTATTATAGGTGATTTTAAAGGGGAAAAAAGTGATGACCATTTTCTATGCCAGCAGTTCTGAGCTCTCACCTGCTCAATAAAATGACCTGGGAACGTAAAAATACCAATGCACCAGCCATGTTCATTGTCTGAACCCCAGAGATGTATCAGACTCTCTGAGGGTGGGTTTAGGCATCTCTTTATGTGTGTGTGTGTATATATATATATATAAAATATATATAATATGTACTTATGTATTTATAGTATATATATATATATATATATATACACATATATAATTAAATAGCTTCCCTCGTTGGTTATAACAATGTCAAGAATCTATGAGGCTCATAATATTTTTATACAAAATATAATTCTTTCATTTGTAAAGTGATACAAATTATAGCATAGTCTTCTTTATTAAAAATGCTCCTATTCACCCTCCGCCCATACTCCACCACTATGGGAAAACTCAGTTCTTCCTGAGATAGTAAATGCCTGCCTGTAACACTCACTTGCCCCCTTTCCCTCTCTTCTCCTCTTTGATTCGCCCAACATGCCTCCCCCCGCCCCCCGCAAGCTTTCCATGTTACAGGTACTGTGTGCAAATCAGAATTGTTGCTCCTTTCCTTACTGTGTCAATGGCTGTTCTTATGAGGGAAAGGGAAGTGGGGCTTAGCAGGAGTCAGACGGCTCAGCTGTGCCTGGGAGCCAGGGCCATCTGAATCAAAAGCCTCGATAATAACAGGGGCCCATCAAATAGAGGGGTGGCCTTAGATATTTTTCCCATTTCCCCTCTCTTTTTAATAATACTCAGCCTGAAAAATATTGTGTTTTTTTAAACAATCATCAGCTCTCTTTTGTATAGCTTAAATCTTTTAATCTTTTTGATTCCTCTGGGATGGGATTGATGACCACTGAAGTTAATTACACTGAAATATGTAGGAAGTCCTTATAAATGTCCACTCGAAAGACACATTTCAGAAAAAAAAATTTTTAAGGGTATAAACAATAACACACTAAATTAAAATTTAAAAATGCCTAATCTGAAAATGCAAATGAAGTCTTAGAAGGCAGGCAGCAGGTGCTATTCTTTGTCTCTAATCTCTGTTGTCCTGAGGGTAGGAACTAACTTTTACTTGTATTTGTATCCCATGCACTTAGGACTGTGACAGGCTGGAAACAGCTAGTAAATGTTAGTGATATTATTATACTTTTATTCTTAAAATGACAATTCCTGCTTTTCTAGAGATTCATCTTATCTAACTAGTGTTTAATTTATAGGGATGTATCTAATTTTATTATTTTATTTTTGAGGTTAAGAGAGGCATTTATTTTGTGTTTTCCTGCTATGTAAATTTGCTAGTATATAAAAGTATATTTTATCATTAAATACTTAGTTATGGTGCCCCAGAATAGAACAAAGATGGCAACAATCAAGTTAAAAACTGAAATGTTTAATACTGAACATGAAGTTCAACAGTCAGTTTATACCTGACAACTAAGAAAAAATGAAGTATTTCTAGCATAACAATTTGTGCATTTAAGTGAAAGCTTGTATTTTTTGCAGGAAGCAGTTAATAGTTCAAAATAGTGTTTGATTTAGATCACTGGTTCTGAAAGGGGGAATAGAGTGGAAAACATGCATTATTTTGGCAACTTGCTTTGACTGAATTTCAAGTATTGTTAAAAGAAGACTATAAATTTTTAATGTTAAAGGGGAAAAAAGATACGGATTAAAACAATAATGATAAACACTAAATTAGGCAAAATCTTTTGGGATATTAATGTTTTAGGTTACATACATACTGTTCAGGGAAATGAGGTACTTGAGAAGTACAATGACAACTTGCACATGAATGTGGAGTTCATCACGTTTTTCAAGAAGCAGTTCTATGTGAAAGTACATTGTAGTTGAGCATTAGTTATTATTCCTACTTAACAGTGTTCTAAGGAGTTAAAGGACGTTTGCTGCTCAAAGTCACACAGCAGTTAGGAACCAGAAACAGCATCAAACACAGATAATCCAGATTCAGTGTTCTATCACAGCTCTGGACCCACATATGGCTATATGAACTATATATGAAAGTGGGTACCACTAATTTGCTAGAGGGACAGTGGCAGGCACTTGTGAACATGGTGTAGAATAAACCCTTGCTCCTTAAAGGGGTCTCTAGACCAGCAGTATGGGAGCTTATTTGAAATAAGGCATCTGGTGTCCCATTAAATATGTAATGCATCAGAATCTGCTTTTTAATAACATTCCTATACAATTTTTATATACTTTAAGGTGAAAAGCAATAGTGTAAAGAATTCCAGATATGAAATCAACCTCAGCCCTGCCGCAAACTAGCTGTGGCACTGTAAATTGTTGTTTGTTTTTTAACTTTTTAGACTATCAGTTTCTTTATCTGTAAAATGGAGTTGATAATATCTTTGAGGCTTGTTGCGATGCTTATCTGAATAAGAGGGTTTGGATCCCAGCAGGAGTTTAAGAAGTGTATACTGAGTCCACATGCAAATCCACAGATGTTTAAAAAAATAGCACAGGCACTCAGAGAATTTGGTGAACTCTTGATTTCTTGATTATATTGCACTAAGAACTATTGTGTTAGAATCGATTTAAATTAAGCTTTCTGGGATGTCCACATTTTCATGCCCTAGAGATTTGCTACAGAATTATTCTCAGCAGAGCAATTATAGGTGAGGCTGCCCTATAATGAAATATCTTTGCTACTTCATTAAATAAACCCCCCTGGATGGGCTCCAAAATGGACCTGCCTCATACCAAATTCCATTACACTGGAAGTAATCACATAAGAAGGCCTTGGTGCAGGCTCAATCATGTGGATACCTTACCATTTACCATAAAGGCAATGTGTTCTAGAACAGTGATTCCCAAAAGTGGGTTCTCAGACCAATGCTTTACTGATTCAAGGGGAAACAAAAAATAAAGACAATTTAACTTTTCATAAAATTAATATATAACCTATTTTTAAAATATCCTTCATTCTGAGAGTATACCCTTTCTTTTTTCTTTTCTAAAGATTTTATTTGAGAGCAAGTGAGCTTGAGCCAGAAGGTGGGGTGGAGGGAGAGGGAGAGAGAGACAGACAAGCAGACTTCCCACTGAGCATGGGGCTCCATGTGGGGTTTGATCCCAGAACCCTGAGATCATGACCTGGACCAAAGTCAGATGCTTTTTTTTTTTTTTTACTTATTTGACAGAGGGAGAGAGATCACAGGAGGCAGAGAGGCAGGCAGAGAGAGGGGCGGAAGCAGGCTCCCCGCTGAGCAGGGAGCCCGATGCGGGCCTCGATCCCAGGACCCTGAGATCATGACCTGAGCCGAAAGCAGAGGCTTTAACCCACTGAGCCACCCAGGCGCCCCAAAGTCAGATGCTTAACCAAGTGAACCACCCAGGTACCCCCTGAGAGTATGCCCTTTCTATCTTCTATCCCTTTGGCATTAAAGTGCTCCATATTTTTATAAAATAATGATGAAAATAGACTGTAATTTTTGTAATGTTCTTGCACTATACAAATACAATGTAAATCCTCTCCTCCACCATATTTTTTTAAATTTACAGGTCCTTGAAATTCAAAAATTCTAAACCATTGTTATAGAAAAAAACTGCTTAAAAGGTAATTCTTATGAAATTAGTGAGGGCGTACAGCATTTTAAGAAGCAAACTGTGAAGTTTCAGCTGAAGGGCAAATTGTTTAATGTTGACATATCATAGTACAATGCTCCTCAAACTACAGTGTGCACAAGGATTACTTTACTGGCACAATCCAAAATTCTGTATTTCCAACAAACTCACAGAGTGATGAAGGTATAGTGGTAATTGGGGAACCAGACCACCTTGGTTCAGCTTCTGGTTCTACCACTTCTAACTGTTCTCCCTTGAGCAAGTGACTCAACCTGTCACTTAGGTTTTTCATTAGTTAACAAAAGAATAATCGTCCCATCTGTTAAAAAAAGAGAGAGAGAGAGATAATAGGCCCCAAATGGAATCAGTTGTGCTAAGCCCCATGTCAACAGATCGTCTTAATACCTAACCTAATTTCAGTTTCAGACTTCCAGTAATATAAACTTTAACCAGTCAACGTGAAACTAGCTGGTCAGCACTATTTAGATAATCCACCTGATGAACTCTTTCTATTCTCTAAGGGCGATCTTGCCTAAAACAATGCATTCTTTATCAATAATTTCCTTTTCCTGCCCCTTTTTTACCTTTTGCCCTTCAGAGCTCCTTTCTACTGCTAGACAGCATGCTGCCACATTCTTGAACTATTGAATAAAGCCAATTAGATCTTTAAATTTACTCAGTTGAATATTTGTTTTTTAACAGATTTGATGGCAGCAGCAAGATTCAAGGAGAATTTGATAGCTTCAGGGATAATGAGAAACACAGGCATGATAACCTGTGAACCCTCTGAGTCCAGTATCTTTATCACCATTTCTGAGGGCTGTGAGTAAGTTCTCGGTTCTAAGCTCTGCTCACTTCGTGTGGAGCTCCAGATCTAGTTGGTTTTTCAGTCTGCAATTCCCAGGTCTTTGAGTAAAACCCCTAGCCTTGGTACTGTCTCCAGATTCCATGTTGGAAATTGCTGATGGTTTAGTCTGTAGTTCCCTGTTTGTTTGGAATCCTTTCCCAGATTCCATGCTTGGAACTGCTGGAGGCAGCTGCAGTCCTCCGTTTGGAATCAGTCTGCAGCCCCCATTCTTAGAGTTTTGTTGGCTCAATCCTTACCCTGGTCCCAGGTTCCACAGAGGGAACTGCAGGTGGTGCATGCACAGCCTTCTCTGCAGTAACATAAAAACCCCAGCCCTTGATCCTATCTCAAGATCCACATCCATAGTCTCCTTTTATTGAAGTTTGCTGGTTCAATTCTTTCCCCAGCCCCCAGTTTGTTGGTTTTTGCTGGTATGTAATGTACAAATCAGGTAAAGGCTAAGTGCTAATGGGAACCTTAGAAACTAAAAAAACCACAAAAATTGGTGGGCAAGAGTCAAACACTTAAAGGCTGTTTGATCACTCATTATGTAACTCAAAGACTCCCACGGAAGGATAAGTTGGTTAGCCAGAATGCGTTAGATTGACACTAGGGTCAACTTTAAGAAAATTTCCATGCAATGAGGTATACTGTAAAACATGACACAGCTCTTAGCCCAGCAGCACATCCTTTTCAAGTATTAATTTTGCTCTGAGAGACCCAAAGGCTAAGCAAAAATGAATGAATGAATGATCAAAATGGGATCCTTAAAATCCAGAGAGTTAAGCATGCCACCTTCTGGCATACAGTTTATTTTATGTCTAAGAACTTTGGACACAGAAGCTATAAATATCTACAAAAAAATGACACAATCTTACTATAAATAACCTAGAATTACAATCACCATTAAGGTCTTATTTAAATAAGATTGTTTATTTAAGAAGTACACTTAAAAGCTAGGCCTCCCAAATCAAACAAACAGAATAGGATACCCATCTTAATTTGTATATAGAGGCTTCCAAAAGGCTTCATGACTCTAAAATACTTTATTGAAAGTTTTGTTGAAAGGGTTAATGAAAAATTAAAGACACGGGCGCCTGGGTGGCTCAGTGGGTTAAAGCCGCTGCCTTCGGCTCAGGTCATGATCCCAGGGTCCTGGGACCGAGGCCCGCATCGGGCTCTCTGCTCAGCAGGGAGCCTGTTTCCTCCTCTCTCCTCTCTCTCTGCCTGCCTCTCTGCCTACTTGTAATCTCTCTCTCTGTGTCAAATGAATAAATAAAAATTAAAAAAAAAAAAAAAAGAAAAAAGAAAAATTAAAGACACAAAAAGATACCTAAAATTACACTTAGGCCTCTCACATTATATCCTCCTAAAAAATCCATCATCAAAACACTGGTCCAGAAACTGATGTCTCCGTTGTAATCATCTGGGACACTGGAAAACAGATTGTCCTCAAAGGCTCTATGCAAATTCTTTAATACCAAACTCGTATGCCCCCATATCTACCTTTAAAGAAAGACCCCCATATGGGCCCCTCCCCGAAATGATGGGATTCACTCATTTCCTGATAAACTGTCGCATTATTCCCTTAAACAGCTAAAGGAAACTAAAATTAAATTTAATGAAAAACCTTGCCAAATTCTAGTAAATATCAGAGCTACACTCTCCATTTTAAACCCCAGTCAGAATCTGCAGATGGGATCCTGGAAAAACTAGCAGAAGCCAACTAAGGGTGAGAATTCTTATTAGATTCAGCTTTCCCAGCTCTCTGTCTGTAGTACTGGATAGAGAGAGGAAATTAAAATATCTTCTGCAACCTCTTTGGGGACACCTTATAAGTCTAAGGGGTTGTTCAGTACTGTCAGAAGTATTTACTGTTTGTCTTGGCTAACAGCTACAAAGTAGCTCTGTGGTCAAAAATTGGCCCAATTGCAGAGCCTGATAAGAATTTATTTTTAGGCTTCCTCCCCTAAGCCAAAATGAAACTCTATACCCAGAGAAAAAGGAAAAAAAACCTACTGAGGGCTTTGAAAAATAATTTACTAAAAAAGATAGTGTAGTTAAATTGGTGGAACAACCCTTGGTGTCATTTAGGCTGTGAGCCAATTCTTTGAGGAATTGAGAACAACTGTCCTTATCTTACATTATCTTTGCACCACTAAAAATGCAGCCCCAGAGGCAGCTCAAAGTTCATCTATTCGTTTTTAACCAATCCCCAAATTTCCCCCATTTATCTCAAAAGACTTGTAAATAATTGGCCTTAGGAAACCAAATTCCTTCTTGGAGGAACTTGCATTCTTTCCTGTGACTTTGAGATGGAAACTCTTACCTAGGCTATCTCTTGAAAGTAAAAACTTTAAGGAGATAATTCTTACTGGAGGAAAAAAAAAAATGGGGGGGGGGATTCCTGCCTTCCCCTGTCCTGTCCCTTCCCTTCCTTTTTTTAATTTTTATTTATTTATTCTTAAAGATTTTATTTATTTATTTGTTAGAGAGAGAGGACAAGCAGGCAAAGTGGCAATCAGAGGCAGAGGGAGAAGCAGGCTTCTTGCTGAGTAAGGAGCCGGATGCGGGACTCGATCCCAGGACCCTGGGATCATAACCTGAGCCAAAGGCAGAGGCTTAACCCACTGAGCCACCCAGGCATCCCCCTTCCTTTTTTTTTTTTAAATAAAAAATGCTCCACAGCATCCATGAGTTTACTAGTCAAGGACAAATACAAATCTTAAGTGTCTTCTCCACAGTATTAGTAGAAAAAGCTTTAGGCATCTGAGCAGATAAACTTAATTTATTCCAACTCTTCTTTTATAATTAATGAATTTTACATTATTGTGCCTGTTTTATAGTTAAAATTTCTAAATGAAACTATAAGGTCTCTGTGTCTGTGTGTTTATGTGTATTGTAGATATGTTTTAGTTTTCTACTGCTGGATGGATGCTGCCAAAATTAATTTATAAAAAAGCTCTATTTAGTTGATTTAAAGGCAAGTGCTTAGGGCGCCTGGGTGGCTCAGTGGGTTAAAGCCTCTGCCTTTGGCTCAGGTCATGATCTCAGGGNAGGCTCCCTGCTGGGCAGGGAGCCTGCCTCCTCCTCTCTCTCTGCCTGCCTCTCTGCCTACTTGTGATCTCTCTCTCTCTGTCAAATAAAAAAAAAAAGAAAGAAAAAGAAAAAAAAAGGCAAGTGCTTATAAGGACTGGGTATTCTAAAACTCTCAGAAATATAAAAAATTAACCCAAATGATTTTTAAGTTCACATGATCTAGGATTAAACTTCAGTAAATAAAAGCTAATTTAATGCAATTAAAGTTGTTAGAGTTATAATCTCTAGTACATAAAAGCTAGTTTAAGGCATGTCTTTAATGTTATCAGCATTAAACATAAAACTTTTATTCTACCTGGGCTTACTAATCAAGTAACTTCTTAGTATCTCTATTAAAATGTGTTGGCCAAAAAAAAAAAAAAAATTTTAGGATGACTTTTTCTAATGTCTTATGAAGTTTTTGTGGGTAATCTAAACATAATTGTTAAGAACAAGTAAATTACAATACATGTAGGTAGTAACGTGGGAAGCAAAGGCAGAAGAAAAATTATTACATTTCCTTACCACCTATAGCCCATTGACAAGTCTTTGAAATAGGCAAGAGTGACATTCCTCTAGGGACTCAACTGCTTGGATGTTGATGTTTTTGCTAAGGGCAACAAGAATCTTAGCCCAATCCCCAGGACCCTGTAAATCTACCTTAACATACAAAAATTCTTTTGGAAACTTCCTTTATCTCTAACACCCCAAGATATATCTTGGCAATCATCCCCCAAGTATATGACTCACTGATATACATCTGAAGGGTCTCATGACTGAGTTTTTACTCAACGATAATAAATGACCTTTTCTACAATAGCTAGTCCCCTCAGGATCCTGGAAACCCCATTTCCAAAAATACCCCGGAAGGCTTATACTACCCTTAACTCCCTCCCAACTTGAAAGTATGGAATGAGCCACTCCTTATGACCCCAGTGCTGTTCTTTCTGCCCGCAGGCCCTGTCCCTATGCTTTAATGAAACTACCTTTGCGCACCAAAGATGTCTTAAGAATTCTTTTTTGGCTGTCAGCTTCAAACTTTAATGACTTTTCTATGTCAGGTAGGATAAAAAGTTGTTAGGTGAACTTTTCAGATAGTTTGCCCAAATCTTTATAGTAACCTAAAACCTGAAAATTTGCTAAATATTAAATTCATTAAATATCCAGATCATTTCTGAATAAGGTAAAACAGAAACATTAATTACTGAACATAGGTTTATCCTCTTTTGATTTCCTTTTTACAAAGGAACTAAAGATATTTGGATCTATCAGTAAGCATATTTTATGCCACATTGAAGAAATTGTACTCTAAGGAAGCATATGTCTCTAGAAAACACAAAATGTAAATTTGCCAATCTAAAGAATGCTGATGTAACAGTTCACAATTGCTTACTTAGTTTTAGTTTTTACTAAAATTAAGGTTTTAAAGGGTGAAAAATTCTAATATATAATTAAAAATTCCAGAAATAATAAGGGAAATATCTGTATATGCAGGGAAAGTAGGATGCGTGTTTTCAGTAAAAGAAGGTATGAAGAATGGAGATGCATTTTTGTTGAGGAAAAAATAATTTTGTCCTAAAGAAGTAGAAAAGAGGAAAAACATTAGGAAAAAAATATGAATCTAAAAAAGTTGCATAAAGATTATAGAGAAGGAACCTTGGGAAAGTAATTTTATGTGTGCTTGAGCTGAATAAAATTAATTTAAGTTTTTAAAATAAGTTTTGATATGATTAATATACGTATGCTTAAGAAAAGCTGGAACTTAATATTTTTCTTCTGCCAGAAGGACAAAGTTTTCTTGGACTATTGGTCTGCCCCAATAAGGGATTGTGAAAGGTTTTCCTCCTTTACCTTTTAAGTAATCTGCCCATAAAGCAAAGATTTATGTTTTATCAAAATGATTTCCTGTGCTCTTTATCATCAGGTCTTTGATCACTTTAGAAAAAAAACAACAACAACTGTCCTTTCAAAATTAAGGATCTAGGCATACCAATGTGATTTAATATGAATGTGTTTTTATCTTCAGCTTATAACTTCTGCCCTATTGGTATGTCTTCTGATGTGAATACAAACCCAAGAGCAAATAATGGCTGATTTTAATAAAACTTAAAGATGGGGGCGCCTGGGTGGCTCAGTGGGTTAAAGCCTCTGCCTTCGGCTCAGGTCATGATCTCCAGGTCCTGAGATCAAGGCCCACATCGGGCTCCCTGCTCAGCGGGGATCCCGCTTCCTCCTCTCTCTCTGCCTGCTTCTCTGTCTACTTGTGATCTGATCTCTCTCTGTGTGTCAAATACATATTTTTAAATAAAATCTTTAAAAACAAAACAAAACAAAACAAAAAAACCTTAAAGATGGATGAGTTGGCCACAGAGCTAAGCACTAATCTCACCTACATAATTGGTTTAACTTTATATAGTAAAAGTAAAGCATAAAAAATAAATTATTTCATCAAACCCATTTAAATAAATACTTCCTGTGTTCTAAAATCCTGAAAGTTTGAAGTTGACTGCTTTTTGGAAGCTAAATTGTTGTCTTCTGAATCATTGCTTACCATTTTATCTTAATCATTCTAAAATAGTATCATAAATTTACTTATCTAGTTAGTGACCATGTTATGAAAACAAAAGGAGCTAATAATTTGTTAATAGTACAAGGAAACTAACATTTAAGTAGAATATTTCTAATGGGAATTATTAGAAACACTGAAAATTATCATATCAATTACTCTTCATTGCCTTTCCCCAGTTTTTATTTTTGTTTCTTTTCTGTGGTTCTATCTTTAACCACAACCAGTGTTCTGTGTACTCCTATAGCCAACTCTGTACCACCCATTTGGCAAGTATTCTGTATCCTCCCAATGCCTCTCAAGTAATAAGCACTCTAAAGTTGCTAGTTATCTCTTATTAATATCTCTTATTAATATCTCTTATTAATACAATTCCTGAATGTTAGGGTTATCCAGAATAAAGACCACAGTTTTCAGCGTCCCTTGAAGGTTTGTGTGGTCACATGACTAAATTTGGGTCAATGGGAAAAAAAATGGGAATGGTATGTGCAACCTCTGTGAATTGTGCTCATGGGGACAGTGTGCCTCTCCTTCCTCTTCTTGCCTTCTGGCTGGCTAGCATGTGGATATGATGACACCAATAGGAGCTCCCGTTTTAGATCATGAGGTCAAAGCCACATCTTGAGGAACAAAGTAGAATCTGGAGCTCTGATGATCATACCACACCAGCATTTGACTACCTACATTTTTGTGGAAAAACAAAATAAAACAACAATAACAACAAAACCTCTCTTGCTTTAGGCACTTATTTTGGGTTTTCTGTCACTTGCAGCCAAACCGAATCTTAGCTTACAAATACTCAAATATATTGATGCATCTGTTTTTCAGGTGTGATCCTTATCATTATGTCTTGGTCTCTGTCATCCATTCTACCCTACTTGAAGTCATGATAAGACCTAATGAAAAGGGAGAGATGCATTAAATAATACCTATGAACACTCAGTATTGAAGTTAAATTTAGGAGAAGAAAGGATTAAAGAGGTTAAAAATCTTTTCTATTCCCAGCAGCTCTGGTTTATTAAGAGACATTCTAGGTAAAATTTCAAAGTTAACTCCCAAGATAATTAGACAAAAGCTAGGCCAGATGTCTAAGCTAAGTTTTGGTCTCAAAATAATTACCTTTGTTAATTACCAGTAATTAGTGTCACCATCCAGCACTTTCCTAAAAACCCTTGTTGGGGGGTGGGGGAGGAGTGGAGAGAGGTAGAGGAAAGAGGGAGAGAGAGAGAGAGAGAGAGAGCACAAAAGAGAGTCAGAACAAAAGTATTATCTTGGGGTCATTAAAACCTGATTCATATTTTCTAATTTTGAATATTGGGTTTTATGGAAAAATCAGATAGTTTCTTCCAGTTAAGACAGATAGTTTTTGCTTCTACCTAGACTTAATTTGAAGTTTATATCCTTTCTTATTTTATGCTTTCTTTTTTTTCATTTCCAAAATGATTATTTTTCTTCATCTTTAAAATTATACCTTTACCCCTGGTCCCCCATCCTAAAAAAATTTAGGGTGCCTTAGTAGAAGCCTTAGTAGAAAATCTCACGGTTCTTCTTGGAGCCTTTCTTTAGCATCCTTTCCTCGGTCAGAGGTTTTTGGTCTTTAGCTCAAAGGACAGCATAGGACTCTCACTGGTTTGTGGATAACTTAATTTTTTGGCACTTTCTACATAGTTCACAAGTTTACATAATGCATCACTCTTCCATTTGGGCAGAAGACCCTTTGTGAGGACAGAAGTATTTATAGACGCATCCATTTTTGCACTACTTCATCACTTCATATCTCTTTGGGCCTCCTTTTCTGTGTTTAGAGTTTCCTTTTAGATATTTAGGGACACCAGTGTCTGGCATAACCATTAATAATTCATTATGTATTTTTAACAATGTAAATAACACTTTACTCTTTACATCTCTACCACAAACATCTCACACTTAACTCCTGCTCATGCTTCTGTCTCATGGTGGATCCATTGTCCCTTTATGCTATCTCTATTTAACTGTTTACTGGTTTGCCTCCCTTATCAGATTGTTAGGGGAAAGGACCACATTCCAACTCATGTTTTTCTATCTCCAGGAGCCACCAAGCACATATAGGATGCATTGAAAAAAATTTTTTTTACAATTAATGAAATATCCAGTCACTAATATTGTCAGGTCAGTATGACTTTTAGAGACCCACTTTGGTCCTTGTATAGATTCAATGAGTCATAAGATGGAACAATTTTTCCCACTACCTATTTTGTGTTTTAGTGGTGATTCCCAAGTTTATTTTAGTCCATGGACTATTTCTTTATGCCATAAACAATACTGACCACTTTACCTGCTTGCAGAGAGAAAAATAATTATTTATAAAGTTCACTAGAACAGGAAGGAAAGTGAAGTTTGATGATAAAGTAAAATGGTGTTATTTTGCTTTTAATGAGTATCAGGCATAAATCATCAGCCCATGCTAAACAGTAAAGATGGCTGCATTCAATTATGAACACCATATATCAAAAGGGGGAAATTCATATACTCATTAACTGCCTATTTCTAGAGAGAGAATCTATATTCTACCCACCACCACTGTACTAAAACTTTATGGCTTTTATAGGTATACACCTAAATTACAAAACCAACTGCATTTTTATATGTTACCATTCACTGCAGGATTTGTTAACAGAAAAAAAGCATGGGGTATGCTTTTGGGGTGATTTCTACATGTCAAGTGCACACAGGCATATAATTTGCAGGCATATCTTATTTGCTTTATATAAACTGGCAATTGTGTAATCCTAATATCATTCAATATTTTCGATCTATGATCATTGTTTATTACAGTATGATCAGAGCTGCTCAATGTAATCTCACTTTCCTTTTCACAGTTTCCTGTCACCAATCTATATATTCTTTAATCCCATACCTCCAATGCTGTTCTGAACTGTCCTGCTGCCACAGCGTATTTCTTTTGTCTGTAGCAAGAGCTGGCATCCTTTAAGGCTACCTGAAGCCATTTGTCAATCTGGGGCAGAAAGCTGAAATTAGGTACATGGAAAGGGTCTACAATTTCAGCAGTTCGGCACATTGGTCGAATCCCAGTGGACATGAAGGACTCTACAAACTCATAGCTCACATCCTCTTCATCTATGTAGACCAACTTCACCTCCACATCCATGATGTTTTTTAAGGGGATGTGAGGCAGAAGCATGGTGATCAACGTGCTGTCAAGTTCTGTTATTTTTGCCTCTTTCTTTCCAGCTGGCTTTTCTTCATTTTCTGCCTTCCTTTTAAAGGCCACTTTTTCTAAATCATTACTTTGTTTTTCTTTGATGCTCTTTGACATTTTTATTCTTTCAACTGTGATTTCTACCTGTTTTTCTCCACAGCTTTTCTTAACCTCTTGTGACATTTCCAGGATGCTTGGTTGGTTTGTTAAGGTAGACATTTTCTTGCTTGTGTTTATCTTTGGAACAAGCTGATCAGCACAGACCCTATTCACTGTATTTTCCAAATTCCCACTGCTTCCTGAATCCATTGATTTCACCCCCTGAAACTTCTGTAAGGGTGAGAAGAAGGAAAATAATTAAAACAATATTTTGAGTTTCCAGTGGTTTAAAACTACAGTCAAATTCATTTGAAACACTATTTTATTTATTATAGGTATTTATTACCTTAAAGTAAAACTGTATGTACATTATCTGCTGACAGTTTTACTAGAGAAGTGTATGTTTCAATCTCAAAACTCACCAAGAATTGGTTGAAAACATATTTAGACAGCGTCTTTAAAAATAATAATCTATAGCTGAACAACACCGAATGAACATTTTTATCGGGTGCCCAAACTCACTGAATAGGAAAACCTTATACATAGGTACTGAGCACAAAAAAAGACAAAAAAGAAATCCATCTCAATATTAATTTCCTTGGAAAGGCAGGTGGTCTAGAACTCATTATAAAATATACTGCTAACCTGCATAATAGACTTGGGAGTCTAAAGAAACCACAGCTGCTTCCTCTGAAAAGCTTCCAGGAATGTTGTAAGCACAATGTTTCCTTGATTTATTTCTTCTATTAGTAATGAAAATCTCAAGTTTAAACAGCTTTAAAGATAACTGTTATTCAGAACTGATTTGATAGCAGAAGAACATGACCTTCAACCTCATATTAATGTGGAGCCACAGATTCATCTTAAGTCTACTGTATTAATATTTTTGTAGCAATGGTATCAGTGCTGTACTTACATAAAGATGAGACATTTTCCTAAATCATTACTGTTCAAAAAATGTAATAGCTAATGGTCTTTAGATTCAAAGGCATACTGTATACTATCTCTGATGCTAGATTAATTTCAAAATATAAAATGTGCTAAGATTTAATAATTATGTAGTGTGGTTCGTTTCTGTTTTTTTAAAGACTCTTTTACCCATCAGCTTTTATCCTGGAAACAACTCTGTAGGGTATATAGGAATGAGAACCACATTTTCCAAAGAAACTGAGATGGAGAGGTTAAGTTACTTATCCATATCACGCTGTTGGTCATTAGTTTTTCTAATCTCTGTATAATACAACCTGCATTGCTATTTCTTCCCTAAGACTTCCACTCGTTACTCCTAGCCTTCTCCACTCTCTTCCTCTATTAGCATGTTGTTCTTTACAGCTAATGGCAGACTTACATCAGAACACAGAGAGAAGAGAAAACACAAGAAGGACTGAGGATGACAATAGGATAACAATGACATAAAAGCTAACTTTCTTGCTTCTTCTTATCTACCACAAGGACAGTACCTGACTGAAGATAAAGTCTTGAGTAGCTTCTCAAAACTTACGATTTTATTAAAGTTGTTCATTTGTTTGTTTGAAAGCAGTTTGCCTATAGAAAACCTTTTCTCCTAAAACACCCTGAACTTTAACCTGGTAATTCCTTTTTTTTTTTTTTTTAAAGATTTTGTTTATTTGAAGGAGTGAGAGCAAGAGCCAGGGAGTACTAGCGGGGTGAGATAGCATGAGCAGGGTGAAAGGCAGAGGGAGAAGTACTCTCCCCGCTGAGCAGGGAGACTGATGCGGGGCTCCATCCTGGGACTCCAAGATCATGACCTGAACCAAGGGCAGACACTTAGCCAACTGAGCCACCCAGGCACCCCATGACCTGGTAATTCTTAAGGAAAATGAAGGAAGAAGCAAAACTGTATATATGGCTGTAGCCTTGAGGCATTTCTCTCCCTCTACCATTGTACATTTGTGTCATCAGAAAGGGCTTAGGTCAAACATGGACATATCAAAAACCCTACTGTGATGGTCCAGATCTCATAGGAAATATCAAGTTCCAATAATCCTAATAATAGCAGTCCTGGATGTTAATTTGCAAAAGTTTAATATTAGAATAATCCCCCAATAATTCATACTGACATATTAGGGTTCTGTGTCTATGGGGGGATATACATAAAAAATTAAAATTTTTGCCAGTCTGTATTATGCTCAGTATTGAAGAAGATAACCATGACTGGGAATCACAGGCCCCATCAACACAATATTACTTTTTACAAGGCTCTGTTTTCTTTTCTTCCCTTAGAATTATGGCTGATGTCCAATACATTTCTTGGACCACTGATGTGGCTAGTCAGAGTGGTGAGGGGAAAACTGTCTTGGCCATCACTCTATCTTATGTTTTCTCTTATTCCATATAGCACTTGGTCCTTGAATTAGTATCTCTGGTGGATGAACACTAGGGATACACATCTATACCAGTCAGTATTTCTTTCAATAGTGGAGATGTAGAAATGGAAATAGTACAACTCTGACACCCCACATATGCATTAAATGATTTTTTAAATGTTGTATGAAATTTTGAGTAAAATTTATAAACCACAATGTGGCTAAGGTCCAAATACAGATGGATTCTTATGAATACTATAGAAATTATATTTATGTTCCCTTCTTGGTCTAATGCTATCTGTGAAGCAAAAGAGTTGTGAGGCTGTTGAAACTTGTTTAGAGCTCAAAATATTTGACCTTAAGGATTCATATTCATTCTTACAATAGACTGCAAAATATAAGCAGGAATTGCTGGTGGGTGACCTACTCCAAAATTTTCATGGTATCTCCCAGGTATCTTTTCTAAAGCCTCCACTTTCAAAACCAATCATTAAAATGTATCAGAATATATCTGTAGTTGGTTGTAGTTAGTAATATTTTTGGAATCTATAGCAGCATTGCCTATCTTTTCTGCATTTATTTCATATTTCTTGAAACATATACATGTATAAATTTATCTTTATGACGATTTCTTCTAGAAGATAATTGTTCTCTCTCCCTTTCTCTCTCCTTGCCCCACCCCGCTCTCACTCTTCCTTCCTGTCTATTTTTCCTTCAAATTCCCTACTCCAATCTCCCTTCCCAAGCCGCCTTTCATTTCAAGAAGGAAGTTTCATTGTTTTTAAGAAACAGGCATTTGAGTATTTTCTGCATCAGTCCTTAAACTATTTATATAAATCATAATTTTGGTCTTCAGTTTTGTACAAGAAACAATAATAAAGGAGGAAAAAGTGTACATGGTACACAGAGTACTCAGAAGGAGTAAGTTTGAGGGAAGATGTTTTGTTTTCAAATATCTAGAAGATCAATTATTCCAAATTTAGACAAGAAACAATAATTCAGTCCTCTTCAAAAACTCAGAATAAATATCCGAGGGTCTAAAAGTGGCTTAAATGTGCAGGCTGAAAAGTATGGCTGAATCCAATCAATATTTTTCAATGTTGGTTACAAATCAGGTGACTTCATCTTCAGATTTAGAGCCTGTTCTTTATAAAAATGTTGCATATCTACAGAAGGGTTATACAACTAAGTTCCCTTAGAACTTTTTGAAAAAATTTTAAAACTCCACTTAAGTAATCTGGAATTCAAGTCCTTTCACCACATAGCCCAGTGCGTATTTCCAGGCTTATTTAGCACTCCTACTACAAACTGCTCTGAAGTCAAGTTGAACTTCTTTTACTTCCAAAAGATACTGGTTTCTAGTCTGTCTGCTAAGAATTCTCCATCTTACTGTTCCCACTTCATTTTAGTTGTCTAAACCTAGCCCGATGTTATCTATCTCTCCCATCTCAGAATACCTATGGTATTTATACCACTTATTTTCTACATTACAGTTATGCATGAATGACTTATTTCTTCCAATAAGCTCCCTAAAAGCAGAAACACGCTTTATTTATCTTGACATTAGTTCAGTGCTTTGCATAGAGTAGGCATTCAATAGATGTTGATCAATATGGATGTTGTGAGTCAAAGGCTAATTTACAAATTTTAAGAGAAACAAAATTGGATTTTTATAAAGATATGGTCTGTAACTGTGCAAAAGTTGTTCTGAGGTGTTTTGCTAGTTTTTAAAAATTTTACTTTAAATTTGGTCCTGGATAAAGTACACTTTCTTCTTTGATAGTTCAAGTGAATCATGTACCAACTAGATTTGAACTATCAACTTCTTCATTTTTTAATAGTCAAGTTGATTAACATGACATTAGTCAGTGTTCCTGAGGCATTGAGTTATACTTTAATCATTACTTCAATAAAAATACTTTTAGAGAAAACTATTAGACAATCATTATGTATGTGAAAGAAGTATTCACTGATAACATTCTGTAAAAATGCCCATTCTTTAATTTAGAAGACAGCACTGTAAAATTGATTTCCTCATAGAGACATGCCTTAAAAAAAAGATCTCTGGCAAATATTTATATGAAACATTAGAACAATCTCCAAGGTTTTATAATAAATACAGATACAAGAAACAGAGAGAGGTTAATGTTCAACCATTTTCAGGGAGTAACCACTTAAATATAACCATTTAAATATAATTATTTAAATATATATTTAAATGTGGATTTTCAACACATTTATTTTTTCTTCAAGCATTTTATCAAGCATTCTGTTCTATGTGGGAGTTTCCATTGCTTCATCAATACAATCAGTGGTTTATATGGCTACTAGTACCACGAATTATTTATTAGAATTTCAATTGAAATAGGCATCTCAAACATAGGCAATTCAGAAAAAGAAAATCCTTAAAAATGTGCTCTCTGAAACATTCAACATCACAGTTGCTATGGTTTTCTTTCTTAAAAAAAAAGAAAAGGATCTAATTTTAACTTGCTGTTAAATGTAACCAGAGAAACATTATGAGAAAAACCATCTTGCTTGTTAGTCCACTAGTACACCTTGGTATTTTTAAAAATACATTAAAAATATTTCTTCAATAATTATTTATTAAACACCTACTATGAGCAACAAACTGTAATAAGTGATATAAAGAAAACTAGAGATGACTAAAACAGGGTCTTGGTATTCTAGAGCTCGTAGCTGGAGGTAGAGGTGGAGCATGGGGAGGAGGGGTGTATAGATGAATAAATTATACAGAGGTGATGTTCTCTCACTACATTGTGAACTACTGGAGAAGTGGAAGCATGTCACAGTCCTTTTACTAGCCTGGAATATGACAGGCCCTCAATGCACATTTGTTATTCAAATGAGTGCGTGGCTGAAGTGAGTACTATGGTAGCAGTAATGGACGTGCTTTTGTGGGAAAATGTGACTGAGGCAGTTTCAAAAGATTTGCTTTTTAGAATAGGCAGAATGAGAGGTGTCCTTCTGCAGGCAATTTTCTTCTCTTTTATCCAAGTGCCCCATAAGGAATAGTTCATCGTTATCAGAAGGGAGAGTAAATTTGGCTCATAAAGCTTGTAAAGAAATACAAAATTAAACACACTATGTAGTACTATATAAATAATAATAGCAACCAACAGGTACTCCAAGTTTACAAAGTTATCTTACTGGATTATCCTATGTTTCTCACAAGTCTTTTGCAAAACATTACTACCCTCATTTTATGAATGAGGAAACCAAAAGATTAAGCAACTTGAAAGAGACTGCCAAGGGAGTTTACTATATCTAAGACTTGAACCCAGGACATCCAATGTCAAATTCTATACCTTTCGAATGACAGGATTATAAATTCCTCTGAGGATTATAAAATCCTCATTTGATTGGATTTGTATTTCTCCTACCTTTGTTTTTAAATTTAATAACCAGGTATTTAACTTTACTGCCTTTTTATTGCATAGAACTCCATTTAAAATGGTAAAATGAACTGGCAATTTCTGGGTAGCAAGTATCTGACCCAAATTTGTTGAGAAGAGCATTAGATTTTAGATTTAGTTCATTAGCTAGTGAGTTAGTTGTAAATGTAAGTGTGGCCTTGTTATATTCTAGGAGTCACTCAATTCAGAAAACAATGATAGGGACATTGGACATTAAACTTTCAAATGAACAGATTCCAGGAATTTCAAACTTGAAATTACCAACCAATTTGCTGATCATTAAGTCACCAAATAGGAATAATGGCATCAAAGCAATTACACTTCTTTGTATGTGATATACTGTGAATACCTGCCATGTTGCATTGGAGAAAACTTTAGAAAGATGGCTTCATCAAGGTACTATGTAGTGGAAAGAGCATTCAGGTTGGAGTTGCAAGAAAGTCTGAATTCTAGATTTACTGTCTATTAACTAGAATGGTCTAGAAGAAATTTTTCAACTGCTCTGAACTTTATTTTCCTCCTCGGGAAATGGGAATGACTGGATATGCGAGAATTATGAGAGAATCACATGAGATAATATATGTAGTAGAAAATAAATTAAGAGAAGAGGTGAGGTAATTATACAAGCAGCCTCCCTGGACATTCCTTTGCTTTTTCAAAGACTAAACCCTTTTGTCTGGATCCCATGTTTCCATACTCTCAATGTCTGTGCTCTTGCAATTGTCACCTTTCCATATCCCCTCTTCCTCTTGGTTAATCCTGTTGATGTGCACATTAATCTAGCAATAATTTTAAGAAAAATAAATAAGCACACTCCCTTGCCTCCACATCTTCCTGGCACTAACCCCTGTTGCTTCTACCATTCACTGCAAAATGACTGAAGATAATTTTTTATATTCTCTACATCTGCTTTTTCATCACATAATCTCTTCCCAAGTCACTCTCTTCAGGCTTCAGTCCCTACCATTCCATTAAGATTGCTCTTGTACAAAGAAATAATAGGGAATATGGTAAGCAATACTGAAATAGCCTTGTATGGTGACAGATGGTAGCTACAATGTGGTGAGCAGAGCATAATATATAGAAAAGCTGAATCACTATGTTGTACACCTAAAACTAATGTAGCATTGTGTCAACTATATTCAAATAAAAAAAATTTTTTTTTAAAGAAAAAAATTTAAAAAGGCGGCTGTTGTACTGGTCCACCATAACCATCCCAGTGCTTACTCTAGGCCCTCATCTGCCAGACCGTCCAGCAGCACTCTTCACAGGTGACACTCTATCAGCGTTTTCCTCATCTTCTATGATACCATGCTCTTCCTATTTTCTTATTATTTCACTGGCCACTTATTCTTAGTCTTCTGGGTTGGCTCTTCCTCTTATGTTCCACCTGAGAGCTGAAGCCACTTCTTTTCTCCAACTACGTTCTCTCCTTAAGTGATCTGTCCAGTCCTATAGCTTCAAATTCTATCAAATGCTCTTAACACTAGTGTTACAACTCTAGCCCTTATAGATTCCCAGAATTTTAAAATTGTAGACTCAACTGTCTATGTGACATCTCTACTTGAATTGTCTAATATGCATCTTAAAATTAAGCCCAAAACAAATCTCTTCATTTTCATCCCCTCAAATTGCCCCTTCTTCCAGTCTTCCCCATTCAGTACATGCCCCGCACATCTACTGGTTGGAACTTCACGAGTTGTCTTTGATTCCTTTCTTTCACTCACCCCCATCCTCCAATCCATCATCAGGTCCTGTGGATTATTCCTTTCAAAGTTCCTCCTCTTTGCATTACCATGACAAGATCTTCCTCCAGGCCCTAAGACCTCCTGCCTAGATTTTTGCAATTTCTTTCTCATAAACAGCAGTCCAAATCATCCTTTGAAATGAAAATCAGATCCACTTTCCTGCTTAAAACCTTTCAAGGGCTACCCATAACACCTAGAATAGAATACACATCCCTTATGCTTCTGCTCCCTCTGAAAATTCATTGCAACTTTCCTTCATTTTCTACTATGTTCCAGCCACCTCACCTTCATTCTGTTCTAATTTACCAAGTACATTCCCATCTTGGGAACTAGCCTTTGTACTAGTTGCACTGGAATATTTTCTTTTTTTTAAGATTTTATTTATTTATTTCACAGAGGGAGAGAGATCACAAGGAGACAGAGAGGCAGGCAGAGAGAGAGGGGGGGGAAGCAGGCTCCCCGCTGAGCAGAGAGCCCGATGCGGGCCTCGATCCCAGGATCCTGAGATCATGACCTGAGCTGAAAGCAGAGGCTTTAACCCACTGAACCACCCAGGCGCCCTGGAATATTTTCTTTACTGTGTTTCATGTTACTTAGATCAAAGCTTAAATGTCTGTTCCCAAAGAAACCTTCTCTGATGGATTAAAATAACCACCCACCCCAGTCATATATCTATTTTTAATCTCTCCATATCACTTATCACAGTGATATTTACTTATGAATGCTTCATTAGTATCTTCTTTCACCAGCATATAAGCTCTGTGAGAGAATGCATCTTGTATACCTAGTTCCCTGCTATATATTGTATGTACACAATAAATGTTTGTACAGTATGTACACAATAAATATTTGTTGAACAAATGGAAGATTGTATCTATTTGCACATTTAGTGAAGAATTCAAAATTATCTTTTTTTCCCCACTTGCTGCACCACATTACAAAAGCTTAGAGAGTTTAGCTGAAAGTCACCTCAATAGAAGGCAGCTTTTTACAAATGGACTTCACCACTGAAAGCTTTTCCAGGCACTGTGGCATCCTGATTCTTTTCTTTTCTCTTTTCTTTTCCTTTCTTTTCTTCCCTGTCCTTTCCTTCCCTTTTTTTTCCTTTCTTTTCCTTCCTTTCCTAAAATTTTTATTGTTTGCCACTTTTTTTTTTTTTAAGATTTTATTTATTTGACACAGAGAGATCAGATCACAAGTAGGCTGAGAAGCAGGCAGAGAGAGGGGAGGAAGCAGGCTCCCTGCTGAGCAGAGAGCCCGATGCGGGCCTCAATCCCAGGACCCTGAGATCATGACCTGAGCCGAAGGCAGAGGCTTTAACCCACTGAACCACCCAGGCGCCCTATTGTTTGCTACTTTAAAGTCAACAATATTTATGACACACCAACCCCGGTTTTGTCTAGTTTAGTCATTGTTAGGGAATAAATAATTATTTTCTTATTCTTTGTTGACATAAACTATGGCTCATACAGAACCAAAAGCATTAGAAAACTAAGACCTTTTTGGTAAAGTGATAATGATACAACCTGCTATCTTTACAAGTGCAGTTCATGAGGACATGTCTATACTTCTCTAAATTCTTTAATCTAATATGTTTGTAAAAATAATAATTCATATGCTGTGGCGGGAAAATGAAGGCAGGGAAGTAATATTTTGGTGTACCTCACGGACCTTTGGCAACATTTTTTTTAAAAGTTTATTTATTTATTTACTTATAGTAATCTCTGCACCCAACGTGGGGCTCAAACTCTCGATTCCAGATCAAGAGTCGCATGGTCTTCCAACTGAGCCAGGCAGGCACCCCGGCTACACTTCTTTTTGAAACGAATACAATAATCCTATTGCGGGAGTTCTGTGATAGCCGAGAAACTCAAGAGGTACGCGGAGAGCTGGGAGAACACAGCTTTATTAACAGCGGCTGGCCCAGCGGGATCGTTTCCCAAAGACTGAGGGCCTGGCTATGATTGGAGAGGGTATTTATAGGCAAACTAGGGATTTTTTCATGGGTCTTACCGCTGATTGGCTTGGGGCCACGTGGCAGTTCTTAAGGGTATGCGGAAGTGACTTGGTAGAGAAGCGCCAAGTCATCCCCAGAGGCTCCCCATCTCAGTGAGGCAGCCATTTTGGGCTTTTCCGCCTCAATCCCACCAAATTCATTGACATCCTGAGAGAAAGTTTGAATTTTGTTCTGTTTCTTTGCAAACACTGTTCTGTTCTTTTATAAAAGTGATCCAAGTTTCTATTTACTTACGAGGCTGAGACTACATAGGTGTGTAAAGAAATTCTTTTCCCTTTAACTTTGTTCACCTCTTTAATACTATTGGTACAGTTTTTAATTTTTAGATTTTCACATTTTATTTCTTAAACTATAACTCAGAATTGTAGGAGGAAAGCCTTTCAAAATACTCAAATCTAATCTTACTTTGTTGATGAAGAAAGGGAGTCTTGGGCAGGTGAAATTACCTGCTCATGGTCACACAGCATATCAATGCTTATAAACCATAACTTGCAGCTCTCAGGATTCCTTCTACCTCACCCCACTGCCTCCTACCACAATACACGAAGTGAATTGCTGTCACAGTTGTCATTTTGAAATGAAAAAGCATATATTGAATAGTTTAGGGCTCTGTTTGCAGTCATGAAATTAAACAGTAACCATGAAGATTTCGTATCTTTTCATCTACACTTTAAATTACTTAATTATTCTCAAACACAAAGTTAAATCCATCTAGAAGTGGGAAATGTATCTTAAAAAAGAGCAAAACAAAACAAAATAAAACAAACCCAACTTTCTATTAGAAGTAATTTTAAATTTATGGAAAATTAGTAAGAATAATATTGAGAACTCTCAATTGCCCTTTTCCATATTTGCCAACAATTTTAAACATTTTGGCTACATTCATAATTCTCTCTTTAATGAGTGTGTGTGTGTGTGTGTTTAGTGTAGTGTAGTGTAGACAGGTATAGACAGATACATACATATATATATTTATTATTCTTTTGGAGTCATTTGTAAGTTGTATACATCATACCTCATTACTCCTTATTACTTCAGTGCACATTTCTTAAGATCAGTAATATCTATCTTATGTAATATATTTATCAAATTCATTGACTTTAACATTTATACAATACTATTGTCTAATCTACAGTCCTGATTCCAATTTTGTCAATTGTCTTGATAACATACGTCCTTTTACTACTTTTCCCTCCAGTATAAGATTCATTCTAAGATATGTTTTGCATACAGTTGTCATGTCTCTTCAGTTTCTTTTGCTCTGAAACAGTTTCCCAGCCTTTTTTTGTCTTTGGCACTGGCATTTTTGAACAGATTATAGTCTACCTCAATTGGGGTTTGTCTGATATTTCTACATGATTAGATTCAGGTTAAGCATACCCAGTCAGAATACTACAGAATGATGTGCCTTTCTCTAGGTATTACATTCAAAGGCACACAATGTTCACCTGCTTTTCTTTAGTGATGTCTGTTTTAATCACCTGGTCAAGATGTTAGATTTCCCTCTGGCAACTTAAAAGCAGCCTCTGGGGAGACATTTTGAGACCATGTACTTATTCTGCTCCTCATCAAACTTCTCTCTCCCAATTTAGCATCCACTGATGATTTTTGGCTAACCAATTTTAATGATGATTGCAAAATGGTGATTTTTCTCTTCCCAATTTACAGTATTACTACAATGCTTAGACAGAGGGTTGACTACCACTAAAGTATTGATAAAAACATGTTTAGTCTTTTTCTGAAATACTCTGTTGACTTTATGTATTCTCATTTTTGTAAAAGTAAAACCTGTGCTTTCAAGAAATACAAATTAATAAAAATGTACAAAAACATTTACATAATAGGGACTGCTTTATTTTAAAACATTTTAAAATCTGAAAACTGAATTTTGAGCAATGGAAGGGAATCACAGGGCATACCTACTCCAATTCCTTCATTCTGAAGATAAGGGCCAGAGAGGGCACATTCCTATTTGGTGGCAACAGTAATACTTGAAGTTGGTGTATAGGTTCTGGTTCTAGATTTCTAGCACATCCACATTACTTTAAATGTAATAGACATTTATTTGTTAAAAACATAGTGTCTTCGTTAGTTGGAAACAAAAACTCATTGCATTAAGTAGGCAAGATAAGGGTAGATTACACAGTGGTGACTTAAAAAAATCTACCTTTTAAGAATTCATTAATTCATTTAATTAATCATACATGATTGACTAAAAAGCTACTCTCTGTCATGATCTGTGTCAGCATGGGATGCAATGTTGAACCAGAGATCACCTCTACTCTCAAAGAGTTTATGATTCAGTGGAGATCCTGTTAGTATGCACCAGAATCCGCTGAGGCCTCTTAGGTTCCAGGCCCCACAGATTTGATTCATTAGGTCTAGGGTAGATTCACAGGTATCTGCATGTTTAATAAGCAGAGAAGGGCTCTATAGTAGAAATACAAGAGCTCCAAAGCATTAATATGGTTACTGTATATGCACCACCTCCTAAATCTCCCACTCCATCCTCCCACCACTTGAAATTAAAAATATTAGTAAAATGGGATGCCTGGGTGGCTTAGTCGGTTGAGTGTCTGCCTTCTGCTCAGGTCATGATCCCAAGGTCCTGGGAGCCTGCTTCTCCCTTTGCCCACTGCTCCCCCTGCTTGTGCTCTCTCTCTCTGACAAATAAATAAATAACATCTTTTTAAAAAAAGTATTAGTAAGACAAATACATAATTAAACAAAAGTATTAGGAAAAACAATACCAAACTATAAAATAAATTTTTTAAATGTTCAACAATGTTCGGATATTATTACGATAATTGCTTTTCTGAAATACTAAATGCTAGACCAAATTTTCCAGAAAACTATTTTTGGGTAATGCTATTTTGCTGGTGCCCTAAGTATGCTCATGGTCAGTCTATTCCAGAGGATTCTGACACAGTGGTCTGATTACCATCCTGGCCCTGGGACAATGAATTTGTATGCTTCCTTTTGCTGAGGTAAAATTGGTACCTGAGTTGGTATTGATGAAGCAGACTGCCAGGAAGACAGAAGCTGCATTAGCAATTGATGCTCAAGAAACACTTTAATATCTATACACTTACTTTCCCCCAAACTAAGTTTATAAGGATGAATTATTGGTAGACATTCAATAGCCCATTTAGTAAACAAGCACTTGTTGAGTTCCTACAAGGTGAAAATACTGGGCTAATTCTTGAAGGATTACAAAGATGAATAAAATGGATTGTATTTCATGGAAGTTAGGGAGCAAGAGATCAAAGACGCTATCTGGCTTTCCTGGGAGTGTGTTCCAAGCTTAAGAATCAAAGTAGCATAGAAGACAGGCCATGCCTTTTGGACTTGAAGAGATATGGGTTCAAATCCTAACTCTATTTCTTGCTGAAGGGACTACTTAACTTTCATAGATCTTTGTTTATTCGTCCTTAAAACATGAAAATGAATTCATTCCTCATAGGGAGATTGAAGGATTAACAAAACAACATGTGTTAGGAACTAATGCATCATCTGGCACATAATAAGTGCTCTACAAAGGCTAGTTGTTAAATGTAGTGTATATACTATATCATGAACAAATTCTAAATATAATAAATGTTTATATATAAACATACTAGTAATGTTTAATTATAAGTGCTTTGTTTTACATTGTGAAACTGTTTATACGCACACACACACACACACATACAATTTTTCTCCCTATATTCCACAGGTTGGCAATTAATATTTCCACACACACACACACAAAAATGGATCTCAAGACATTTGCTCCCTGAGGATTTTGTGTCCTGCAGAGCAGTCAGTAAAATAAGAGAGAGCTCATCGACTTTCCACTGTTACCATATATACCCACCCAAACAGAGCATGATTCATAAAATGAGTACACCACAGGTAATGAATGAATAATTAATATTTACCACTTTTACCTCACAAGTAGAACCTGAGGCATGAAGATGAGACTGCTTCTAAATTATTCCCCCCTGAGGCTGAACTGGATGCTTATTTTTACCTAAAATCATTATAAATCCCTGTAAAGTACCTTTGGAGTAGGGGTGGAGATAGAAAGTAAAGATAGACATCCCCTAATCTCCCAATATACTACATAATAAAACTGTTGTTGTTGTTATTATAATATTTCTAAATATGTTTACACTGCATTTTAATGCATTAAATAAGACTGTTTACATGATTTACCTAAGAATTAATGCCATGATGTTGTATCGCACTTACCACAGAACCTGACCGGGAAGAGAAAGAGAGAGAGAGAGAGATTTATCTACCTATGTATGCCAAGCCATTTCACATAAACATTCGAGTCAAAGTAGGGTTTACCTGATTCTTTCCAAGATTTCCAGTTTGATATTTTACTAAAGATATAATTATGAAGTATTTTCAAACAGAAGTCTTTAGATCTTGTATGTATTTGTTTATTTTTGCACAAATAAACTTTTTATATTTAATTTGACTTCATTGCCTCCCTTGTTGAAGCCAGGGGACTTAGTTTACAAACCTCTGAGCTACTGTTGGCTGCTTTTTTCTTTCCCAGTGAAAGGTACAAGTTGACAAGTACCACGCATCTTCTCTTCACCCCTCTAATACCCCTCTCCCTCTGGCTCAGGTTACTCAAAGCACAGATACCCTCTTACCCATTCCCAGGTTTGAAACACATAGCCTCATTTCAAAGTATAGCCAGCTTCCCTCTACTTTCCTCTGGAAGATAAAAAGCGGGTAAAGGGGCAAAGAGGGCTCTCTGGGCCTCCCTTACCATACATATTATACTGCCCCTTCTCCCCCTCATCCAAAAAAAAAAAAAAAAGATAAAGAAAAAAAATCATTTAATTGCTTCCCTCTACCTTTTTTTAGTATTAGTATTTGAAGATTTTTTTTGAATCTTTTTCTGGTATAAGCAATGATACTTATTTTGCTGAAACACATTTGTCTGAGAGAGAAATTAATTTTAGAATTAAGATAGAGGAGACATAAAAACTGTTTAGAAATACATTTTTTATTTTTTCAATCAGGTTTGAATTACACTTAATGAAGATTTACAGGTTTCTAGGATTGAGAAATATTTGAAAACTGATTGTATTACACTAATATTTTCCTAATTAATCTCTGAAAAAGGGAATCATGAAGTCAAAAGAACTGCTTGGAAAAAAATTTTGATGTGTATCAAACTTAAGACAAAGCCATACTTTTTAAATTAGTAATTTTCACAATCTGAATCTGCCAAAATGTATCAAACTATTTGGTTACATGTTAGCTTCTGCTATGGTGGAGGGATGTAGTTTGCAGCAGATCAGAACTTTCCTTGAGAACAAACAGAAAGACAGTATAAAATACCAAATTGTCTGAGTATACTAGGGTGCTGGGGAGGATATCTACCTTTGGGTAGATATCTGAGGGGCCTCAAACACAGAGATGTTTATCACTTCAGAAAATGCCAATTTCTGGGCCTTCATGGGGCAGAATGCCAAAGACCTAAGTGGAAAGACTCTGAAAAGCAATGCAAAATTTGACAGTCTTGAGAGAAAGGACCTGCAGGAGGAAGGACCTTACAGAAACATCAGACTTTCAGCTGAAAATTCCTGAGAACCAGAGTGAACCAGAGGTAGAGGTACTCTTTCCAGGGCTTCAACCCAGCCTCAACATGGAACAGTTCATGATTAAATTATGATGAACTATCATGTTATCTGCCTAGTGAAGAGAGGGATGAATTCATTATGGAGGAAGATACAACATCTGCATCCTCTATAATATTCTATACATAATAGTCTTTAATAAAAAATTAAGTATGCCCCCTAGACTCCCCAAGATAACATAATCAAGAAACCAAAAGAAAAAGTAGAGCATAGGGTGCCTGGGTGGCTCAGTTGGTTAAGCGACTGGCTTCAGCTCAGGTCATGATCCTGGAGTCCCAGGATCGGATCAAGTCCTGCATCGGGGCTCCCTGCTTGTTTCTTCCTCTGACCCTCCCCACTCTCATGCTCTCTCGCTCTCATTCTCTCTCTCAAATAAATAAATAAAATCTTAAAAAAAATAAGAAAGAAAAAGTAGACAATAGAAACACATCCATAGATAAACATGATATTGGAGTTAGCTAAGGAATTTAAAATAACTCTAACATAGTTACAACAATAAAGGGTGACAGATAAAGAATTTTACCGGAGTATTAGAATCTGTAAAAAAGGATCAAATAAAAATTCTAGAACTGAGAAATACACTGAGATTAACTCATTAGGTAGATTAAATGAACTGATTTTTAGAAGCAATAGAAGACAGAATTAGTAAACTCAAGGAGCAGTAGAAAATATCTGAATTTAAGCAGAAAAGTCAACTACTGAAAAACACAGGAAAGAACTCTGGATAAATGTGGAACACAGTGAAAAAGCCTAGCGGCAGTCTAGTTGGAACCCCATATGGAGCACAGAGTCAGAATGAAGAAGAAGTGAGGAAGAATTGCATCAGTAAGGAGTGAAGAATAATTGTAAAAGTATACACACACACACACACACACACACATATATATATATATACACACACACACACTTATATAAATAAAAATGAATATTGTCAATTGGCTGTATAAATCAATAACAGAAATGTTCCTACCAAGTTTAAAATGTATGTAGAACTAAAAGAATGGCAATGATGATACAAAAATGGGGAAAATTAAATGGAATTAAAGAATTCTAATATTCCAAAATTAGTGAGAATTTGGTAAGAAAAATTACTTGTATTACATTGTTATAAGTCAAGGATTCATATTCTAATTTGGGGGTAAATGCTGAAGACTAGTAAAAGAATGCATAACTAATTAGGAAAAAAATAAATATTTCTGATTAATCAAGGAAAAAGACAAGAAAAGAAAGAAAAAGGATCAAATAAAGACCAGGTTAACAATATGGTAGATATCAACCAAGATGTAGCAGCAATTACTTTAGATTTAAAAGCACTAAATATTCTAATTAAGAGTCTAAAATTATCACACTCGAAAAAATACAAACCTCAGCTATATTCTGCTTATGATAGATACACCCTACACAGGAAAGCTGAAAATATAACCATGCAAAAGGATACAGCATGGAGACATCAACCAGGAGAATGGGATGGCTCCAACTCCTATCAAAGTAGGCTTTATGGCAAGGGACATTACTAGACATAAAAAAGGTTGTGCTATTTAATAATTTATGGTCTCCTAACTCCAAAAGCACCCCTCGCCCTGTATTTACTGGAACTGAATTCTCCATACTACATTTCTCTTTTTCCAGCTGGCCACCAATAGAGGGTACTAGAGAAACACTGCAAAGCTGCAAAGGAAAGAAATGACTTTTCCTTCTAGTGCTTGTTTCAGCCAGTAGCCTGTGGATCCAGGCAGCATTTTGCAAGAGTCCAGGCAGCATTTACCTCTGCTGTAGTGACGCCCACAGTTAAGCAAAGGTGTCCTTTTGGCAAGTTTCTTCATCACATCTTCACTGTTCACCCATTTTCCAGGGAAGGGAATCTCATTTTAGTTACTATTTGGGGGCAGTGACTTCTAGGGGGAGCTATGCCCTTAGCCTTGCAGTGCCACCTCTAAGCTTCCACATTCCTTTTTTGTTTACTGTCCCTTAGCTCTAAGAGGAGTAGTCGGCTTGCTGTGGGTCCTACCTCTTTAATCCTTGGAGTTCTTCTCTTTCTGCTCTTTTTTGTAGTTAGCCACTACTTAATTCAGTTAACAATTCTTTGCAGTAAATCTGTTTAATGTAGTTTCTGTTTTCTGACTGTAGCTTAACTGATATAAGGTATTTTATACAAAAAGGGTATTAAACCAGGAAAAGATAGTATAATTCTCAATCTGTATTCAGTCAATAACATGACTTTAAAATACATAAAGCAAAAAATTCACAAAAATAAAAGGAGATATTGACAAATAGTAAAAAATTTGAACATACCTTTCTCAATAGCTGATTGAATTGCAGACATCCCTCCTAAAAAAATGAAAGAAAGGAAAAAGGAAAAAAAACAAACAAAACCTTTCAAGCACATAGAAGTTCTGGGTAACACAAGCAACAAACAGGACCTAATTGATATATGTAGAATCCTGCATCAAAGAACATTAGAATGTACATTCTTTTCCAAATGTACTTGAAATCTTTACCAAAACTGAACATAGCTTAATTGTAAGTCAAGCTACAACAAACTTCTCATTTTATAAGGAAACAAAAAGGGCCAAGAAGAGCTGAGATAAACTTGAAAAACAAAGCTGGAGAACTTAAATGATATTAAGAATTATTGAGGGGCGCCTGGGTGGCTCAGTGGGTTAAAGCCTCTGCTTTCGGCTCAGGTCATGATCTCAGCGTCCTGGGATCAAGGCCCGCATCGGGCTCTCTGCTCAGCAGGGAGCCTGCTTCCTCCTCTCCCTGTCTCTCTGCCAACTTGTAATTTCTCTCTCTGTGTCAAATAAATAAAAATAAAATCTTAAAAAAAAAAAGAATTATTGAGAATTATTATAAAGCTATAATAATTAAAGCACTATGGTTCTGATGCAAGGATAAATAATTAGACCACTTAAACGGAGTAAAAAGCTCAGAAATAAACCCACACATAAATGATCAGAGAAGAGTGACCCTACCATGAAATGAAGGAAATTATGGTCTTTTTAATCAATGGTACTTGGCTAAGTCAAGTAGAAAAAATAAATTTGACTCCTACCTTATTAACGCACAAAAATCAATCCCAAATATATTGAAAAACTAAATGTAAAAAAAAAAATCAATCAAGTTCTTAGAAAAAAAACAAAATATTTTCATGACTTTTGGGTAAGCAAAAATTTCTTAGGTAGGACACAAAAAGTAATAAACTGGATTACATTATAAGTAATAACTCCTGTCCATCAAAATACATCATGAAGAAAATGAAAAAAGGCAGCTCATGAAATAAGAGAAAATATTTGTAATACATGGACTCATATCCAGAATATATGAACGACTTCTATAAATCAATCTGAAAAAGGTGGACAATCCAGGAGAGAAATGCACCAAAAATTTTAGCAGGTGTGTAGTCGTGTCATAAAAGAGGATTTCCAAGTGGTCAATAAACATATTAAAAGTTGCCAACTTCATTAGTCATCAAGGGAATGCAAACTGAAACCCCAAGTTAGATGCAACCATAAACCCACCAGAATGACTAAAATAAAAAAGACAATACCAAGTGTTGGAAAGTACATTATGTAACTGGAACTATTACAGATGGCTTATATGAGTGCAAATTTGTACAACCACTTAGGAAGACTGGCGGCACCTGGAAGGTAGAAAACTTCCTCCTATACTCTATGTCTAGGTAATTTCTTTTCCTCCTCTAAATCCAGCAGAAATGCATACTTATGGTGAAAAATACACATGGACAAGAATGTTCTCAGTAGCACTATCCACAACAATAAAACATTAAAAATATTGCCAATCAACAGTAGAAAAGATACATAAATGGTGGTATATTTATACAATGAAAAAATATTATATGGCAGTGGAATAAATGAACTGTAACTAGAACCTACCACATGAAAGACTCTCACAAGTAAAATGTTGAGTGATACAAAAGAATATATACCATATAATTTATTTTTAAAAAGGTCAAATGTAGGCAAAACTAATTTGTGGTGTTAGAAGTTACAACAGTGGTTACACTTGAGAGGGTGGCTATTAACTGAAATGGGCCAGGAGGGAGGTCCTGGGATTACTGATATCCCACCATTTTTTATCTATCTATCTATCTATCTATCTATCTATCTATCTATCTATCTATCTATTGATCTATCATCTATCTATTAATCTATCTCTATCTATCTATATTGAGCCGTACATTTTCAATTTGTGTAGTTTATTAAATACATGTTATACATCAATAAAAGGTTTACATTAAGAAAATGGCAGGCTAGGAAGCTTGACATTTCACATATTAAAAACTGGGTTTTCCTAAAGCAAGACTTTCCTAAACACATGTCCTCTACTACCCCACCTACGATCTCTGCATTGTCTGTGAGAGTGATAATGCAGAGGAAGAATTTGATATGAGGTCTTTTCCTGCAAAATTACAACCACACAAAACAAATGAAATGCAGTTCACACAAGTGGATTGAAAATTATTAGATTGTGTGTATGGTGGGTTAAGTGGAAGAGATTGTGTTTCTGAAGCCCCTGAAGAACCTAAATAAACTGCACTGGACATGCAGCAATTTTTTGCTATCATTATCATAACTTTTTGAAGTTTAGTTTTGGTTGAAGAAAAAGAAAACCCCTCTGTGCTTGCTCACTCATGATCCAATCATACAAACTGGTAAGTACCATGATCTGATGACCAGATTAATGACCTCAGGACCAACCTTATTTCAGTTATCACTCAATCCTAAGGAAGAGGTGGGAAGAAGGATGTGTCAATAGAGAGAACAGGAAGGTTTTTCAAACGACAGCTCTCTCCTCCCAACCTCACCTCCAATTCCATCCCATTATTCTGAGAGCAAATTATAGATAAGAAAGATCTGAAAGAATAAAAAAAATATTGGGAATTAGGTAGATGAAAAGGTAAGTGGAAAACAGAGGTAGTCATCTGCCATTGGAAGATAAGAACAAAGCCAGATGACCAGTTCCGTATGGGTAGTAGTTGAACAAATTTTGTAACAACACAGTAAGATGAAGGTGCATGGAAGATAGAATCTCTGTAAGGAAAAGGCGGAAAATGGCAATGGCATGAGAAGATAAGTCTTCTATGAACTGCAGATTATCTGTACTTTTCTACATTTATGGAATTTGTCAGCGAATGTATGGGCAACATCTGAAGGGATTCTGTACATAGGTTGAAATGTATAAATTCATAAATTGTGTCATTTTAAATGTATATCAAGTCTTGTCCCTTAGGCTGGTAATGACCCTCATGTTTAACATGATGTTCCCTCCACTGTTAACTACACTAGTGAATAAAAAAGATGGAGACATTAACTGAGATCTGAACTTTTGAGAATTACTTAAGGAGATTTACATGTCTTCCATGTATTCTTTCCTCTATTCTCCTCCTTCTCTGAGTAGGATTCCATGGACTTTCAACACACATGCGTGCACACACATATCTTCGTAAAGTAGAAACTAGGTATGTTCAGCCTGCGAATATATATACTGAGAGCTAACTGTGGAGGCCACAGGCTATTGCAATCCTTTTTTTTTTTTTTTAAACAACTGAAACTTAGCTTTCCAAATGTCTGCTCAGCAGGGATGTGAAGTGTTTATTATGTCACAGTTTTATTCCTAACACCTTCACATTAACAAAATTGAGCTGATTTCTAACAAGTTAAATGCACGCTTTTTTGGGAAAAGGTGGGGGGTGTGTGACAATACAATGTCTTCCCAAGCTATAACTTAGGTGATCTTTAAAGACAGCATTGAATTCTTCTGCTTGAGTTATACTGGCTAATAGGAATTTAAGTGATAACTAGTGGGAGAGCACTGAAGCATTCATGCATGTGAAATCAGATGAACACCCACAATGTGGAATTTCCTAAGGAAAATTATTCTAGCGGAGAAATACAGGCCCAGGTTGAGTGCCAGTAACTTTTAAACTAACATGTGGAGCTATCATCCTAATGAGCAACAACTAAAGGTGCCTAAAGTAAAGCAAGACCAACATTTTCAAGTCTATATTTTCAAACACAGTTTAAAAACACCAGCTTGAACAGAATTATATATAATTCCGTTCTTGTGCCGAAGGAAATTTAATCTTGCTTTCTAAAGTTTGGTTGCATATATTAATGCTTATTCTTGAAAAGGACATGTACAATTTATTTAAGTAAATTTTAAATAAATAAATCTTATTTAATAAGTGATATTTATCAACAAGATTTATTATTTAATAATCAATATTTTATTAAGATTTAATAACACTTATTTACTTAATAGAACAACTAATTCACCTGTGCAAAGAAATTGAAATCAAGAGCTCTGATTTGTATTAGTGATTTTTATTTTTACTCAGTAATTATACTAGTCTTTCTGAAACATTTTAAATGATCTGCTTAAAACTATTCACTTAAAACTATTCTACTTAAATCAATTTTTTACTTGTCATACCATTCTAGATTGCAATGTGACTTCAGCTTTTACTCATCAAGGTTAAAGGGACATGTTGTAATACACAACCTGAATCGAATCAGCTCAACTACCTTTCAGAGTTGCCTAAAATTTGTGAAATATTAGTTTTTCAAATACTTGAATCCTGAATATTTCATACTAGGTGCATATCACATCATTCGGTATGTAAATAAGTGTACCCCCAAGCCTTCTAAAATGTAGAGATAAAGCTGAATCTTTGCTATCATGCTTATTTTACAACAGTTTCTCCCATCGTATAATTTAGAATGATGTTGATAATGATCATGCCCATTGGATCCTCAGTTTCCTCATTTACAAAATGGTGTTAATGATAATATCTGCCTCATGTGGTTGTTGAGAAGAGTAAGGTTGCCTGATAACAGTGGGTGCTCAATAAATGTTAAGTATTATAATATTATTATTGTCATTTTTATTATTGCTGTTATTGCTCAGGTATTTTAAAAAATTGGGCAATTAGGAAAATGTTCTATCGGACACATGGATCATGCTCCTTTATCATGTATATTTTTAAATTTAGCCAGAACTGTGATAAGTTATAGTCATTCCTTAATGATCTTTAAGCTAGACTGCTGTAATATTGTATTAACATCCCTGAAAAAATTCAACAAGGCTCTTCAAGGGTGCAAAATGTTATAACCTGAATGGTACTTTCCAGAAAGATGACTCAATATATTTTACATTAGTTAAGAGACACTATTCTGGGCTCCCTGATGTAAAAGGATTTAAAAACCCTTACGCATACAGTTTGCATGGCTTTTGTTACCACAGCCTACCTTTAGTGGGACACCTATTTATTTTCAACTGATGTGTTAGATAAAAGAAAAAAAAAAGACAAATTGCAGTCAAATTCTAGAGAGAATGTGGTTTTAGAGGAGAGATATGGTTTTAGTCATTGTGTCTTAATCTGAAAATATTCTCTTGCAGCAAGGAATAAACTGTGGGTTTATGACTGGAGATCAGTTTAAGGTTCTCTATCTCATGATTAGAATTCATGTTCATTCATTGCTTTCTTTTAAGTCATAATCAATGTCCGATGTGCTAGTTTCACTGCCCAGAAGATGAATAACTTTGTGAATTTAGGGCAGTTTCTGTTATAAGCAGTTATTTTCCATTCTGAACAGTGGCAAAAAAATAAAAGGTATTTTTCCTGAATGGCTTTAAAATGATTTCTCTTCGGAAATATCTTTGAAAATGACCAGATTAGAAGTTTTAGCCATTTGGTTATAATAACACTGATGAGTAACAGATTGAGCAGGGTTGAACAGGTACTTAGAAGTCCACTTTGGGAACAAAAAAATCTCAGTTCTATCTTGATTATGTACTTGTGTTGCACACCATGACAACTCACCAACTTAGTTTGGTTCTATGCACTTGAAAAAGAGGCTTAGAAATTATTCAAACCTCTGTGAAACGCCACACAACATAATCTTGCCTTTAGTTGTATCTCTTTCTCCCATATCAGAATAATATTTCATTCCTTATTCAAATCAAGACAATGAAGAAAACTACGGAATGTGTACAGAGTGAGGCAGTTTGAAGGATTCTGGCCCATCTCTCACTTCCAGTACATTCTTTCTCTCTTCTCCCTTTATTTACCTTTCACTTTATAAAACTATTTGAGCTCCTGCACATGACAAAAAAACAAAAACAAAAATACAACACTGTAAAATATCATTACTGAGTCCCAATCAAATTAATTTTTCCATTTGAAGGAAAACAGTCCACCCAGCCTGCAATATTTAAGAGAGCACCTGAATGGCATCCAGGGTCTAATTGGTAAATTGTGAAAGATCCAAAGCCCTTTGGTGTGTATAATAACATAATGAGCACATTATGTTAAATCATAAGGGGTTAAACAAATTTATCAATACAAATAAGTTTTCATGCATTTATTTCAAAGTAGTGGCTTACTGAAAATGGCAAACACTTAACTGGTGTTTCAAAAACGGTGACCCTTACTGATATCTATAAATATTTTATAAACAAGGAATGTGAATTTTAAACAAGGTCGACAACTATTTTTCATTGCTCATGCGAACCACCTTTGCCTGATGGTAGGCTGCTTGTGAAAGACATTCATTCATCGATTCACGGATTCACTCACTCATACATCAGACATCTTATTTTATGCTAGGCATGATAGAATACATGAATGGAAGACGGTGGTCTTGTGTCTTCGAGAAAGAGAGCTCAGATTGTCTATCCTACTCAGTAGCACTATCTTTAGTCTACAGCAGCAGTATCATGAGTTAAGGAGACAACAGCTCATACCACAAATGATTAAAAAAAATCTGGACTCTGAAATAGTCATCGTCTTTCACTTGATTAGAGGTAGATATCCTCAAATTATACACTTTATTGAGGAATACAAATTAGAATAAAACAAAACAACAACAACAAATCTGTTACTCAGAAACCAGTCAGGATCGTAACCTTCCCTTTCTCATCACAGTGGGAATGAGATAGGACTTGTCCGTGAAGGGGCTAGGGAACCGCACTGGAATTCTCTACCTTCTAACTGCCCGCATAAAGTGATTTCTTGGCTACTTATTAGGGTCATCTGCAAGCAACATTCCTTGTTCCTCAGGTGGGAAGGAAGAAAAGGAGCCCCGGTTTTCCCCAAGTTACTTGAGCTTTCCCCAGAAGGGCAGCCCCCTTCTGCCCCACCCAGCCAGGAAAGGTAAAAAGTGGGAATTGAGCACACTTGAACCTCCTCCTACCTCCGCAGTCATGGCTCAGCCCAGCGGGGCCGGGGCGAAGCCCTGGACGCCTCCCAGCGGCTTCATCTGCACACGCCCGGGTCCAAACGTCCCAATCTGGTCTGTGCGCTCGCGGAGGCGCGCAGGTTTGAAACGTCACATTCCACGCGACTCCGCCGCGTGCCTCCGCTCGCGGCCCCACCCACCATCTGTGGCAGCCACAGGCTTCTCCTTGACTTTGCTGCACAGGGCACGGTTTTTTTTTTTTTAATCTTGAAAAAAAAAGTTTGTATTTTTGTTTTCAGATTCTAAAAGTAATATGAAACTTAAGTATAATTTGGAAAATTCGAAAATATGTACAAAAAAGTAAAAATCACCTGTATTCTAGAGAGAAACACTAAGAACATTTATTGTATATCTTTGTGGTCTTTTTAGTACGAATAGATAGATAAAAATTAAATCGTGCTGCTTCTCAGCCTCTAACACATAAACACGCAGATATGATATACATAAACTTTATAACGTTTTGTATATCTTTTCTTTTTTAAAGGACAATATTTTTACTCTAAAATATACATACGTAGGATTTCAAAACCCTGTTTGTATGTATTAAGGAGAATAGCCATATATCTTTTTACACATTTTAGGAAGACTGTTAAAACATTTGAAGAAATCTATGTACCCCTAAGGATTGCATTGTTCTTCTAACCACTGTTATGAATTGTATGACAAACATTCCCTTGCTTTTCCTTATAGTTTAACAAATCATATATGTATCATTTTTATTGAAATATGGTACATGTACAGAAAAATGAATTACATTGCAAATGTGTTCAATGAATTATCACAAAGTGAACGCAGAGGGCAACCACCACTCAAATAAAAGGAGTAAAACATTCCTATGCCTAGCACACCAGAAGCTCCTCCTAATCATTAACCCCCTCCCTTTTTTTTAACTCCCCAAAGGTAATGACTGTCCTGGCTTTTAACACAGTGGTTTAGTTTTGCCTATTTCTGAGTTTTATAAAAATAGTCCAGTCATAGTTTTACTGCTCTATACTGACATTGACTATAGCTATCTTTCACAAAGTACACTCAATATGATTACTTGAATTGGAAGTCTACTCAGTCTTCCTCACCTAATACTAAATAGTTTTCATTTTCCACACCATTTAGCATTCTGCTAAAAAGTTATTTAGTTTCTGCATATTCTATTGAATGGGTATACCATAATTTTCTTTTATTAGAGGTATAGGTGGATTTTTTTTTTTGCCAATTTTTCCCAAGCAAATATGTATGCTCATGGACATCTTTAGATATATATTTTGGGGTTATTTCTTTAGAATTATTCTTATAAGTGGAATTTCTAAGTCAAAGAGCATTAACTTTTTAATGGTCCAGTGTCCTGCTGTCATGTTAATTTACTAAAGAATGATGCCAGTTTTTAGTATTACTAGTGCTGTTTGATGGTATATTGTTTCGACTTCCCCAACATCAATTTTTTTCATCTTTGTTAATTTGATAAGTGAGGTATATTTTCCCATTGATATTTATATTTGCACTTCCTTGATTACCAGAGAAGTTGATTATACATATCTGTTATTAATTTATATTTCTCTTATTATGATTTGTTTATACATGTTTTTCCCCCAGGCTTTCCAAGTTTTGATTTGGTTTCTCCATGAGGAGGCAGGTGCTCTGCTTGAGTCCCTTAGGTTAACATCAATGAATGGTGGTCCTTAAGTCAATAATTGGGCTAAATCTCAAGGCTATTATAGGAAGTCCTTCATGGTTTTTTAATATCTGTTGAATCCCCCACCCCCTCCCATAGATGGCAGGATAGTATAGACTGGTTTCAATTTTCTTACCTCACTGCAGTGACTAAGTGAGGTAAGTCAGCTTCTTCTCTCTTCATATACAGCTAAGGAGAATTACTTGTTCCATAAATGGCTTGTGCAGATGGCTGAATGGGGATTTGAATCTGTATCTTCCCATTTAGATCTCTACTTTTAATAATCTTGAGCTAAAAGTCTTCCCTCTGTCATCACAGATCAAACAGTTCAGATTTTGTTAGGTGAGGAGTCTATGTATTTCAGAATTGGAAAGAGTTTGCAAAACCAGACAAAAGAGTAAGTAATTGTTGAAGAATGCAAAGCACATGAGGTTGACTCATATTCCTTAAACGATTATAGGAAAATGAGCCCCCAAAGAGATGATGCCACTATGCATGGCCATGCAAGTTATACATGGCACAACTCCAGAGAGGGCATCATCCACATCCATAACGAATGGTATGAACGGCAGCCTCCGGGATTGTTCAGTGCCACACCTGCATAATCCTAAGCAGCAAGTTCTCAATATTTATTTAACTTTTCTGATCATAAGTGATTTTCAAGCACAAGTCAGTGTAACTAAAAATAGAATAAGTGATGTTGGATTAGAAACCTCTTCTGGAACTTTGTTTTTGGTTGTCAAAACAATTGATAACAAAAAATTTGATGCACCAAGGATCATTGTTCCAGAAGACATCAAATAATATTAAGGACAAAAAATTTAAGTCAATGCTGTCCCTGTAGAAACAGGGTTAGAACATTCTCTGTTGGTGTGTATAAAGACCTCTTGTGTGCCAAAAGAGAGTAGGACATTTTCTGACAAATACTGTGCAAATGCAATACAGATTCTCTAACACCAGTTACCTGGTGAGCCAGTGAATAGGAAAGTACTCATATGGATAAGAGACCATGCAGTTAGCAATGAGCATGTTACGGTAGAAGGCAATTTAGAGACCATCTTGTCTTGCAGTTACCAATTGAGGTTACTTGTTCAATCACTCAGCATGAAGTTCGGAGGAATGATTACTGCTGGTTAAAGATGGCGCTAACTGAAACTAGTACCTGAAGACTTTCTTGAGTCGCTGAAGATAGGAATCAGGATAATCCAGGCATTTTAATGTTTTGTTTTTAGTTAACCTGCTTTTCCCTCACTCCACCTGAATTGTCAACTACATCACATACTTTAATATTTCATAAACCTCAGTCAATAAGTATTAGGTTATTTCGTTTTCAGGGGAGCAGTGTATCATGGTCCTAGAAAGAATACTGGATTCAGAACGAAAAGATGGGACTTAAGCTCTTCCGTATAGGCTTTGAATTTGTAGCATTTAGGTTTTGAATTGATTAATTTTTCTCCTCTAAAATTCTCTGTGTGTGTGTGTATATACATATATGTATATATATGATTTAAGTACATATTTTAAAAAAGAAACATCAAAAAAGACTTTTGGGGTGTCTGGGTGGCTCCGTTGGTTAAACATCTGTCTTCAGCTCAGGTCATGATCCCAGGGTCCTGGACTGAGGCCTGAGTCAGGCTCCCTGCTCAGCAAGGAGTCTGTTTCTCCTTCTGCCCCTCCCCCTGATCATGCTCTCTCTCTCCTCTCTCTCTCTCCCCCAACTAAATAAATAAAATCTTTTTTTAAAAAAGGCTTTCGCATTAGCTCAAAGTAGAAAACACACACACAAAACTCTATCATACATTTCTTTCTCTTTTTTTCAAGTTTTTATTTAAATTCCAGTTAGTTAACGTACAGTGTAATATTAGTTTCAGGTGTACAATACAGTGATTCAGCACTTCCATACATCACTCGGTGCTCATCACAACAAGTGCACCCCTTAATCCCCACTGCCTATTTAACCCATCCCCCCACTCACCTCCCTTCTGATAACCATCAGTTTGTTCTCTGTAATTAAGAATCTGTTTCTTGGTTTGCCTCCCCCCCCCTCTTTTTTCCCTTTGCTCATTTGTTCCTTAAATTCCACACATGAGTGAAATCATATGTTATTTGTCTTTCTTTGACTGACTTCACTTTGTCTACTCTCTAGCTCCATCCATGTCATTGCAAATGGCAAGATTTTATTCTTTTATGGCTAATATTACCATATATATGTGTGCGTATGTGTGTATATATATATATGTATATGTACACCACTTCTTTATCCATTCATCAGTAGATGGACACTTGGGCTGTTTCCATAATTTGGGTGTTGCAAATAATGCTGCTATGAACATCGGGGTACATGTATCCCTTTGAATTAGTATTTTTGTATTCTTTATTTGTATTCTTTTTTGTATTGATCTGTATTTCTATTTTTGTGCCAGTATCATACTGTTTTGATCACTAAAGCCTTGTAACATAAGTTGAAGTCCAGAATTGTGATGCCTCTAGCTTTCCTTTTTTCTTTCAAGGTTGCTTTGGCTATGTGGGGTCTTCTGTGGTTTCATACACATTTTAGGATTGTTCTAGTTCTGTGAAGAATACTGTTGGTATTTTAATAGGGTTTGCATTAAATATGTAGGTTGCTTTGGGTAGTATAGACATTTTAACAATATTTGTTCTTCCAATCCATGAGCATGTAATGTCTTTCCTTTTCTTTGTACCATCTTCAGTTTCTTTCATCGGTGTTTTATAGAGATCACCTCTTAGGTTTATTCCTAGGTATCTTACTGTTTTTAGTGCAATTAAAAATGGGATTGATTCCTTAATTTCTCTGTCTTCTGCTTCATTACTGGTGTATAGAAATAAACAAATTTCTGTATGTTGATTTTATGTCCTGTGAATTTACCAAATTCATTTATCAGTTCTAGCAGGTTTTTGGTGGAGTCTTTCAGGTTTTTTATACATATAGCATCATGTCATCGGCAAATAATGAACATTTTACTTCTTCCCTGCCAATTTGGATGCCTTTTATTTTTTTGTTGTCTGATTACTGTGTCTAGGACTTCCAGTATTATGTTAAATAATAGTGGTGAGAATAGACATCCCTGTCTAGTTCCTGACCTTGGAGGAAAAGCTTTCTGTTTTTTCCCATTGTGGATGATATTAGCTGTGGGTTTTTCATATATGGCCTTTATCATGTTGAGTTATGTTCCCTCTATCCCTACTTTGCTGAGGGTTTTGTCATGAATAGATGTTGTGTATTTATTTCTGATAAGTTTTTGAGGAACCTCCATAATGTTATCCCTAATCATTCTTTTATGTATCCTTTGTAAAATATCTATTATATTTATAATAGTTAATATAATAACTTCCTATCAAAGTCAAAGAGATTAATGCTGTCTTTTACACGTACAGGGTAATTTCATAATCAGACTTGTCTTTAAAATTCTTTATTATGATTGGCAAAAAATTTGATACAGAAAATACAAGAAATGTGCTTCCTGTTCTTTGGAATAGGCTTAGCAATTACCTCCTGCTAAAGTACAAAAGCAATTATCTGGTTTCCCTTGCAAACACAGATTGTTTAAGATTTGTCCTTGTCTTGAAGTTACAGGAAAAGCAAATTAATGAGCAGGTTTGATATTGTTGAGCAAATTCAGGGTCTATCCCTGAGGATGCAGGCCGAAGCCTCGTTATTACATCTAGGACCTTCCCCAGTATGTGGGTGCCCTGTGGAACCTCTGGAGGCAGTTTTGCAAATTCCAGGGATAGCTGTGCTTGGCCAAATAGTTATTAGTTTCTGTTTGGAAATGGGTAAAGTTTAACTTTATAACCTTCTTGTCTGTTTTGGCCTCTCTTTCCTGCTCTCTGCCCCAGCTGCAGTTACTACATTTGGGGCTAGCAAGGCTAAAGTTTAGAAACAGTAGTCCTTAGAATAGCAAACACAGGATTTGAATTTTTCAAAAAAGAATTTAGGAAGCAAACAAAATAAAAATAAAAATGTTCATGTTTACAGAGCATTGGTTTCTACATATTATTGGGAGTTCACATGCTCTTTTCTCTGCCTCAACATAATTTGAGATAATTCTTAGGTTTCTATTCCGAATTCAATTTGGATAGGTAAAGCTAGGTCTGGGGAAATTATGCCAGACTCTTCTTTCCAATTCTACTTCTGGTTCTGCCGCCTCTGCCCCAGTGAATCCGTCCTCTGGCCCCAGGCCATCTTCTTGGAAGGCATCCCAGGCCTGTTGGTCTTATACTGCCCTTGTCATGTTTCCTCTGCTGGGTTTTTAGGTAGTGGGCAGTGCTGTGCCTATAAACTGGCTCTCAGGAAAACAAACACACAAACATTTATCAGAAGTGTGTCAATTTCCATGTATAAATATTCCTACCATGGCCCCTTTTAAGCTACTCCCGTGAGATCACTGCACATGGCACTGGGAAGAGAGGTGTATAATTTCCGCCCAGAAGCCAGTAAGAGTTGGCTCCAGCACACTGTGTCTGTTTGACTTTACAGACACCTTCTGAATTTCCGTCCTAGATGTCTCTAGGCGTTTTGCCCATGATCCATTTCTTTCTTCTTTAATGTTTATGAATTCACTTACTAGGAGACAGGATTTTTTTTTTAATTGGCTGGTTAGTCCCAAGCCAGGTTTTCTGTATGGTCATCATTGTCACTGGATCCCTCTAATTATGCCTCTTGTCTACATCACATCACTCCAGCCACCAGCACAATGTGAACCTGTTATTCCTTCTTGTTCAAAAGCATATGGCTGCTTGCTAAATTCCTTCTTTCTTCTTGAGGAAAGCTGCCTATTTTTAGCTCACTTGCCGGACAGACAGCAGACAGGTTCTGAGTTTCATGCATGATGAAGCCTTTCTCTGCTCAGCGTGTTATTTCCATTGATATCTTTTGTTGACTGCATCCTTCAGGAACTTGGGGGAAGGGAGTGTGATCTTGAGAATCATACGCCTGAGATTTTACAATATTAAAATCATATTGCGCCTTAGGAAAATATAATAGATGTTATACAGAGGACATTTTATCTGTGGGGGAATAGAGTGAAAGTTCATGGGGAGAGCAGGCCCAGACTTGGAGCCAAAAAAGTCAATCGTCATGGCACATAAGTAAATTGAATGTTTTCATATGTACATGTATCATTTTATGTTGATTGTTTGCCACTGTGACTTCATATTGATAAGTATGAGTTGTGCCACACATAGCCCATCACTTGGATATAAAAGCTCCTGTATAGTCTTGAGGAGAAACCATCAGGGTGTCCAGGGGCTTCTCTATTTCCATGGACATGTGTACATCTCTAGTTGTTAACTCTCTTTTCTATGTCCTCTGCACCTCCATACCCATATCCTTATTCCTGATTTAGCCATTGGTTTGCTTAGCATTATATTGCATGCATTTCAATTAAATGGATATTTGTATGACCTTTAGACTTTCTGAGAGAGGATCAATAAGCATCTCCCATCCAACCATGCTTAGTTGTATTTTGTTAGTGGTATCCCGAAGATGTCTCTTTAAAAACAAACAACAATTATTTTAGACCTTTAGGGTGCAAGGCTTTTAGCTAACAGCAGCAACAACAATGAAACCAGAACTCCTTGCAGCTCTACTATTCCATTACTGTGTGTCCTTTTTCAAGTCACTGAACTCTGTTTTCTCGTTGGAGAATGAGGAGGCTGAGCTTGGACTTGGCCCTGGATCACTAAGCCCTTTCCTGCTGCATCTCTGAGTTGGTAACTATCATGGTGGGACTTTTGGGAGATAGATGAGGTGAGGTTGGGGGCTGATGGGATGTAGCTGGTGAGGAAATAGAAGGTGGCTTTTGAGATGGCCTCTTTCTGACTACAGCCCCCCACAGCTAAGCTTGCTAGATTCAGCAAATAAAATTAGAGGATGCTCGGTTACATTTGAATTTCACATAATCAATGAATAATTTTTGGTATCTGTATATTACAAATATTGCAGGGGACACACACTAAAATTAGTCATTGCTTATCTGAAATTCAAATTTAACCTGTTGTATTGGATTTTGCCTGGCAACTCTACATAACAACAGATAACAACATATCCTGTCTCACCAGGTTGGGCTGGGCAAGTAGGGCATTTTAACAAAAAACAGAGCATCAGTTTGTAAAGACAGAGGTGGATAGTCATTTGGTACCTATGCAAAATGGCAGGGAGGAGGGAGGTGTTGCTCTTTCTTTTTTTGCCCAGGTTGTAATACCACTTCTGTGATAAAAAAAAAAAAAACAAAAACAAAACAAAAAAAACCCCTGTGTGACATTTTAGTACTGACATAAGAAGTCACCAGGCTAATCCCTGAATAGACCTAAGAACTCTGCATGGAGGTGTAGACAGGAAAGATCAGTTACCACAAGAAGAGAAAGATGAAAGAAATGCTATTAGATTTTTACTTAAAGCAGAAAATACTAATGTTACTTCTGGCTCAGGAATTGAACGACTAGTTAGTGTATGAAAATGAAGGAAGAAAACTCATCATAGAAGAATTTAAAAGTTTTAGCAAGAGTTAAATAAGTGTCACATTTAATCAGGGTGCTGCCCCAGTATTTCTTAATCTTCAGCTGTTTGCAAGAAAAAGTCAGTCATGCATTTGTGCAGAAGATTATTGCATTGCTCTCTTTTATTAACTTAATGGATATTTAGTAGGTAGAACCTATGAACTAGATAACAGGAGCCACACAGTAGAGGATTGTAACTGCTGACATTTCTGTTGTCTACCCACTGGTTGGCAGGTCTTATTACTGACAGCAAGCAAGAGATGCCCAGCTCCTGACCTGCCCACTACAACAGGTTCACCGCATCCAGCTTCCATGTATATTCTGCTTCTCGTGCTGAGACATTCTCACGTATTTTGATTCCCTGTTTTAAAATGGTTATATGTATTCATCTAAGGAGGACACATATTTTGCCTTCTCTTCCACATTTCTTTGGGAATTAATCATGTATGAAGTATAAATACTTGTACAACAAATACCTAGTTGTGGGATGACTTCATTTCCCATTCATTCAAAATTGTTCATGTAGCCTTTTCTCTGGCGTTGCCATAATGCTAGTGGGAGAAAAAAATAAGTCGATGGAAGATCGTGATGCAGTATATGTGCTAATAAAGGGCTAAAACCCAGGCTACAGATGCATCACTGGGGGGACAACTAACCTATTGCACAAAGTGCATCAGGTTGGTTTTCTGCAGGTGATCATCTCCAGGCTAAGGTTGAAGAAATAGGAGGAAGGATTATACAGAGGAAGAGGGCAGCTGAGTCGGTAGACACACACACTCTAGACAGAGGTATCGCATGTTTTAAGACTCAAGAGGAAAAAGAACATGACACTTTTTGGGGTGTTTCAAGGGATTCAGTTTGATGGGAGAGTGGGTGTGACAAGAGATGAGATTCAGGCTGAGCAGGACCCAGACTGCGATCGTCTTGATGTCGTGCTCAGTAGCTTAGAAATTCCTAAGGACAGTGGGAAGGGTTCAGAGTATTTAAAAAGGAGATGCTTGTTTTAATATAATCCCTCTGGCTACAGGCTACAGTATGCAAGAAGGTAGAGAGGCAAGCTAGAAGCTGTAACAGTAATCTAAAGAGGGTTTCCCTAGGCACCCTCTCTCCCAGTCTCAGATTGGCAATTTCAAATGTTCTTCCTGTCCTCACACCTCCAACCCCATCTCCTGATCTGTCCCTCCCAATACAAGACCTCTCCTCTTAGGCAAAAGGAGAGGCTTGAGAGCCTCCTTACTGTGGGAGCTCTCTCTCCCTCCCATGCCTGGCTGACCCCCATTGTTTCCTGGATGCCAGACATCGGGGCCCAGCTCAGAGAACTTGCTCTCACACTCAGGCCCTGCCTCCCCTGCTTCTTCAACACCCCTCTTCTGCTTACAGCTTCCCTCCTACCAGCACTGACCCTGGCATGACAATGGTGTGAATTAGGCAAGAAGCAGTGGGCATGGAAAGAAACAGATTCAGGGTATATGGAGAAAGAAGAATTGTATGGATTTTGTGTTTAATGAGAAATGATGTCAGAGAAATTTTACATGTATCACTCTGAATTTGTACCTACGTACATACATATGTTTCTGGCTCAAGAAAATAGGAAAGTTTGGGATGCCATTTATGAAGCCAGGAAAACTTCCAGAGAATCAGAAGAGAGTATATGGGTTTGCAACAGGCCAGACGTGAACACCAAATGAGTTATGCTCTGATCATGTGAATTTTAGGACTCCACTGCATGTCCCAATGGAAATACCAAGTAAGCAGTTGTTTATATGGGTCTGAGGTTCAGCAGAGAAAACTGGGCTGTAATTCTGGAAGTTTTTGGCAAATAGATGACAAATGAATCTATGTCAGTGGATGAAATCATCCAGGGAAAATATTTAACATAAGAAGAGAAGCAGTCTGAGTGTGGAGCCTCAGTACTTCCCTTATAGGGATAAACGGAGCACTGGAAACCAAAAAAGAGCACTGAACTTTGGGAGAGGAAAATCAGGAGAGTGTTGTATCATAGAAGATCCAAAAAGGGAGAATTTTGGAGAATAAGGACCAATAAAAGGTGTCATGTGGAGCCAAAAGATCAAGTGTAAGATTAAGAAGCATTTGTTGGAGGGCGTCTGGGTGGCTCAGTTCGTTAAGCAACTGATTTCTGCTCAGGCTCTGATCTCGCGGTCATGGGATGGAGTCTGGAGTCCTGCTCTGCACTCAACATGGACTCTACTTCAGACCCTCTCCCTCTCCCTCTGCCCCTTTCTCACACACACACACACACACACACACACTCTCTCTCTCAAGTAAATAAATAAAATCTTTAAAGAAAAAAAGTATTTATTGGATCAATGAAAAGAGATCATTAACAAGGGAAGTTTTAATAGTTAGTGGGTGGAGTGAGATGCAAGAAATTGAGAAATGTGTGGAAGGAGAGTAAATGGAAGTGACTAGTATAAGAAAGTTCAAAAAAGTTTATTTTAACATGGGTGATGCTTGGGAAGGTCAGTGCTGGTGGGAGAGAAACTGTAAGCACAAAAGGGGTGTTGAAGAGGTGGGGGAGGGCCTGAGGGTATGAACAAGTTCTCTGAGGAGGCCAGACATCTGGGGGCCAGCTAGGCATGGGGTGAGGGTGAGCTCAGCAACAAGGATGTTCTCAAGTCTCTCTCTCTCTCTCAGTAGGACAGGTCTTGTATTGAGAGTAACAGATCAGGAGATCGGAGCAGCGGTATGAGGAGAGGGAGAATGTTTGAAGTTGTCAATCTGAGACTAGGAGAGAAGATGCCCAGGGAAACCCAGAAGGTTTACCAGGCACGTGTGAGTGGCCTGTGGAAGTGGGAGCCATAAACTGGCCTTGGAATCAATCTGAACAGTTGTGTGATTTCCTCCTTCAGAGGTCAGATGCGGTGATGTAAAGGCTGAGAAAGCAGGCAGCAAAATTTATTTAAAGGCTAAAGTGTGCCAGGCAGTGTGACAAATAGCAAAAGGCTCCTGGTTAGAGAGGAAGAATGGAGGACCATGGAAATGAGGAACCTGACATCTTCAAATGAAGAATTGAGGATTGAGGATGGAGAGACATGGAGAAGAACTTTACATCTTCAAATAAAATGCTCAGGTAAGAACTTTAGTTTGCAAAGACAGGTGCTTGCCAAGACTTTCTTATGAAATTTGTAAAACTAGACATAAATTTGTTACAAATTGTAGCAATTAGCCATGTTTCAAACACTATAGGACTGTAAAAAAATGGTGTATATTACATGAAAATAAAAATTGCCATAATGTCAGTGGGAATTTATAGTGCATAAACATATTCGAGGAGAATGTAGATGTAGCACTTTCCCAAGGAAAGAGCATGTATTACAAACAATAGGAAATGGATTTTAAAAATTGCTACAAGTTAACTATTGAAAGCTAGCCAAGAAATTATAATTGTTCATATGTAATTTGTAAAGTCCTGTATCATTTATAAACTTCAGTTATGAGCATAAATATATGCCAGGATATATGGAGTTGGACAAAAAATAGGGTTACACATGGCACATAAAAAATAAATATTTTTACAATCATTAAAATAAGATTAATAGCAATCCACTTCTGAAACAGTTTCATTATTGTCAAGATTATGCATATTGCATATTAGAAGAAAGTGGTTTTGGAGATAACACATATCAAATAGGAAAAATCACTAGATCCTCTAGAATCTATATACATACTACTATTAAATTTCTTGGTACAAGAACAGTATAGAAATCTTAGTTGGAATGTGTAATTATTCTTATATGAATGCACTTTAAATAGTAATCAGGAAAATACTAGCGGGACTATATTTGCTTGAATCTCATACTGTTGCCAGGACAAGTCACTCAGATGATAGTGGGCTGCTTTTCACTGTTTCGCTTAATTTTTCTCATATATTTAGAATGTTTCTCATATATTTATATTTCTCATATATTTAGAATGTCCCAGAACAAAAAGGGGAAAATATACCTTGGCAATCATTCAACCTATGAATATAAATCTGGTTGAACTGCATTTTAATTCAAATTGTTATTTAACACCCCTTGGAGTTCCATATTTAAAAAAGGGATACCCATCATATTGGGCAACTTTGTTTCAGAAATACCTTACTGGTTCTAGTGTTAAACACCATTAAGGTCAATTATTGCCCACAAGCAAAACCATGTGCCCGGAAATTACCTTTAAGCAATTTAGAAAGACGAAACATAAAGCAGACGTAGGGCACATGCCAGTGGTTGGTGTCGTATTTTGTGAGTAGTGTTGCAAAAACTTTTATTTCCTCTAAAAACTCCTGTTCTGCTGTAATGGGGCTTCTGTTTACATGGTCTGCAATCTACACCAAATTTTCTGGGATCTGGAAAGGAGACTGTCTTTTGAAGTCCACTGATAAACTGCTACCAGAAGAGAGTCAGATCTCATTTTCTTCCTCTACAAGCCCTCGTCCTTATGGGCCTCTACTATGGACATACAGATATGGACGCCTTCTTCTCACGTGGTTGAGTGCGGAAAAGGGAGGAGAGAGGACATTTGTACTTCCTCAGTAGCAGCAGACATGGGTGAAAGATAATGAAGAGGGTGACACATGGAAAGTGAAGGAGGGATGAAATCTAATCAGTCTATTTTACAGTTTTGCCTAGAGCTAGCTGCTATCCTTTGGTGCATCAGAAGAAAAAATGCAAAATCTTGGGGGCCAATTAATATTTATATTTATATAAGCTTTAGAGTTTACAAAGGATTTTTCCACCAAATATTTCTATTGGGCGGCATGTTAACCAAAATTACAGATAAAGACCTTGAGGCTTGGACTAGATGAATTTCCCAGGTCTTATAGGGCAGAACAGGCACTGAACTCAGATTTTCTGATCTTAGAATTTATGCACTTTACACTGCCTGAGCACGTCCTCTAAAATAAATGCTTTTTAGAGTAGTCCAGCTATTGCACAAAATATAAAATTTAACTTCATTTAATTTTCCCTCCCCACTTTCATTTCTCCTTTTAGCTCTCTGTTTTTAAGGATTCTATATCCTGAGATTAATGCCATCCTATTAGCATAATATTTTTACAAGTGCTTACCTTAAATCTAAAGAGAGAGAAAGGGAGAGACAGAGAAGAGAACTTTCAGTGAAACACTTAGAAATTTGTAAGAACACTTTTTCAATTACACATAGGTTTAAAATTTTTATTTTAAATAAAAGTTTTCTGGGGTGTAAAACTCATGCTTTATTCTTAGCCTTGCCATGACTCATTCTTTGCCCTTGGACACCTCACTTAACACATTGTAACCTAGTAAAATTTTCCTTTTTTCAAAACTAGATTGTGTTTGGAGAAAGAAAACTTTAGTTTTCCTTCTTGTGCTGTTCCTGTTTTCCTAAAGTACTTGAGATTCTGGGTGTCCTGCTGTGACTTGTTCAAGCATAATTTGTAGCAGAAATAAGATTGAAATGTTTCTGCCTTCTTGTGAGGATCTCTTCAAGAGGCATCTTTAAAGTTGAAGTATGGCTAACCTATTATTTCTTTTCTATTGCCTTGCACTGGGTTATCCTACAACAAGATAACATGCAGACCCATCCACTGCCCATGCTCCTGTGAGGCTGTAGCACCAGCTTGCTATGAACAATGAGGACTTTACCAACATTTTAACCTAATCTTTGCTTCATGAGTGGGAATAGGATTAAATTTTGATTTTAATTTTTAAGGTTTTTTAATAATTTAAAACCCTCTATGGCAATTTTCCTGCATATGTTCCATGTCCTTTATCACTATCTTCCTAGCTTTCTCCCCGGTATCTTCAGGAAAGCCTGCACCTAGAAAATTAGGCGCTCACCTAATTTTCAAAAGGTTGATCATTAAATTTGATTTTCCTAAAACTTCTTTTTAAATTCTGTATGAATTTTGCAACACAGTCATCATTGATTTTTATGCATTATTGATTTTAATTGGTATTTTGGTTTTGACACAAATTTTTCATGCGTTTGAGTACCCAATAAAAAATGTTATTGTATTGGAATACAAAAAAAGAGTCAGTACATTCAGTAAATTAGATCTCAGGTGGTCATAGGTTAAAAGTAGATTTAAAGGTGTACGTTATGTTTTATTTCTGTATAAGTCCTTTCAGATGGTTTTTTGAGTGACATCTAGATGCCAGGCACATTTTGAATGATGTAAGTATTCTGGAAAATCAATTCCTGCTTTTGATGTACTAATAATCTAGCTGAAGAAATATTACATTTACATTAAATATCAGTGGGAGTTGAAAGCAATATTCACATAAGAGTTGTCACAAAATAGTATGTGATTAACTGTCAAATGAGTGATATAGGTAATAAAACATCACTCTATGAGCTGGGAAGCAGAGAAGGCCTAGGTGGAAGAGGTGGGACAAACTGGATCTTGAAGGATCTTGAAAATATTTGTTAGGAAGCTGGATAAAGGGAAAGCCAAGCAAGCATGCAAAATAACCTGAATAAAGGCAGGGAAGTGGCAGAGAAAAGGCCAGTTTAAGGAAAAAATGCTTCTTAGGGAGAACAGTAGGTAAGGTTGATTAGTAGGATAGATCAAGGAAACATAGGAGGGGCTGCAAATCAGGAGCCAAAGATTTATTGAAGAGAAATACATGATGAAGTTATTGTTATGGAGGAATGATTATTTTAAGTTATACAGAATAAAATAACAGAGATTCATGGAGGGCAATTCAGTTGAGTAACATAGAAATAAAGACTCAAGGAAAGATATGCCTTTAAGAGTGACAAGTGATTTATAGAAATACTAAATTTACTTTTTTAAGAATTATGTATTTTTGTCACCGTGATAGGCAACATATAAAATGGACCTCAATGACTTCTGCCTCTTAATCTTGGGTAATTCCCTCCAGTTGAGTGTTGACTAAACATAATGATCCTTCTGAGTGGAGTATGGCCAAAGTAATGGTATGCCACTTTCAAGATTAGGTTACAAAGTGATTGTGGCTTCCTCTCATCCTCGCTTGCTCTTTTTCTGGTTTCCTCTGAGGGAACAAACCAGCTGTCACATTGTAGAAAAGTCCATAGGGCTAATAAATAAATAAAATAATAAATAAATAAATAAAAAATAAAAAATTTTTTAAAAAGTCCATGGGGCAAGGATCTGATGATCTTGACCAACAGCCAATGGAGACCTCAGTGAGTGAGTGAGTTTGGAAGTTTATCCTCCTTCAGTTCAGCCCCTGAAATGACTGAAGCTCCAGCCAACCCTTGGATGCAGGTTTGTGAGTGACCGGGAGCTAAATGCACCCAGCTAAGCTTTTTCTTCCTTTCCTTCCCTAATCCCTAGAAAAACTGTCGATTCTCCACTATTTAAGAAGAATTCATTTTATTTGGTCTACGCTTTCTCTTTTCCCCATCCCCATATTTCCATTAGTCATGATTTTCCTTTTAGGTCTCTTAGTTTAATTTAAAGGTTTATTTAATATACTGGTCCTTTATATCTGTTAATGTTAGCCAGCATTGCTGGAATTTTCACAATGTAAATTGAGAAATTTAAGACCCTTATGTATTCTTTCATCTTTTCTTGTCTTCTCCAATTCTCAATTATGTAATACCACATCTTTACATTTTTACCATAATTTTTTACCTTCTGTTCTATCACTACATATCAGTCTTCCTCTTTATGCTTATAGGTGGCATATAAAAGGAGAAACAATGACCAACATACGTAAAATTAGAACTATGTAAATGTTCAACGCAAAACCAAAGTGAATTTGAACCTTTTAAAAGAAGACACTGTGCTCCGACTTCACAAAATCTATGCTGCTCAATCAAAAAGAAACAGAGCTAGCAGGAATGAGTGAGATTGGGGTGGATGGGGAGAAGTTACGTGTAGTACAATGTAATTATTGTATTTTATGTATTAGAAGATGACCTTTTTGCACTTAACATTTGAACACCTGTGAGTTTAGGATGCATCTAACAGCTATTGTTGGCCAAGCAGTGGTGGTGATCTAGTAGTTATTGCCTGCTCATGTGAAACCTTGACTACAGCTACTTACGATCATCATTTTAGTTGAATGATTCACATTGTTGGTACTACATGCTTTGAATTTAATTGCCATTTAAAATATCATCAGGAGGAGTACACTGTAATTCAATAATAATACAAAGTTTTATATGCATAAAAAGACAGGAAACAGAGCAGTGCATATTTGCCAAAATGTATGTATGAATAAATCTAGACAAGTTAATGCAATGAGTATAAAATAAAAATTCTAAATAATAAGAAAACATTGTGCTGTAGTTTACTAGGAACTTTTTTATCTTAGTGGTTATGATAGTAGTACATCTAATAATTCTTGAACTGATAGCTCTTTAAAGTCGAAGAAATATGATTTAAGAATGTTTGTATTATAATATTCCTTTACTTCTCAGTAAAATCTTTCAGACTCCTTATTTTACTGTGTGTTATGGTGAATCACTATCTTCTTGATTTTTGTAAAAACCTAAAAGCCTGATTGAATGTACTTTGCAGACTTCTGACGGAAGCAAAAGATGTTCTACCTTTTTGGTCCCTGTATATATTACCCCTTTCTAGAGGAACAGAAGGTTTGGTTGGACACATTTTCAATTTCCCTTGCAGCTATGACAGTGTGACTATGTTCTGCTTGTGTGATGCAAATGGAAGGGATATATACAATTTCTGGCTTGTATATAGAGAATAAAATGAACTCTTCCTACACCTCTCACCTTACCTTCTTCTTCCTTTCCCTCTTCGCTGAGGCTGGATGATAAATATGGTGGGACCCATTGTTGACAATGAACCCAAGAGCAAAAAAACAGGAATTGCAAAACAAGAGTAAAAAAGAAAAGTTCTAGGGGTGCCTGGGTGCCTCAGTGGGGTAAAACCTCTGCCGTCGCTCAGGTCATGATCTCAGGGTCCTGGGATCAAGCCCCACATCGGGCTCCCTGCTCAGCAGGGAGCCTGCTTCCTCCTCTCTCTCTGCCTGCCTCTCCGCCTACTTGTGATCTCTCTCTCTGTGTCAAATAGATAAATAAATAAATAAAATCTTAAAAAAAAAAGAAAGACAAAGAAAAGTTCTAACATCACTGAGTCATCCTACTAGCATTGGATCATCTGTGCTTACTGACCTATGAGAAAAAAATAAATTTTTATTTTGTTTAAGTCAATGTATTTTAAGAAACAATAGGATTGCTATGTTAGCATGAGGTACGATCATAATAGTTTCAAGGACTAACCTTAAAAAACAGACAAGATATGTCAAAGTCTAACTCCATCTTTTTAATAATTTTTCCTGGAGATAGTTATCGAGGATTAATTCAAAAATCTCATTATCTGGTAAATGTTATTGAACTCTAATTTTGGATATTAGGAAAAAATTGTACAAAAATAATTATTTCACATGTGAGTATGGAAACCTGAAACTATACGGTATGAGAAAAGCAAGAAGACACCTGCATTCATTAAGGTCAATGCTAGCTACTGTATTAGATATACTCTGAAAGCTCAGAAACTTGATAAATGTTTAATTTCTTGCTAATGTCAAAATATATTGTGTGCCAGGGGGTAAGGACTCTTTCCTTGCAAGTCCTTGCAGCTCTTTCTATTCGGCAGAAGAGGAAAAGGAGTGAGGTGAGGATCATACATGGGAAGTTATAAACAAAATGACATTCATTTCAGGGTGCATGGGTGGCTTAGTCGGCTAAGCATCTGCCTTTGGCTCAGGTCATGATCTCAGGGTTCTGGAATGGAGTCCGCATGGGCCTCCCCGCTCAGTGGGGAGTCTGCTTTTCCCTCTCCCTCTACCCCTCTCTCTCACGCTCAATCTCTCAAAAAAAAAAAAAACTTTAAAAATGACATTTAGGGCGCCTGGGTGGCTCAGTGGGTTAAAGCCTCTGCTTTCGGCTCAGGTCATGATCTCAGGGTCCTGGGATCGAGGCCCGCGTCGGGCTCCCTGCTCAGCGGGGAGCCTGCTTCCCCCTCTCTCTCTGCCTGCCTCTCTGCCTCCTTGTGATCTCTCTCTCCCGCTGTGAAATAAATAAATAAAATCTTTAAAAAAATAAAATAAAATAAAAATGACATTTATATCTTTTGCTCATACTACCTTGATCAGAACTTAGATATACCGTGTTATCAGTTAGAGTCCTACTAGATAGAAACCACTTTAAGGATCCAAAGTAAGGAGCTGGTTTCAAGAAATTTAATACAGGAAATCACACAGATAATAAAAGAGCTGAGAATTTTAACAAGGGACACTAGGCACCTCGGGAGCAGGAAGCTGTTATCTCCTCTAGTTGGATGGAGCAGGTTGTGTTATCAGAATCTAGGTCAGGTTACATACTGGAAGTGAAAACAATGACGGGCTGTCTGGTGGGATTGTATACAGAGTCTAGCGCTCTGCAGGGGATCTAGCCACTAGTGTAAATGCCATCCTGGTCTTTCCCTTCCTCCCACCCCTAATATTCCTCTGGTATTTCTTGCTTGTGAAATCCAGCTGGAAACTACTACTGCAAGCCTGAGGAACACAGGCTGCCCGCAGGGGTCAGCGTCCTACAATGCAGAGCTGTTGAGGGGAAGGGACGATCTCTGGGTAAACAAGTCACAGACGGACATGTTGGCCCACCTTACTACAAGGATGCTAGACAATATAGTCTGTGTGCCCAGAGAATACTGGTGTTGATGAGCCAGGAATACCCAAATTAAGGGGAGAGGTTGAGGACTTCTAAAGTCAGTTGGCAAATCCTTTTTACAAAAAGTACCAAATCCACTGTTGATAGTTTCTGAATATATGATTTAGTCTGCCCAAATCAGCAGAGTTTAACGTCTCCTGTATTTTAAATAAATTTGTCATATTTTCTGTTTCTTTGAAATAAGCTTAGTAATTTTGCAGAAAATACTGGGCTATCAAAAATGCAAAAGGTTTCCATTTGAGTTGACTTAATTGTGTAAATATTCAGTTTGTAGTGAGTGGGGCAAAAAATCTAGAAATATTAATTTCTCTAATCTTAATACATCTCAGTGTCTTAAATTTTAGATTCTATAGCTGAAATCTCAGTGGTTGCTTACTTTCAGCTAATAACAAGACTTCTGTTAATATTTGTTAGAGAAGCTAAGAAGGGAAATTCCTTCAATCTCTTCCCTGGATGTTCATTGCAACAGTTTTTTAAAGTATAAAAATGGCAGATTATATTTTTGTTTCCTCTGATTATTGCTTTCTCTGACTCTATATCACTTTCATTTCATTTTTCTTCTTTACTCAGATAACCACTGCATTTTATTTAACAATTATTGACATTAGTAAACTGATCTGTAACAAGGGATTGTTTCTAGGTGAGAATACCTGAGGGCTATTATAACCTAGTAAATAGGTCACTTTAGAGATAAAAGAATTTAGGTTTTAAAATGGCCAGGAATTAGACTAGAGATGATTAATCAGCCACACATATAACAAAAACTATTCAAAAATTTGACTTTTCTATATTAAAAGTACACATTAACATTGTGAATTTAGAGTAGCCATGGTTAAGGTCTCCAAGGAGGAAATAGTGCTTAAGCAGTAATTATTAGAAAACAGAATTCTTTGATATCCATAAACGAGTAGATTTGTTTTAATTTGATTCCAGATATTTGAAGAACCTTAGGATTTTGTATCATCTTAGAAAACTTGTGGGGTTTTTTTTTTCCAGTTTGCTAGAGGTGGGCAAATAAATACGTTTTGAAAGTAATAATGCATCACTGTTCATGTTCAGCCTATTTCACCAAATGTACTCAAAAAGCCTAGCAAATAGTAATTCATTTTAACTCACATGGTCTCTGTGCCATTTGAAGCTAGAAGATGCTATGATGGTTTTAGTGCTGCACTCCTGACTCCTTGATTTAAATCATAAATATTACTCTCTTCACGTTATAGCTATAGAATCTGGATCAAGCAAGGTCACAGTCAGTGGAAATTCAGAAAAAGGAGGGAAGATAGTTTCATCTCACCATCCATGATGGTAGTGGCTGTTCAGTGCTGTGGTGAGAGATTCTGATGCTCTATCTGGCTCAGCAAGATAGAGTATGGTGATTAATATTGATGTCTTCTATACGCATGGGAAAGGAGGAGATTTGCCAGTCTTGTTTCAATCCTTGAGTTATCTGAATTTCTGTTCTAAATGGAAAACTAGAGTAAGTTGGTGCAGATTTTCAGTGGGTAGTACCATACAGATAGTTTTCAAATTAGTCAAGAAGTATTTATTGAATGTGAAGACAAGAGAGTTCTTCCCACTTTTCTAGCTGTGGATAATGGCTTTTCTTCTTTTCCTCACTGCTCCACAAATGACTCTTCTAAAGATTAACTATAGGTGAGAAAGGATAATTTTCCATCTATGAGGGAGTGCTATTCAGTCACTAGTATGCAAGTGTCTGAAAGCCTGTTGATAGGACCGATAAAAAATGTATTGGATTGCTACTTTGTGTGTTCTCTCATTTTGTTTCCTGAATTACAAGACAGAGAAATCAACAGAAATTGATCCTCAAATAAGAATTTTGTTTGCATGTTTTGCAAAGAGTGGTTAAAAATAAGTGGTGAAAAAAGGAAATGGGACACGATGGAAAACATGGAAGTTAAAATTTATTGCTGGAAAAATATGGTTTTAGAACCTTCTGAGGGCTGGAGTAATTTTTAGCCCCAGGTGTTTTAGTGTAGGGCCTCTACTTCCTTTTTTTAGTGTAAATGCCCCTAATAAGCTTTTATTGAATAAATAATGTGTGCCAGCCACTAGGAATGATAGAATATTCACAAATTTTGTGTGTCTGCTGAGCTTATTTTAAATTTTATTGTGGTGCTGGAGATATAAATATGAAGTCGGTTAGGGATTAAGCAAACAGCAGTCAAAGACAATTTTAGAATATCCTAATTGAAAGCCTTTTATTCATTGGTCAAATTACTTTTTCTTTCTTCTGCAAGAATTACAGTTTCCTACTGATAATAATAATGTTCCTGAAGAAATTTCTATTTATCTTTTTTCTATTGTGATATAATTATTATACAATCGAATGCACATATCTTAATTGTTTAGCTCGATTACTGATTACTCTGACCGTTGGGTTCACCATTGTAACCAACTTTGAAAACAAGATATGGAAAACATTTCCATCACTCGTGGAAAGTTTCCATAGGCCTTCTTTCAGTTGATTCTATCTCCCATCCTCCTTTCTTTGACAAGTCACTTTCTGATTTTTTACCTGTCATTAGTTTTCTCTTCTGGCTTTCCTTATAAATGCAGACAATCTATGTATACTATTTTGTGTATGGATTCTTTTGCCCAATATAATGATTTTAAGATTCATCCATGTTTTCACATGTATCAGCAATCTATCATCATCATCATTTTTTGCTGAGTGGTATTATATTCTATGCATATACCAGTGTTCGTTTATTCATTCTGTTGGTTTGTTTCCAGTTTTTGGCTCTTGTAAGCAAGGTGGCTATAATAATTCTTACAGAAATACCTTGGTGGTCAGATATTTTCATTTCTTCTAACTAGTATTTAGGAGTAAAGTATCTGGATCATAGGGTATATAAATTATAAAAAATCCAAAAAAGTTCCCCATAGTAATTGTATCATCTTACATACCTATATTACAACAGTCATTATCTCTTCTAGTAGTTTGTCCCATTCTTTCTTTCATCTTTTTTTGGCAGTACAATTTATGTTATACTGTTTGATATTATCCCTCATATGTCAGATACTCTGTTCTTTTTAATTCCTATTTGTACTTTTTTCCCTCTTTGTGTCTCTTAGGAAACCTTTTTTGATCTGCCTTTAGTTCACTGATACTGCAGTCTGCTTTGTCCAGTCTGCTGTTAATTCCATCTTTTTTTTAAATTGACTTACAGTTGACACACAATGTTACATTAATTTCAAATTATAACATAATGATTCCACAACTCTTTAGATTATGCTGTGCTCACCACAAATGTAGCTACCATCTATCACCATACAACACTACTGCAATATCATTGACGACATTCCCTATGCTGTATGCTTAATCCCTGATTTATTCGTTACATACCAGAAGCCTGTAAGTCCATCTTATATCATACTTTTTTAAAAAAGATTATTTATTTATTTATTTGACACAGAGAGAAAGAGACTGTGAGAGAGGAAACACAAGCAGGGGGAGTTGGGGAGGGAGAAGCAGGCTTCCCACTGAGCACAGAGCCTGATGCCGGGCTCTATCCCAAGACCCTGGGATCATGACCTGAGCCGAAACCAGATGCTTAACCACTGAGCCACCCAGGCACCCCTGTAACATACTTTTCACATGTAACATTTTATTTCAATCATTTTTATAATTTTAATTTTATAATTCATGTCTTTGCTGACACTTGCCAATTCTTCATGCCTGTTATCCACCATTTTCACTATATTGTTTAACTTTTTAAAAATCATGGTTATATTAAACTCTCTGATAATCCCAATGTTTGAGCTATCTCTGGTCTATGTCTATTTCCTCTCTTGTCCACTGTTCATATATTTTGCTTTTTGTTTGCCTTATAATATTTCATTGTTTGCCAAATGTTTTGTATAATAGAGTAGGAGAAACTGATGTTATATTTGTTTCTAGAAAGGGCACACTTGTTACTCAGGCTACCAGAGCAGGGACCGAGTCAGTATGATCTAGTTGAGCTGGGTTTGTGCTTTCTTTCAACATTAGTTTAATTTTGTTTCTAATTGTCCTCAAAATTTTTGAGGATAGAATAAGGATTTTCCTTTTTGCTGAGCTTGGGGTCAAAACGCTGCCCAGATTCCAGAGATCTATCTATGCTTCAAAGCTGGAGCCACCAGCTATTGAAACCGTGGCATATCTCCATAGTTTACAACCTGGTTGCCAGATTGTTAGATCCCTGGAGGCTTCTTTTCCAATCTTGCCCAATGTTTTCTGAATCGATGGGTGATCTCTTTAGAGATCTGTTACTTCTGTTACCCCTTTCCCTGCCTTTAGAGCACTGTGGTCCTATACTCCATGAAGATGCAGAATGCCTTGAAAAGGTTTCTCTTTAGCTTTGGTAATTGAAAGCTGAACTGTAACTCTGTGTGTGTGTGTGTGTGTGTGTGTGTGTGTGTGTGCGCGCGCGCGCACGCGCGCTCTCTGACCTCTCCAGCCTTTTTTAGGTGATAAATTTGTGTCTGCTTCCTTCCCCATTTACCCTCCTCTGAGGGGGATGGGCACTTGAAAAAGGCCCTGAACATTCCAATGGGGCTATCTCTTAGCTCTCATTCTTTGACACTATCCTCCCCTGTTTTTAGGGTATTATTCCTTATACTTGATAAATACTCATGAGCAAGAATTGGAAGGTGGGTGCAGATTTGGTCTGTGAGTGGGATTCTTCCAAGTTCTAATCTGCCATGCCAGCCTACATGTTACTGTTAACAATTCTTTAAATCTGTATCTAATGTCTACCTATCCTCCCCCCGATCCCATCTCACTTTCATGGCATTTTCTTTCTCAGCAGTCATGGGTCTCTTCTCTTCTATGAAGGACTTGACATTTTCTGAACATGCGTTTGTTTAAGTTCCATTGTGTTCCCAACTCTTCAGTGAGTTTTAAGAACTATGATTTTTATAACTTATCTAACTTTTCATTGTTATTGACTTGGGAGAGTAACAGTCTCGTAGCTTTCTTATCTGATTAGAAAAGAAACTCCATTTATCATATTACCATTACTCTTCATTTGAAATGCCCTCAGTGTGCACGGGAATCTCTGGTATAGGTGCAAATGATGCCTAATACAGGGAAGTCGAACAATCACAATTCCTTGTTTCCACTAAAAAAAAAAATGCTTATAGAAAATTAGATGTTTTTATTCTCCTCTGAGTTTAGCAAACGGGATTTTGTAGTAGTTAAAACATGAGGGAATTCTGGAGCAGGGCATCTCAATGACTCATGCTTTCCTTCTGGTTTCTTGAAATTCAGATTTGGAAACATTTAGCAGAAATATTTTGCTGCTCTGAACTGGTGATGGTGTATATAGGTCCCTAATTGTCAGTGACTCATTTCACAAAGGACTTTTTCCCCCTCCATTCTATTTCCTACTTTTCGAACTTCCAAGAAATATTTTTGATAGTTAAGGAAGACCTGTAATTTCATATACTATTCTTACTTTACTTTGCTAATTAAGACATCTTTGATAGTCATGGCTGCATTTTTTTTCAGATATTGCATAATGCAATTATGCTTTTACTCTTTTTATTTCCAAACTTCACGTATTTGTTTATTTTCATTTTTCCTTATAAATCAGTGCCTTTATCTGTTTAATTACATTCATTGCTTCTTGAATACATTCCAGATTGTTTATATAAAAATTTCTGGTGGACTTAGCCAAGCATACCCAAACATATTTATTGTGTATATGTGTCTGTGTATTATGTGTATGTGCTATATACATATATATATAATATATATATAATATATGCATATATACTAATACACTTCCACACATTTTAAAAGAACTTCTGTATCAACATAAAGCTTTCATGTTCTATTAATATGATTTACATTCTGAAGTTCTGTAACTTGTTTCTTTCATTCAATATCCATATATTCTTACATATATTGATAGCCCATTTTTCTTTCTGTTATGGGAATTGTCATATTTATAACTTCGATAGATCATCACAGCAATTTGATCAGGCACCTTGCCCTGATTGAATTCTGCCTGGACAAGGATTAAGTAGCAATTTGACACACATTTGTTTTCCTTTGGTGAATATAAATCTTCCATTCTTGGAATGGAAAACGAGTGTCTTCTTTAAATTTATTTTTTTAGTACTTGTTTGCAAAAATCATCAGAGTACTTCCTATTCCTAAAATTTCTTTTTATTAGTTTTGTATTTTTGAGTTTTACTGGTATAATGGAAAACAAAATTGCATAGGAATAGTGATGAACAGCTTTCTTTTCTTTTTTTATACTTTAAGTGTGTTTTAGTCTTATTGTCCAGTGTTAGATGGGACCCAATGGACACTCTACACAGCTGATTTACTCTTCTGGGTTAGTTAAGTACAGATAAGGTTTGAAATATTACATACCATTGCCAAACAAATGGGACAAAAATAAATCATATATAGAAGCCCTGGTTTAATTAAATTTGAAACAACATGGAGGGATTTTTTTCAAGTGTTTGGAATTGGATGCTTCTTCAGCAGATGCTCCTCTGACATTGAAAATAACCTACAAACCTTGAACTCTTGACCTGGACAAAAGGTCTCCTTCCCTCAGCTGGCAAGTTTAAGTATTTCTGCATAGCACAAACATACATAAAAATACAAAACACAGACAAAAACAGGGGCACCTAGGTGGCTCAGTCCGTTAAGTGTCTGCTGTTGGCTCAGGTCATGATTCCAGGGTCCTGGGATCCAGCCCTGCATTGGGCTCCCTGCTCAGAGGGAAGCCTGCTTCTCCCTCTGCCCCTCCCTCCATTCATCCTCTCTCTTTCTCTCAAATAAATAAATAAAATCTTAAAAAAAAAACAACCCACAAAAACAAAACAAAAAAAAATACCTCTGTCACCTGAAATCTGGCACTAAGCATTGTACAACGTGGCCTAATGTCCTAAACATCTATTCTTGTAGCCAATTCTATTCAGGCTCCCAGGAAAAACTTCTCTATGTCTTTAGTCTCATGTCCTAGATATCATAAGAGGCAGCCTCCAAATGTGATGAAGATTTAAGGATTACACCTTTGAACATCAAAAAATGACACTGCTTTATAGTACAGGAAGGATTTGAGAGGCAGAAGTGCTTTATTGGCAGAAAAGACACATTAATTAACTTGTCAAATGTTTTCTTCCAGATATCTTGACTGGAATAGATTTTGCAGTATAACGAAGTATTGTTTCTCAGTAGTGATGAGAGTTCCTTATTTTACTTATTTTCCTGTTTTAATTCATGGTTTTGGATGTGCTAATGAAACAGTGCAAAATTTACAACAGTTGCACATGATGACTGAGGAATTTTTACAATAAGAAACCACTGGTATTTCCTCTGAAACTTGCAAATACATAGATGTAGAGGTAATTGAGGTGAATTGTGACATTAGATTTTTACATTGTCAGTAAGAAGGCATTGAATGCAAGAATTGAGAATAGTTGTGGTTTTATGAAAAAGTAATGACTTAATTAGATTTTCAAAAAATTACATATCAGACTTAAGCAATGGATTTACATTTCAATATTCATTAATTTTAATATATATTTTATCATTGTAATAGTTGACACAATATTTTATAAGAAAAAACTTTTTTAGAAGACATAAAAATAATTTTGAATTAAAAATTTGGCAGCATTTGGGACACCTGGGTGGCTCCGTCAGTGAGCAACTGACTTGATTTCAGTTCGAGTCATGATTTCAGGGTCATGGGATCAAGCCCCTCTTCAGTCTCTGCATTCAGCGGGATATCTGCTTGAGATTCTCTCTCTCTCCTTCTTCCTCTGGCCCTTCCCACTCTCATGCACATGCTCTCTCTCTCTTAAATAAATAAATAAATCTTTAAAAAAAACTGGCAACATTTGAAGAGGTATATATGAATTTTGTATACTTTTGAAAATGATAATTACTTTTATTTATTCACATTATTCCCATCGGTAGAATAAATTATGTTAAATCATGATCCGAATGATAAAAAAACAGTGTTTCTCCTGGTGAAACAAAGAAAAATAAAATTTATGTAACAAATATCTTAATTATTACATATATCTGTATTTTATTACATATCCAAACATTTATTAGTTAACCAAGGAACACCCAGATATAAGTACTAATAGTTAAATTTAGGCATCTTTTGATATTTTTAAAGTTTCAGTCAAATAAAAACTATAACTGTGCACATATTTTTCAGGTTTTGTTATTATAAAAAGGTGTATTTGTCAAGGAAGAAGGGTAAACATAATATAGCTAATAATTTATCAATTTGATATATAGTTTAAAAATTATTAGTGGTTAAATATTTAGTATAAAGTTTTAAGTATTTAAATATGGTATGTAAGTCTATTTGTTCTCTGGTCCTGCTAACGTTAGGGGTAGAACTGCCCCTAAATCTAAAAAAACTAAATGTGGACCAGCCATTATACGTTAAAAGTTATTAATTTTTTAGGTATGATAATAGTATGCAATTAAATGTCAATGTTCTGCAGATATGCTTACAGAATTATTTAACAGTCAAAATGACATAATGTCAGAAATTGCTTTAAAATACCACCAAACAAATCACTGTAATTTTCCTTGTTTTTATTCACTTTGCCAAACTCTGTTTGAAAAGAAAAGGAGTAGGTATATGCTCCATTTGTAAATTAGAGTTTGGCAAAAATACATAAATAAATAAAGTCTCTTCTCTTATTTGATCAAGAGTTTTATTTTCATCTTTACCTCAGAATATATTTTGGAAATCTTTAAAAAGGCCTGGAGGCACTAGAGTACAGGGGTTAAAACCATGTGTTTTAAAATGAGTTTGACTTGAATTTCAGTTCTACAATTTTATTAGCTTTTTGACTGTGGGTAAGTTGTTTATACATCCTAAATCTCTATTTTCTCATTTTAGAAATGACAGTAATACTACTAACACTGATCTCAAAGCATCATACAGAGGATTAAATAAAATAATGTATTTTGCTTAACACAATGCTTGACACAGAACAAGCAGTCAATGAGAAGCTAACAACTTAATAGCATCAGCAGACATTAGTTTTGGATTATGAAACTATTTAGATATGATTTAGTGGTTGTTTCTCTGAGTTTTTGGAAACAGATTATTGGCAATGTTTATAAATTCTTTATTTTTTTTCCCAGGCACTCAGTTAATTGTGACTTTAGTTAGAAGTGCATCTTTTCTTTCTTTCTAACATAAGTTCCTGAAAGGGAAGTGGGCCTCTCTAGTTGGTGATGGTGAAGCTCAAAAATGCTGGATTCTCAAATTGGATGCTTGTGGCTGAGAAGACATCCTTGTCTTCTTGAACTGGTGTGGTTGGTAGCAGGAGAAGAGGGATGAGGTTAGATGTGGAAAGAAGAAAATGGGAAGAGAGAATAAGAGAAGCGTCTAAAGGACTAAAGGAAGAAATACTAATGCGTGGCTCTTAAAAATAGCAGACCACAGGAGAAATGTTAAGATTTTTAAAATAATTGAAGTCATCAAGCTACATAACTCATTTTTAGTATTAGGGATAGGAATATATATGTATATACATATATACAGAGAGACTTTAGAGGCAGAACCAGAGATGGTAGGTTACACACACATACACACACACACACACACACACGCATGCATGCATTCATATTCAACAAGTCAATTAATCGACATACTAATTGATAAGTCAGTACCTTTCGTGGTTTTTCTGTAGTATGACATAATATTAGCTCAACAACAACAACAAAAATGCTCCAAATACTCTTAGAAAAATTACACTGGATTAGCTCTTCATTTCGGATGTCCACTGAGTGAGACTTCTGGACTTCCTTCATATAACACTATACTGCTCAGCTAGTATCAGAGGCTCCAGAGCTCTGGGATGACTAGAATAATTCAGAATAGTCTACAATTTTAATATTACATGAGCTATAGCCTCTTGCTCTTTTTGAGTTAAAACCTTGGAGTTACTCTCAGTACCATTTTCTCAACCTCACATTCCAGTACATAGAAGACACTTGCATCATACCCATTTCTCCTTCATAATTACTGAAGAAAACCGTAACCTATTTACCTCATGCTGATAGTCTTTTACAATCTCAATTTTGGTACATCATCGGAGAAGCAGGAAATGATACCAAGGTAAGAAAGCAAGGCAGTATGTGTTACTGTGCAGACCAAAAGCCTGCGAGAGAGGGTGAAATCCATTGCAAGGTTCTGTTGGATAGTCTCTGTGAGTGATGGTACTAAAGATAGGGTTAAAATCTTGTTTTAAGCTAACGCATAGCAGGTTTGCAAGTTAACACGTAGGAGAAGATGAGTCTTAAGTAAGTAATAAGTAGCTTTCCCTCTGGGAACAGGCACTGCAAAGAGGCAATTCCCACACAATTTATAGGGAGAAATATATTAGGAGAGCTAAAGAATTACTCTTGAGACCCATTGCATTTGAGCATGATGGCACCTGTTCCGGTGATCTATAGCTTATGTGCTATGCATATATTTTTGCTTTGGGTGATCATTGGCTATGTGTGCTGCAAATGCAAGTTCATGTCCAATCTGGAGGAGCAGATGAAAGGAAATCTTTGGCAAGTGTTCTCTTATTAAAAGGGTGAATTCTTTCCAGGCAGGTTGGAAGAAATAAATCAGATAGGCATAGAACGGAGGAAATCAATGACAGGTTTATGAATGGAAGTTTGTTACTCAGAGTAAAAAGTGGGAAAGAAAACAGTAACAGCAACAAAATGTACAAACAGAAAACCTTTCCACCATGGGAATTTTATCCTAGTTAAGAGGATTTTCTTATTTCAGTGTGTGGGACCGCTTGAAGAAACCATGTCCTGTTCTCTCTGATACATAGGAGAATCGTTGGCTACACCAACCGGGAAGAATCTTGTTAATAACCTGGGAGGAAAACACTTAATATGACAACCCTCCCGTGATGGGTTAAGAGGCAGCTGCAGGTGGGCTTGACAAGACGGTGAAGGAGGATTTTCTTTTCTTGTCTAACACGGGAAAAGCCAGAATGAAGTGGGACACAGTTATTCCCTCTTTGCATCTGTTCTTGTAACTGTCCCCAGCAGGCACGTAAAAATCTAATCAGATACTACCTGAATTCTAGCTCACTTTCTCCAGTTTTGCCTTCCTTTCATAAACTTGAAATTTTCTCATTCATCAAGATTGTTTTGCATCCAATGCTTGATTCAGCGGTTCCTCCCATAGTCAGACTAAGATCTTGGTGTCCGCCATTTGACTATATTCTCTTTGGATTAGGTCACCCTTTTTCAGAGAGTAGATAGCATACCCACATAAAGGTTGCTTCTAGTGACTGCTTCTTGGTTCTCTAACTGCCAGCACAGGCACAAGGTCCTGAAATTCTGGGCAGAGCCCCGTTCCCTGGGACACAGCTGGCTGGCTCCATAATTCCACTCAGCTTGCTGGCGTCCGACTTCAAGGTGATCAAAGTAAAAACAGAAACTTGTTGTAAAAAAGCAAGTGCTATTATAGAGGTACCAACTAAGTGCTGTGGGAACCCAGTGGATGGAGCAGATGACTAGGTTTGTTTTTATTAGGGTTTCTGAAAGATAAAAAAAAAATATCTCACCACCTCCAGCTGCAAGGTGGGGGAAAAGGTGGGTGAGAAAAAGTGGCTTTCGTTTTATCTAGTTGGACAGCTATCCCCAAAGTAACTAATCATGTTGATTAAGGAAGTGAATGATGGAGTGAAATCCTGAATCACAAGCAGAGTGGAGCAAACAAGTGGTGACATTGACAAGAACTAACACTTAGGAAAGCAACAGCAGTGGCAGCTACCACGCATAGATAGCTCAGCTGTACTGGAGCTTTGTGTACATGGTATCAGTTAATTTTCTCAAGAATCTGTGAGCAAGGCTGCTCTTATTTTATAGATTCAGGAAGGGGAGGAAACTGGTCTGGCTTTGCACAGCTAGTACAGAAGAGCCACGCTTTCAATACTGGTCAGTCTTTGTGAAGGTTGCTTAACCCCTTCCTTCTGTTAACTCATTTTATTCTCTCAACAATGCAGTGAGTTAGATTCTGTCATCATCTCCCTTTTACAAACAAGAAAATCGAGGCAACTCTATCTCCAAAGTTTGGCTCACCATTAGAATATACTGTTAGCCATAATAATAACAACAGATAAACATTTGGTCCAATCTAATAGTAAAAGCCTGGTTAGAATAGAAATTAAGGCTTGAAAAAACACACATGATTTATTATTTTGTGGATCAGAAAAGAGAAGACCTGGGTGGTAGTTCTATTTTACCATTTATTAGTTATATGCCCTAGAGCAAGAGTATTAAACTCTCTGTACCTCAGTTTCATTATCTATAAAGGGTGGAAAATAATACCAGCCTCCATACCTCATAAAGCTTTGAAAGGAAAAAAATGAGACAAGGGATATGAAATTGATTTGAAACTGAGTGTTATGCAAATCTATGCTTTTGTTTCTGTTATTGCTTTGAAAAGGCAACTTGTAGAAAAATACTCAATAATCTGAAAATGGTGCAATAAAAAGAGCTATTTTATGCTTATATGAATTAAAATAATGTAGACACATGATTTTAAAGATCCAAGGAGATAGAAGTTTGCCTTTGCAAAGAAAATGAAAATTAAACACACTTAAAAGCCAAACCTAATAAGACAACATATAGGACTGAAGGGTAGCTGTGCCCTTAAAACTCCTAAATCTTTTTACTCCTTCAATTAAAGAAAAGCAAAAAAAAAAAAAAAAAAAAAGCCTGTGAACAAGATTAGCTGTGGGTAGCCAAAACACAAAGGAACTCCTCACTAGACAAGTATACAGAGTATTTCAGGGTATGTTCTCTGACTCTCTGAAGTGAGTATAAATTTATTTATGGAATTGCAAACTCACTTACCAATGCTATTATCCAGTCACAGGATTTCTGAAGGTAATATCATTGTTATCAATGAAGTTTTGACTTCCTCAGGATCAGGGAAAACACAGTAAGAGGGAAATTAATTAAACACCAATTGTATAGATCTTAAAAATTTTTAATTTGAAATAAAGTTTGAATTTGAGTTGTGTGGCTTCTTTTTCTTTTAAAATGTGGGATCTTTCAGGGTGCCAGGGTGGTTCAGTCATTAGGCATCTGCCTTTGGTTCAAGTCGTGATCCCAGGGTCCTGGGATGGAGCCCTGCATCAGGCTCTTTGCTCAGCGGGAAGCCTGCTTCTCTCTCTCCAATGCCCTGCTTGTGTTCCCTCTCTCGCTGTGTCTCTCTCTGTCAAATAAATAAACAAAATCTTAAAAAAAAATAAAATATTGGATCTTTCATTTATGTTTAATAATTACATTCCCAAGTTACTGGGAAGAAAAGCATCAACTTCTCTTTTTGTTTACTTTAATCTTTATACCTACCACAGAGAATGACTGTGACTTAATTCTTAGAATTTATTTGAGACAATCTTCTGGGAGTTTTTGTCTTTCAAGCTTTTTAAAATTAGGCCCTTCCCTCCTTTAGAATAAAGGGATTTCCAATATTGAATCCAAAGGAGGGTCTGTTGTATCCATAGCTAATACCAAGGAATGAGAAATCGATGTAAAATTGACTACATGTGTCATCCTTTGAAGTTGTGACCTGTATGAGTCAATTTCAGAATAATCTCTCTTTCAAAGAATGTATAGTCTAAACAAGAATTTCATTGTTTCTTTGTTTCTGTAGAAGAATATAAAGGAGTCATACTTCACAGAAAAGATTATGAAAATTCCACGTTGTCTCCTATTCTCTAAAACCCTGTATCTGTATGGTACTTACCTCTTACTATTCCTATTATGAGGAATAAATGAGATTTGTTGAACTATTTTATTATACACACCTAATAAACATTAGCTATTTTCTATATTAGCTTAGAGGACTCTTGCTCATCCTTTCTTCTCCCTTCTGTGTCTTTCCTTCTCTGCCCCTAAATGCACACTTCCCCTCCCAACCTAACTCTTCTGGAGGCAGTTTGTCCCCATCTTCCTCTGTTAGCACCACAGCCCATTGAGGAGCATGGCTGCACTTTTATTCCTACTGTATTTCTCTCTACAATCTACCAGCACAGTTATAACTTCTCTCTGTTTTGACCTTTTCTGCCAGTTCTGCAATGCTGAAATCCAAAAAACTAATGTGGCAATAGCAGAAACTTCCCTTAGAGGGCTGGAGGGGATCCAGAACTGAGGAGATGAAACCACAACCCTCCAGCAAACAGAGAGAGAAAAGATTGAGAACACGCCCACTTCCACATACACAGGAGGAGGAAGTCGAAATTAAGTTTTTCCTAGTCAGGAAGGATAAGGCAGGATGCTGACATTTGAGGAATGTATTCTGAATGGAGGCCATTTAATCCTCCCACAGCTCTGTGAGGCCAATATTATTGCTATCATCCTTATGCTACAGATAAGGGATTCACATGGCAGAAGTCATGAATCTGGGTTGTAGCTAGAAATTTTGGTTCTAAAGACCGTACTATCACCCATTAAATGTGCTGATTCCCCCAGCTAGGGATGAAGATTATCTGCAAAGACTTGGTAAAGGAAGTTTGAGTTCAATTTGTGAGTTATCTTTCTACCAACATGCACTCAAAATGTTTTTATTGAGTGCCAACTATGTATCAAATATTATTCTAGGTACTGGACTGCTTGATAAGATCATAGCAAGTTTACATCACAATAGAAGGGAGGGAGGTGTGAATGGAGGGAGGGAGGAAGGGATAAAATCTATGACAGATTCAGATATACTATTTTAGATTGGGTGGTTAGAAAACCACTTTGATCCAGAGAAGTTTAGATTTTATTCCAAATGTGATGGAACTTTCTTTTCCAAGGACACTTGGGTTTTCAACATAACTAGGTGACCATACTTCCTTCGACATTGGCAGTAGACCGGAGATTTATGATCCAGATGGGTTAGAAAAGAGGGAGTCTGGGTTTTTGACATTAGGCCAGATGAGTATTTTGGTACTTGACTGAAAATAAAAGAATTCGACAAAAATCTACTTCGTAAAAAATGCAACTGTCCAACTACCATTCCCCTGTGACCATCCATGCTGATATGTTCATTCCATTCCCTACTTTCCCCACCCACAAAATATTAGATTTTCTTTGGATAAGCAAAATAGAAAAGTGACAATACTGTAGATGCTAATTATCATGAGCCCCCATTAGATGTCTCACTACCTTAGAGTGAAGCCTGCCATTCCAGACGGCCCACAACCACAAAGACTCCTCATCTATCACAAGAGGCAGCAGATAATACCAAAAACAAACAAGCAAAAAGAAATAATAGTTTAATTATGTCTTCTAAAAATGAGGAAAATGCTGGAGGAAATAGTTAAAAAGAATTGAAAATGGTTGTCTCTGGGAAAAAGAAATCAAGGATGAAACAGGTTGGGGTAGGTATATTAAATATAAATATTTAAAATATTTATAGAAATATTTGACTTTTATAATTATGCATGTGTCTCACTTTAATACACATAGGAAGTTAAATTTAAAGAATGAACCATTACTAAAACAGGTCCAGATTCATATAGAAGAGATTACTGATAGAATAACTTTTAAAATCAAAACAAAAATTCACTGAAATGACTGATGAGAAGTCTGTCAGGACAAACAGGATTCCCTAGGTTGATGAAGGTGAGTGTATGTAGCTCTAATGAGCGTCAAGTTTACATAGTCTAATACATGGCTCTCTGTACGTAGAAAAATGGCTCTGGATATAGACAGAGGAATAGTTCAAACTTATACACACACACACAAAATAGCCCATAACATTATTTTGCTCTTCCATGAGAGAAGCAGCAGTGCATGATGGTTAAGAGCCCAGGTGAACCAAAAGCCTTGGTGTGAAGTCTGTCCTTGTCATTAATTAGCTATGCCTAATTTCCCATCTGTAAAGTGGGTACGATAATAATACCCAGTTCATGGCACTGTTATAAGGATTAAATGAGTTAATATTTGTAAATTAGTCTAGTGTCTGCCCCATAGTAAACATTACATGAGATTTTCTTAATTAAGTAAAAATCAGTCATATGTTTATTTTTAATATTAACTATATTAATGCTAGAAGGCCCATTCTGAGTTTAAGTTTTAAACCTAAATATTCTAAATATTGGAAAATCTTTTTAAAATATTTCTTATATTAAAGCTTACTGCAACTTATTAGAAGTACCTAGTTTTCTATTTTACCCATGCATATAAAATTAAATATACATGTACATAAAGCACACATATATCTTCATATACATTTGAATAACAGTGTTAGTGGAATAAAGTTATGGACAATTAGGTAAAGTAGATAAGCAGTAGACAATTGAATATATTTAAGATAGAAAGAATATATTTAAGATAGATATTAAGAAAGGCAATGTTAATAACTTTTCAGTGTCAGTTTAATTATGGATTTGTTTTAACCTGTTCTCTAATGGTTAAAGTTAAAAAGCATAATAGAGATAATGTAACTGAGAATGGACACTGGAAGTGGAAATTGCTATGGGATTAACATTTAATGAAAACTAGACTTGAATCAGATCCTTAATGGCAACTTTTAAAAGCATTGTGAATCTGTCAGCATGTGGGTAGTATCCGTAGTATTTGCAGGCACCTTCGCAGTGTCCCCGCTCTATCTTTTCCATTAAGGGGGAAAAAAAACCTCTTCTTCCATTAGACAAACAAGAGAAAATGCTATGGCTTCAATCAACAAATATAATTGAACACATGCGAAACTTGTAAGGCATAAAAGGAAAATTGTACTTTGTCTCTGGCCTTGTTAGGGAGGTAAGGCATAAACTTGAGTTAAGCAATTCAGGGAAAGTTCACCTGATGTCATGAAACCATAGGAGACAAGTGAAATAAAGACTGATATAAAAAATTAAAAAGACTGTGTAATTCAGTCCTTGATGGAGAAAGTGGAATGCAGCAGGCCCTTGGGAGGTGGAAACAATTTGTGGAATCACAGAAGAATGGAGAGTATATTCTGTTCATGGAGGGGGAAATGGGACAAATCTGTTCAGGAAAATAATTTGGTCAGGTGAATAGAGCAGTAGGAAGGACTGGAAATAGAGCTTCTAGATCTCTTTTTTTAAGGGGGAAAAAAAGGGAGTCCAGGTACACTGACTTGAGCTGAGGTTTCTCAGGCTTGAGCCCTGAAGGAAATTACAGGCATGATCTATGACTTTGAAGTATGGAATCAAGAGGTGCCCCAAAAAACACCAAGGACAGAAACAAATGAAAATCCAAGCCTAGGAAACCACGTCTGAAGTAAAATGACTGCGTTTTGGAGAGCAGGATGAAAGGAACAAGTTTAGGTGGGCACACAATAGACTAATGTTGGGGAGCTCTCCAAAGTGCTCTTGCGTAGAGTAGGGATGCACTTACAGAGATCTGTGACCTCATCTATGGTTGGTGATGGACATATGAAGAATACCATGCAGGTTCCAACATAAAGTTGGAATGCTAGTGTGGGACCAGATTATCAGAAATCATAAACATTAGGGCAGGCGTAAATTTTACTTTGGAAGCAATGATGTTCTCATGGAGACGTGGGTAGAACTAGCTACTGTAAGTAAATAATACACTCAGGAAGAATATACTTAGGTTATTCATATATCCCAAGGTAAATGGTGATAGGATGTAAACCAGAAAATTAGAAACAGGAATGGGAAGGATAATAACTATAGAAGAGGTACTGAGAGAGAAGCACCGCTAGGTTTCAGTGATTATTTGGCTTCCAAGAATGAGATCAAGAAAAAGAAACAACTGAAACATAATCCTAAGGACCTGAAGATAAGTGACACGAAGAATCTTCTGGGAGAGCTAATGGAGGAGAGGGAAAATAAAGATTACATTGTTTTCAGTCAGCAGGTGTTGAGAAGAAATTGTAAAGATAAAGTTATTTACTGAATTTAATCAATGAAGAATTTACAGCCCACTAAATTTCTTAGGCTTTGCTATTTTAAAAACTTTTAAAAATCTGTGTCTATTAACAACTATTGATTCATAATTTTCATCAACCTAGGGGTCTCATGTTATCTTTCTTGCAAGCTGATAGACGATATCTGGTATTTGAGTCACCATGAATTAGTTAAGCTTGACTCTAATGGGTCTTGATCTGCTTTCTTGGAGACAGTTGTAATTTTACTTTTGGCAATATTCTTGGGGCCAGCTCTGAAGATGGAAAGGATTTGATTGAAGCCCAAGTTCACTCCATCACAGAAATTTCTTCAGGTTATGGGCCAGTTGTGGTCCGTCACACCTTTGAAAGTTTTAGAGCTGGAAGAGGAAGAGACACTAGAAAAAGAAACAGCAAGATAGTGGCCAGTGAGGTAGGCTGATAGGAGAAGAGCCAACGTAAGATTTGAGAACAGTGTTTCTGAAATTTAATGGGCATACAGATCACCTGAAAGATTTTGTTAAAATGCAGACTTTGATTCGGTAGGTCTGTAGGTGTGTGGAGAAGCTTGATATTCTGCATTTCTAATACACCTCCAGAAGATGCTGAAGTTGCTGACCTCTAGACCACTAGACCATTTTCAGCAAGGCAGCAGGAATCAAAAGAGGATTTTTTAAACTAAAGAAGGTTTCTGGGCTGCACGCTTTCAGTTTGCCTTTTCAGATGTACTCTCCACCCTTCCCCACCTGGCACTGTGCTGACCTTTTCAGAGTACATCAGTGAGCTTCCCCCCACCTCCCTCAGGTTTCCTATTGGGTTTGGTTAGTAAGGGGAATTGGTTGAAACTGGAAAGAGGGAAATGAGTGAGATCTGGGTATTTACAATCATTTTGCTGTAACAGAAAATTTGAGGTCCTGAAAATCACCACACTGTGCAAAATCATGCAATTAAAACTCTAAGGCTTTGGGGGAAATGTGATCGGGGAAAGAGCCCTCAAAATCCTTGTCAGTCAGAGAGAGGGAGAGAGAGAGAGAGAGAGAGAGAGAGAGATGGGACCGTAATAAAAACTATAACACAGTTTTACACATGTTAAGTGATTAAAGCACACACACACACACACACACACATATTGCAATAGGCATGGCATTTTACCTTGAAAAGGACCTGAAGTTTGTTTGTAGAAGGGACATTGGAAAAGTTGCAGAATGCGACTTATCATAAAGTGGTGGAGAGAGGATTATCCGAAATTGGAAGGAAAGCTGTAACACCAGATGTGGATGGACAAGCCTCATAACACACAGTGAACAGAAGTAGCTGGTACATATTTAAGGTGTGTGCATGTGTATGTTTTGTGTTTTCCTACTCAGCACAGTTAAGCTATGCAGTTTTCTCTGTTCACTTGGTATTTCTTGTGGATGAAATCATGCATAAGCAAACATCAAATTCAGTAATGCTCAAATTGTTCCCTAATGTACTAATCACATTGGAACAAATGTGCATTTACTTTTTTTTTTAAGATTTTTATTTATTTATTTGACAGAGAGAGAGAAATCACAAGCAGGCAGAGAGGCAGGCAGAGAGAGAGGGGGAAGCAGGCTCTCTGCTGAGCAGAGAGCCCGATGCGGGCCTTGATCCCAGGACCCTGAGATCATGACCCCAGCCGAAGGCAGAGGCTTTAACCCACTGAGACACCCAGGCACCCCAAATGTGCATTTTCAAAACAAAAGTTTTGCTGCAGGTTGTTGCAGATTGTCTGTACTTCTGCTTAGAGATGTGGCTTTTGTAGGTATCCTCTCACACAGCTACAGAAATTACTTTGGGTTCTGGTAACCACCATTCACCTTCCCCTTCTGAGCTAGGGGTGGTAACAGCTCCCTGCTATTCTTTTTTGCTTTCAAATATTTATTTATTTATTTGAGAGAGAGAGAGAAGCAGGAGGTAGGGGCAGAAGGAGAGGGAGACAGAGAGTCTCAGGCATACTCCATGCTCTGCATGGAGCCTGACGTGGGGCTCAATCTCATGACCCTGAGATCAGGGCCTGAGCTGAAACCAAGAGTTAGATGCTTAATCCACTGCACCATCTAGGCACCCCAGCTCCCTGCTATTTCTAACTGTGGGTCATTTCACCACTGACTGTTAGCTTCACTTAATCCTGCCCACGACTTTGTGAATAGTACCTTTAATGCATGGCCATCAGTTACCTATGTGGGTTGAGTTTGCTGAATGTGTCTTTCCAGTCCTGGACAATGTTTAAATGTGATTGGTGATGTGAAGAGATGGGGGAGAATGACGGCTTAGTAGAGAACTTTGGATTTAATTTATACTGGTGTCCATTAACAGATATTTTAATGAGCTGGTTCTGCATGCAGCAGCCAGAGAGACCCTTTAAAAAGTAAGTCATATCAAGTCATTCCCTTTTTCAAAACCTTACGATGACTTCCCTCTGCTCTCAGAACAAAAACAATGGTCCTTTCAGTAACCAACAAGCCTGATTCCCTGCTGCATCTCTGAATTTGTCATTCTTCAGTATCAACTCGCCATTTTGACACCTTTGTTCCAGAGACACTGGTATGGTCCTGGGACACAGTTGGTGGGCTTTTCAATATTGTAGACAGGTGTTTGTGGAGGCATCTTAGCTAAAGACATTTGAAGGCTATTTTCTAAGTTTAGAATAGGAATTGTAACAGGGAACAAAATCTCTAAATATGAAGGCACTTCATTCTTCTGACTGAGTCAGACCATTCATCCACTGAAAACCTAAGTGATATTGTTCAAATTAACATGTTTTCAAGCTATGCAAATATGACTCTAATGAAAGGGAGAGCTACCAAACTACCGCAGGCTCTTGGAAATCGTCCAAGAAGTCCAATGCTTGACCAGGTAGGAATCACCATCCCTGAAGCTGGTCATCCAGTCATGGCCTGGAAATATGTCAGATCCTGTTTTACCTCTTATGAGAATTCAATTATAAATCATTTTTTTGAGTGAAAAAAAAATGTGTGAGTGTTCCTGCCCAATAGTTCCAGCTAGGCATTATGACAATAAGATACTACAATTTGTTTCATTAGAAACAAGATTTGTGTGTTTAAGGTTCATTTCTAAAAAGTTCTGAAACTCAGCAATTTCTTCCTCACAAAGCCCATTCCAGCTTTTCCTATAGCCCGAACATACCTAGAATCTTATCTACTCTTCAAGATTTATTTATACTTTGCTGGAAGATGCTATGTTTTACATTCTTACAACCATCACCAGTATCATAAACTCTTAAATGATTTAAGGAAGACAAAGGAAGGAACCTCTATTAATGATACAAATAAGTTATATTTCATAGTTTGAAAATTTAAATAATGTGCTTTTTTTTCCTCCCAACATTATTAGCTTTGGCTAGGATAGATACAGTTGCAGTTTCAATATGCTCACACATAAGAAAATCAAGGGATCTATTTCCTTATATTTGTATCTGAGAATAATTGTTATTGAACTTTCAGGACTAGTTTAAGACTAGTTTTATTAAATTGAAGTCACTGAATTGGCTATAAGACAAGGCTAACTTTTGATTATGATGCATCTAGTTATAAAAAATATTTCAACTAGGGAGGTATTTTGCTGTTCTTAATTGAATGATTCAAAACAAAGATGAAAGTAAAACTAGTATGTTTAAAACAATTTTTATAAATAGCAGTTATATAAGTTCTTATGGAAGATTAGTAGAATGATGATATCTAAATAATAACAATATTCATTCAATCAGTTTTTCATTTATTCAATTTTTATAAAGCATTGATTATGTGGAAATGTACTAAACTGGCAAAGAAGAATGCCATTTTACACTACATTTCATAGTTTGTACTGAAGGACACATCAGCCTTAAAACTGGAAGATGATGGACACTTTGGGCAATTATATTACAGTTTTTGCTTCTTTGTAATGAAAATCTTTCTTATATAGAGGATGTTCAAAGATAAATGCTATTTTCCAGTTGTTTACAGAATATTCATTTATGTCTCACTGACTAGAAATCATACACTTCAAGAGCAGGGATCTTAACAGTTTTTCTGTGTTCCTCAAGTGCCTACCAGTAGTGTAAAGCAGGGAGTGGAAACTGAATAAATATGTGTTGAATGATGTAAAATGATTCATGTAATCATGTGGATGTTTAGTGACTTGAACCAATGAAACATCTGCAAAATTGGAATTGATGTGTATGTAGATGTTTCATTACTCTTTGCTTTTACTTTTAAATTGAAACCAGTTTTATTGTAATCATATAAATTCTAAGTATTGTGAATTATAAATACTATTATCAAACTTTTGCCAAAAATTTGATATGGGGAACTCTTCATCAGAAATTACTTCTCTTCAGATATTGTGTTTTCTCTTTCAGAAAAGTCAGATGTCCAGGAAGGACACTAGAGGAAAATACTACAGAATATAGAAGACAAAAAAAAAAAAAAGTAAAAAAAAAAAAAACCAGTGACAGTATTTTTAGACAGTTACACTGAAAAAGAAACAGAAGCCATTGTACAGTTTGGCCAGATAAGGGATGGGTATAAAAGTGGCATGGAATGAAGTAATTTAGTATCTTCACGACAGCTGGCTTACAGTGAAGCTGATGAACAAGAAGGTGCACTCTGAGGAAGGCATTGATGGTACTGGGATTAAGCGAAGATCAACAGAGACTCACTTTCTTAGCCAACTTTTTATTCTTGTGTAGAAACAGAAAACATGCCGTGATGGGTGCAACATCTGTTGAATTGTTTTTAATGTGCCAAGCTAGAATGGGTTTTTCAGTTTGAGAAACAGGGTTTAAAAAAAGAAATAAGGAGAAAAATATGGCACAAAATTAGAAAAGAAAATATTTATGTAAAGAAATCTTCACAAGATATACTGTAAATTCCTGGCTGAAAATAGGTTGACAGGCAGCTTGATGGCGTAGCTGAGGGAGACAGACAAGAGATTCTGGGTTTCATTTTTTCATGCAGTAACAATTAAATGCAACAGCAATTTGGTACAGTTGGGCTTTAGGGAAGACATTATTTTTGTCACACATGTTCCTTCTGCTTGTTGATCTATGGGAAGACAATGGCATTGAGGAAAAGAAGGGTAACAGTTATCTGGCTAGGATGAGGAAGGTCCCATACAACGTGGCAATTGTAGGGAGGTAGCAGGAAGCTGACAGAGGGTAGTGACTTCTCATTTTCGAAAGTCAGGGAGGATTTAACATCCAACACAGAGCCTCACTGTAAAGAAATAAGAGCACAGAACACAAATGATGTGATTATAAGAAGCCTAGTGATGATGCCAACTGACATAATTTCTGGACCAAGCTGAGTATAAATATATGTACAGCCATCTAGGAAATTAATCCAATCTATTTATGTTTGATATTTTTTGTTAATTATTTTTTTAAAGGTTTTTAAAAATTTACTTAGTTGAGAGAACAGAGAAAGGGAGAATATATTGGGAGAGTGAGAGTCTGAAGCTGAGAGCCAGATGCGGGGCTCAATCCCAGGACCCTGAGATCATGACCAGAGCTGAATGCAGACCCTTAACTGACTGAGCCACCCAGATGCCCCTATGTTCGATATTGAATACAGATTATTACCAACGAATATTTCTTTGTCTTCCTGTCTAATTCTGTTGGATTCAGATCAACACATAATTAGTTGGCTATGTATTCCAGTTAAGTACTCAACAACTAAGGTCTTTTTACAGTGTCAAACACTATTGTTGACTGTATCTAATCCTGTTTCTAGGATAGCCACTGAAGAGAACTAGGGTGAATATGAAGAATGAACAACTCATCAAAGGCATTATCTGTATTTCTAGGACATAAGGCTAGCAAAATAATACCTTCTTTATTTCTCGGCCTTTGAAATCCTTCTTTCCTTTGAGAATAATCCAATACATTCATTATAGCTCTTTTAAATAACCCGTTATTGAACAATTATTAAATAATGGTTTCTGTGTAGTCTGCATCTTGATTTTGTATTTGTCAGGAATTCAGAGGTTTTGAAAGGAAATTTGTCTTATTTCCATGAATACTACAGTTGCAATGGTCACATTCATTCAATGCTATGAGTGAAATAGTCTCTGGGAAAAATAACTCCAAAAAACATTTTAGGCAGGAAAATAAAACAGTTAAAAAAACTGCTAGAAATAGAAAGCAAAATAGAAACACATTAATAATGAAATGCTTTATTTTACGTTACCATCCACATATAAACTAAATAACATAATGATAAGGCTTATGTAAAAATCTGTACCTTTGAAAGCACTACCTTCTCACGCGCATATGGATTACTCATAAAAATTACAAAACTAATACAAGTTAAGTTCCATAACCCAAATAGATTAGTTATTATGGTAAAAACAAAGGAACTTTCAGAAAGCAGATAGGACACAACCACCCACCCTCCACAGCCCCCAGTTTTTTAGGTAGTGTTAAAAGGACACTCCATTAAATCCTTAAAATTAAAATATCGAAAGAGAAAAGTAATGTGATTATCTCCATAGATTCTGAAAGGTATTAGATAACATTTAATATTGAAAATAAGAATCAGTGCATGCTTCTACAACATAATATTATATGAGTAAACATCTTCACACTATGATAAAATAGTGACACACATTTCTGTAATACTTTAAAATTAGAATACATGACATTTTCGTAGTTGTGATATAATGTGTTAGCCAAAAGTTGGCACCATGCTTTAGCACTAAAGTCAGGAACAAATTAAGAATATCTGCAATCATCTTTATCATTTAACACTGCTATGGAGGTAGTAGCCGATGCAATTAGACAGGAGAACAAAGCAAGAGGTTTAAAAATAGAATGTAAAAAGGATCATTGCTATCAGAGAAAAGAGAGTGTTTATTTCAAAAACCTAAAATAATCAGTTGAAACACTATGACAAGTAAAAATTTAATAGATGCCTATGTATAAATTTAATATATAGATATCAATAAAATTCAATTATAGAACTAAAATTAGAACTAGTTAGAAAATACAATAAAAGAAATATTCCATTTACAGAAGCAACACAATGACTGTAAACACAGAATTAAATTAATTAAAAATATATTTAATGGACAAAAGTAAGAAGATAAATGGACAGATCCATAATCTTAATGGTTGATTTTGACACATTTCTTTCTGACAATGAATGACCAAGCTGACAAAACCAATTATTGAGAATGTTAGAAATTCAAACAGCATAATTAATAAGCTAATTTAATGATATATAATGAACTTCCATCCATAGAAAATGGTCACTCATTTCCAGAACACATGGAACATTTACAAAAACTGAGAAAACAATAAAACCCAAAATAAGTATTTGCAAAATCATAATTATGCATTCCTTACTTTATAATCTCAAAGCAATGAATTTAGAAATTGGAAGAAAAACCCTGCAATTCCTAGGTTTTTAGAATTTAAAAAAAGCAAAAAACACCTTTCTAAGAAATTCATACTACAAAAAAAAGAAATTATAATGTGAATTATGAAATAATTAAAATTGAATGACAAGGAAAGTAAAAATTTGTAAAATAAAAAACACAAACACTTTTACACTTAAATTCATATGTTAAAAAGACAAATAAAGAAATATGATATTCAACTCAAGCTTAGAAAATGAAAAATCATGAGGATCATAACAAACAGAAGGAAAGAGGTAAAAGAAAAGAATAAAATAGAGGGAAATGGAGGTTCTATGAAATCAAACCAAAAGGGTTTAAAATAAAATAATCAAACAATCTGATAAAATTGGTCAAGGAAAAAAATGAACAGCATAATTGAACAATATTAGGAAAAAAGACATAATCACAGATTTAAAAAATCTTTACAGTAGCAAAACAAATTTATGAAATGAATAATTTTTAGAATAAATTTAAATCAGAAAAAGTGACTCAAAAAAGTGACTCTAGATTTACCACCATTAAAGAAACTGAATTGGTAGTTTAAAATGATCAATTCTCATTATTCACAGTAGATGTATTTATTCTATAAAGTCACTGTGAACACTGAATGAGGAAATATGAAACATACTCCTCGAGAAAAATATAAGGTTAGATTCCTACAAGCCTCTGGTCACTACTATTTCACCAACCAATGAATACATAGTCTTATTTTATGTGTGTTTCTCTTAAAGATGGCATTTATAATATAATATAATATAATATAATATAATATAATATAATATAATATAATATAATATAATATAATATATATTGCTGATTCATTAACATTGAACCCTCATGGCCAAAAATGTTATAACATGCCTCAACAAAGTTTATCCAACCCACATATTCTCTTTGTCAGGTACATCACAGCCTTCTTTCAGTTAGAAACACTAAGGCAGCATTTCAGCCTTTCATTTGGGGGCCATTTTAAACAACACAGTCATCAACTAAAAGTACAAAAATGTGGAAAACATGGCACTGAATAGACCACAAAAAAAGACACTTGGGTACAATATGAGCTCGGGAACAAGAAAGAAGAGTGTCACCTTGTTTGACCTTAGGTAGGAACATTCTCATTGGGTGACCAAAATTTTTTTAAGTTCTGTGCATGCCTGAGAATGACTGAATATTCATTAAAACACTAAAAACACTGAATATTCATTTTGGGGTTAAAATCATTTTTATGGGACTTATTGGGGTTAAAAATAAATTTTAATGATTAGCAGTTTCAAAGATACAGCATTCACCCACGATAGATGTTGACCATATATCCAAAAAATTACACAACCCAATTTTTCTTCATAGGAAATATATGTAAAACTTCCAACAAATTGATCATCTCTATCTTTTACAAACTATTCTAGGAAAAAGAAGAAACAGAAATCTTACCTTATTTATAAGCTTAATAACAAAACTAGATAAGAAAGAAAATTTAGCAGATAAATCACTTAATAACATAGAGGCAATATTCAAGTAAAATATTATTAGCAAACCAAACTAGAAAACTATCCAAATAACCAAATAGATATGAAAAAATAATTTAATAGTAGAAAACAATAAAATAATTCATACTGTTCATGGATTAAGGAAGAGAAACCCTATGAAGATCTCCATAAATGCAGAAATAAACAATAGGATTGCAAAAACAACACTTTTTTGTCATTAAAAAGCAAAACATAACAAAGCAAAACCCTGTCTTTTATTGTCATAGAGCAGTGGTGGCCAAACTTCAGCATAAATCCAAATTATCTAGAGGGTTTGCTAAAATACAGATTGCTCTGCCCCATCCTTCACATTTTTTATTCAGTAGATCTGGCATGGGGTCAGAGAATCTTCATTTCTAATATGTTCACAGGTGATGCTGGCAGTGCTGGTCCAGACAACATTTTGAAAACCACTGTCATTAGGGATTTAGGCCCAGTGTAATCACTATTCTGATTTTTCAGTAACAATCAGAATTATGGACTCATCCAAAATATTGACTTTTTAAAAAGATTTATTTATTTATCTCATAAAGTGAGAGAGAGAGAGTAGGGGGAGGGGCAGAGGAGAGGGAGAGAAAATCTCAAGCAGACTTCATGCTGAGGACAAGACCCACTTGGGGCTTGATCTCACAACCTTGAGATTATGACCTGAGCCAAAACCAAGGGTCAGATGCTCAAGCGATTAAACCACCCAGGCGGCCCCAAAATACCTAATTTTTGAAAATGCTGGACAGCCCAAATCAATTATGTTTTAGGGCAATAAGTAATGTGTGTATATCCCTTGAAAATTTAGAGATAGATGTTTTGCGATTTGTAATTTTCCTGCCACTTATGTCTGCCTCAGTTTATATTTCTATTGAAGGAGTCCTCCAAAATTATTCTATCCTTCTTACTTAATCATCAGCTGCTTTATGATTATCAATTTGGTATATGTGTAATTGGTCTCATATCAGTGCTTCTAGTGGGTTTACAATATATCAGTTGGACCGTGCACAGTTTTCACATATTTTAACCTTTTCCTTCCTTTAAAACAAAACAAAACAAAACAAAACAAAAAACAATGGTTGTGAACAGGAAAGAAAAAAAAAGATTCTTGTGATATAGATTTTTGCTCTGTGGAATTAATGGTTCATTTTCATTCAAAGAAGGAAATAGTGCGCATCAGAAGTGGAAAATCACTCCGTGTACCTAATTAGTGTTTTCAACTATTTATGTGGAAAATTATGAGTAAGAATAGAAACATGTTAAAATGAGGGAGGTTGGTCAGTGCATTAATAATCTTTTTTTTTAAGTTCAATATACATAGATTTTATTGTATGTTTCTTATTTCCCTATGTCTTTTCTATGTTATGTTTGTTGTTCCTAGTATTCAAAAGTAGAATTTAGCATATATTTAGATAGGAAAACCAACACATCTCTGCAGGTCTAGAGAATGCATAAAAGCTTTCTGTTCTTTGGCAACAGGCTGCTTGATTTTTATATAATTATTTTGTTCTGAAGATATTTGTCATAACGATACATTTGAAAACATATTTTACAGAGCTTAAGTTAATATTTAAAAGGAAACAGTGGTATTTGTAAATCTGCATCATCAAAAATTTTCACAAATGAAAAATAAGTATTTTCCCTTCAATTTAGTATTTTATCTTTTTTTTTTAAAGGAGTGGGTAAATTTTACTGTACCAGTAAGTGATTTATGAATGGTAGAGAGTATCCTACTCTGTAGTTCAGCCTGGAAATGGGGTCCAATGCATTGCTGCACAGAGGGCCAAGGCTGGCTCCCAAATGAGCCTTATGTTGATGAGAACTGTTTCTAAAATGCAGAAATCTTAGAATATGATCAAATATATTTATATATTATAATGTATTTTTTCCTGTCTATATGAGTAAATCATGAATTCGCAAATAAAAATTTGGTGGTTTCAAGAAGAAAATTGGTATTTGGTCTAAGTTGGGATTAATCCTTTTCACGGGTGCTGAAAAACCAGTATTTTTTTTTTTTTAAGATTTTATTTATTTATTTATTTGACACAGAGAGAGAGATTACAAGTAGGCAGAGAGGCAGGCAGAGAGACAGGGAGAGGAGGAAGCAGGCTCCCTGCTGAGCAGAGAGCCCAATGCAGGCCTCGATCCCAGGACCCTGAGACCATGACCTGAGCCGAAGGCAGAGGCTTTAACCCACTGAGCCACCCAGGCGCCCGAAAAACCAGTATTTTGAAGAAATAAGAATTTTATGAAGAGAAAAACTGAAAGCAGGGAAAAGAAATAAATGGAATAACACAAGTTATAATGAACAAATTTCATTCATTTCCCTTAACTTTTTTAAAGGATGAGTTTTCAAAATACAAAGCAAAAAATGATTTTGCATTTTGTATGTAGATCAATCATTTACATCCTCAAGAAATTTATGCGTTCTCTAATATTTGAAGTAAATTGCATGGATTCTGTGGGTTACTATAAATTCTCAATTGTCATTTAGACATCTTGTACTTGGGTGGAGTTCTTTATCCATAGAATGCTTTTTAAGTAACTTACATCCATGACTTTGAAGCCTTTTTCCTTAGTTCTCTTTGAAGTTCATTTTTAAAAAATTTTATTCTTCTTCTACCACCACAGAAATCTACGCTTTAGTTTTATGTTCTTTTTGTATTCCCGCATTTCTAGGTTTACTTGGAGTACTTTCTGATATCTTTTGAATTTCTATATCACATCAGTTTCATTCTGACAGATGCAGCCTCTAAAATAAGCTGTGTGATGCACTCAAACCTAAAATAAACCATTATTTGAGGGTTAGGTGCGTCATACCTGCAAATAACCTCATTTATCTAGAGAAATGTATTTAATGCTTATTGTATAAATACCAGTGTTTCAGCGTGCTCTGGAATACCATCTGTCACTTCTTTTCATACAATACATAATTCAATGTATCCCTTATTACATTTTTCGAGATGCAGAGTTCTTGCATGTATCTCTACCCACTGCGACAAGAATCCAGGTGTATTATGAAAGTTATATCAAATATTATCCAAGATAAAATTCTAATGCATGTTGAATCAAGTACTTTCTCTGTTGCTAAGATATGCATCAAGGGAAGCTTATATCATCAGGATCTTTCACCAACTTCATTTAAAGTGTATTTTAAATGCAACGTTCCGGAAAGTAGAAAAGTAACTACTCTTTCTATTAGAGGAATGTCCGTTGGTCTCTGGGTATGCCATAGGGGTTCCTCTGCTAGAGAACCAGAAGAAAAGAAAATGGGAACGTAAAATGGTAACACATTGTTGGGAAATTAGCATGTTTTTTGGTTAAAACATTTGTCTTTCCAGATAAAGTATTAATTGGATGTATATTCATAGGAATGCAGGTCTAGAGTATATACCACAAAGAGGTTCGAGTAACAAACATTGGTTTGAGTAAATACTAAGTGCCAGACGTGAGGCTAAGTTGAGGACCCTGAGATCATCAGGACCCAGGTGCTCACACTCCCCCAGGGAGACAGACACACCAGGACTGTGGGGAGCTCTGGTGGTACTGGCATAATAGAGGCGTGCCAGGGGGCAATGCTGCTGCTGAAGGAGGTGCCTGATTCAGCCTCTGGAAAGAAGGAGGTGTCATGAAGAGCTTTCCAAGGAGGTTTCACCTAAGCTTCATTTTTGAAGAATGAGTAGGAGTTCATTCGTTCAGGTTGTCTTCAGATCATGTATCATCTAAGCAGTTTTAGGAAGTAGAAATTCTGAAATCATCTTGTCATGCTTAGTTCTGCAGGTTGGATCAAAGTAGACAGTTCATATATCTTCTCTCTTCTACCTTCTTATACACACACACACACACACACACACAATTTTTTGGTGTGACTTTACTATCCAATATATTGCTTTATAATTACAACTATATGATGTGTATGTATGTGTGAAACTCAATGATAGGAATTTTGTATTAGATCATCACTTTGATGTAGCTAAAATTTATCTTCTAAAGCATAATTGTGTATTTCTTGTCAAACTAACTTCCTCTCTAAACACAAAGAACAGCACTTTCTTTCACTATACACAAAAATAAACTCAAAACGGATCAAAGACCTAAATGTGAGACCTGAAAACATAAAAATCCTTGAAGAGAGCATGAGCAGTAATCTCTCTGACATTGGCCATGGCAACATTTTTCCAGGTATGTCTCCCGAGCAAGAGAAATGAAAGCAAAAATAAACTATTGGAACTCCATCAAAATAAAAAGTTTCTGCACGGTGAAGGTAATGATCAGCAAAACTAAAGGCAACTTACAGAATGGGCGAGGATATTTGCAAATGACTTATCTGATAAAGGGTTAGTAACTAAAATTATGTATAAAGAACGGATACAACTCAACTCTCCCAAAACAAATAATCTAATTAAAAGTGGGAAGAAAATATGAACAGACATTTCTCCAAAGAAGACATCCAGATGGCCAAAAGACATATGAAAAGATGATCAACATCAGTCATCATCAGGGAAATGCAAATCAAAACTACAATGAGGTATCACCTTTCACCTGTCAGAATGGCTAAAATCAACAACACAAGAAACAAGTGTTGCTGAGGACATGGAGAAAAAGGAACACTTTTGCACCGTTGGTGGGAATGAGAACTGGTTCAGCCACTGTGGAAAACGGTATGGAGGTTCTTCAAAAAATTAAAAAATATAGAACTACCCTACAATCCAGTAATAGCACAGATAAGGGAAATTTGTGTTCTAAGATGGCCAACCAATCCAGCAGAGGAATCCCAGTCCCACCGTAGGGCCATTCCGGGTTTTCCCTCTGCCCAGCCGGCCTGGCCTCAAGAGTAGCACAGATACAGAAGCAAAGGTATATAAACTATTCCCTTTGTTTGTGCTCAGGGCTCAGACCTTAGGAGATTACTCTCCTCTGAGCCTGCTGGTGTTAAATAAACCTCGGATCCTTCAAGGTCTCCAAGTGCCGCTTGGTTTTTTTGGCCAGGATCCAGTCCAGGTTCCATTACAGCACTACTGGGTATTTACTAAAAAAATACAAAAACCCTACATTGAAGGATACTTGGGCTGCAATAAGCATTATTTACAATAACCAAATTATGGAAACAGCCCAAGTGTCTATCAAGAGATGATTGGATAGAGAAGAGGTGGTAATGGGGCACCTGGATGGCTCAGTCAGTTAAGCATACGACTTCGGGGTTAGGTCATGATTCCAAGGTCCTGGGATTGAGCCCCACATCAGGCTCCCTGCTCAGTGGGTACCCTGCTTCTCCCTCTCCCTCTGCGACTCTTCCTGCTTTTGCTCTCTCTCTCTCTCTCAAATAAATAAATAAAATATTTTTTAAAAATGCAGAGGTGATATGGAATGGAATATTACTCAGCCACAGAAAAGAATGAAATCTTGCTATTTACAACAACATGGATAGAGCCAGAGACTATAATGCTTAGTGAAATAAGTCACTCAGAGAAAACTAAATATCATATGATGTCATTCATATGTGGAATTTAAGAAACAAAACAAACGAGCAAAGGAAAAAAAAAGAGAGGGAGAGGGAGAGGCAAACCACGGAACAGACTCTTATCTATAGAGAACAAACTGATGGTTACCAGAGGCAAGGTGGGTGGGGGGATGGGTGAAGTAGGTGATGGGAATAAAAGAGTTCACTTATCATGATGAAAATAATAATAATGATTATGATGATAAAATAAGAAGAGTGAAATATATATTGAACAATAACAACATGATACAGAAGCTGGCAATCCTATTGGCTATAGTCTGCATGGACATACTATCCCCTTAGTGCAGCAGATTCTTTTTTATTTCAGAAGTCCCAAAAGTGAAATTAAGGGAATGAGTACATGCTTGCGCCATGGGGTACCTTCCAGTCTATATTCCAGTTTCGACACTTTTCTATTTCACAACTTTGAAGAGAGGATAATCGATATCCTAACGCACATATCTTTTAGTCTGGTAAAGTGATACACATTTTGTAAATATGCATGTTGCTATAAACCAGGTTGGTCTTACACATGGAACAGGCGTTGCTTTGGCTATAAATTTATTTTTATCATGGATAAAGAAAAATATTTTAATAGATGATTTTAATCAATATGATATCGAAACCTAGAGAAAAATACTCCCTTTGATAAGCTATTTGGTTATCTTTTTCAGAGAAGAGCCTCTGGCAGGTTAATAAGGACAACCAAAGATTCATGAATGGTGAACAACATTTTTCCCTATTTATTCTTGAAAGACTTTTTATTGATTCTTCTAAGATCTGTCAATCTAAGCTCTAAGTAAGCCAGCATAATTACTTTAGGCCATAGCATTCAATACATTTTTTCCTTATCCAGCTGAATAGTTTCATGGTGTTTTATTTATTTTGCTTACTCATCTTTATTATAATATACTTCACACTTCCAAAAAATATAAAAATAATACACTATTCTCCCTTGAATCTACTATGCAGCTTACCAAGGAAAGCTTTACAAATATAGATGAAGCCCTTTTATGTGGCTCCATGATTTCATTGCATAGGTCAAGCTTAGAAGTAACTGCTATCCTAAAGTGTCACTTAACCTATATGTTTTCATTTTTTTACTAATTAAGGGTATATTGTTTAATATGTAGTATCATTTTGCATGTTTGACATCATATTCTGCATATATACTGGCAACTTACTTTTTTTTACTCAACGTGTTTTTGATTATTTTTCCCATATGTGACTCTCATTCATTCATTCTCATTGCTGTATAATATAGCATTGTATGATTTCATGGCAAGTATTTTCCATTCTCATGTTGATAGTTTCCAAGTGTTTGCTATTGTCAGCAAAGCTACTATGAATATTTTTGTATTTATCTCCTCGTGCATGTGTGACATTTTCTAGGTCATGTTATACCACAGTGGAAAAATTGCTGATTTAGAAACCATGTGCCTTTAAAACTATGAAATATTGGCAAGATGACCTCCAAACTCTCTTGTGCCAATTTGCTTTTCCACCAGAAGTTTGCGAAAACTATGAAAATAAAGACAAATTCATCTTTTTTCTTCCAAAATGCATGCCTTTTTATTCACAGTTGAATAAAGTGGTCTTGTTTCTGAGCTTGAAGGAAGCATTCCATTTTCAACCTGAAGTAGATATTAGTTGTGGAATTTTATAGATGCCCATTATCAAGTTAATGATAACTTGATCTTAGTTTCTGAGTATTCATGCAACCGATTGCTTTGCTCATGGGTCATAATTTCCTGTGTTATAGACTTTCTAGTTTTGTTCTGTTTTAATTGGTTGCTAGACATTACGATTTTATGCTGTTTAGAGTTCAGATTTTATAATTCTCCTTTAAAGTTTATGGTGATTTTTTTTAGAAGACAGTTTAATTACTATGGATCAACTTGACCCTTTTTAGGCTTTTTTTTTTAATTTGATAGAGTAGATATTGACTAGTCTTTTCTTCAGGAATAAATTAGTCTCCACTGACTGTCCTAGTGATTATCAAGGAGTGACTTTCTTTCCTGTGTGAGCTCTGGGAATTCTGCAGCTAATAGCACCCTGGCCATTATTACCTGACCTCATGGCATTTTATTGTATGTGTGTACAATTTAGTGTTTAGCCATTGGCTCAAAGGGATTTTTATACAGATTCCTAGAGTTGTTTTTGTTTGTTTGTTGACTAGTTTCTCTCTCTCCTGGAATTCTTCCTTACAAATTCTAGTTGCCTTAGACTCACTGAACTGAAAATATATTTCTCTTCATAGTGATACCTGCCATGATTCTGATTTTCTTTATTCCATAAAATCCACATAATCTGTATTTTTTTCTCCAGGAGGAGAGACATTGTGCTTATGGGGATTCTTTCTCTCATTTCCCTTTATTTCAGAGATCATAGTTTTACCCTATGTATTTTCCAGTATCTAAGAACAAGTTTTCACTATATTTTGGATTTTTTCCCTGTGATTATTTTCCATGTACATATATTATCTGGTGAGACGTCTTTTCAGATCTTCAACCCATTTTTAAATCAGGTTGTTTGTTTCCTTATTGTTGAATTTTAAGTGTTCTTTGTATATTTTGGGTAACAAACCTAGAATATGTGTCTTTTGCAAATATTTTTTCCCAGTCTGTGGCTTGTCTTCTCATTCTCTTGATGTCTTTTGCACAGCAGAAGTTTTTATTTTAATAAAGTCCAGCTTATCAATTATTTCCTCCATGAATCATAACTTTAGTGTTCTATCTACAAAGTCCAATGTCACCTAGTTTTTCTCTTATGCTATCATCTAGGAGTTTTATAGCTTTTTGTTTTACATTTATGTCTGATCCATGTTGAGTTTATTTTTTTATGAATGATGTAAGGTCTGTGTCTAGATTTTTTTTTTTTTGGCACGTGGATATCCAATTGTTCTAGCAATATTTGTTGAAGAGATTCCTTACTCCATTGTGTTACTTTTGATTCTTTGTCAAAGATCAGTTGACTATAGTTATGTGGATCTTTTTCTCAGCTCTCTATTCTGTTTCAATGATTTATTTGGTGGTGGTGGTGGTGGTGTTTTTTACCAATATACAGTGTCTTGATTACTGTAGCTTTAGAGTAAGTGTTGAGTCAGGTAACCAACATCATTCTTCTCCTTTAATATTGTGTTGGTTATGATGGGTCTTTGCCTTTCCACAAAACTTCAAATTCAGTTTGTCAATGTCCGCAAAATACCCAATAGGGTTTGATTCAGATTCCATTGACTCTGCAGATCAAGTTGAGGAGAATCAACATCTTTACAATATTGAGTCTTCTTATCTATGAACATGTAATATCTCTCTACTTACTTAGTTCTTCTTTAATGTGTTCACAGTTTTATAGTTTTCTTCATATAGACAAATTTTGTTAGATTTATACCTAAGTATTTCATTTTGGGGGGTTATAATGTGCATGGTTTCATGTTTCAAATTTCAAATGCCACTTGTTCATTGCTGGTATGTAGGCAAGTGATTGACTTTTGTAAATTGACCTTGTATCTTACAGTCTTGCTGTATTCACTCATTAATTCCAGTAGTTTCTCTGTTGATTCTTCTGCATTCTTTACAGACAGTTACGTCATCTACCAAGACAGGTTTATTTCTCTCTTCTCAATCTGTATACCTTTTGTTTTTCTCTCTTATCTTATTGCATTAGCTAGGTCATTCATTATAATGTTCAAAAATATTGTGAAAGGAGACATACTTGCTTTATTCCTGATCTCAAATGTCTCACCATTTAGTATGATGTTAGCTGTATGTTTTTTTGCAGGTATACTTTATCAAGTTTAGTAAAATTTCCCCTCTATTCCTAGATTATTGAGAGTAACTGTTACTTTTAAAAATCACATTTTACTGTTGCTGGATTATAGAAATTCAACTGAGTTTTGTGTATTAATCTTCTATCCAGCATTCTGGCTTAACATCCCTCAGTAATTGTAATAATTTGCCTGCATATCCCATCAGGGATTTTCTGTGATAATTATAGTTTTAATTTTTTTTTCTCCCAAATCTCATAGATTTTAGCTCTTGTTCTTGTCATCCTGGACTGACAAGAACAGTCAGTATGCTGCTAAATAGAAGCAGTAATGGCAGGCATCTTTGTCTTAATTTTAATTTTTAAAGGCAATGTTTCTAGAATTTCAACATTAATTATGGAAATCATTATAGGTTTTTGTCAGATAATCTGGATCTCTCATGAATGTGTTCATTTGTAAGGTGACAGAAAATGTGACAAGAATCTAGTATCTCAAACACATAGAAGTTATCTTTTCTAATGTAAAAATAAACCTAGATACAGACTTTTTCCTCATGCTCTCAAAATGCTTGTTGTAAGTTCAGCTACCTAGGCCAAAACTCTTCCAAGGCAGACTGGGAAAGTGAATGTTAAGCTTTCCAGCTTATATAATGAAAAACAGCATTGGAAAAGGGGTTGGAATTTTGTATTAGATTAACCAAACCACAGTGTTTGCACATTCATTTTACTTGGGTTAAGGAAATTCTCTTCTATTTCTGGTTTGATAAGGTTTCTCAAAAATCTTAAATTGGAGTTGATTTAAAAGGATGTGGTTCTTTTTGTATGGACAAAAAATATACTTTGTCCTTTATTAATGTATTGTATGGCATTATGAGAACTTTTAATGTTGCTTCATCCCTAACACTTTTAAGATATACCCATCCTGGTCATGATTTATTTTTTAAATACATTGCTGGTTTCAATATGCAGATATATATTTTTAGGAGTTTTGTGCATATTTGTAATGGTTTATGGTCAAGCCTTTTTTGGATCCAATAATTCAATAAAAACACCATGCATTAATGACACAAAATTATATCACTGTTAATTAAAAACTGCTTAATGTAATAAGTAGATAGATTCTTGAATGATGATATGATCCCTTTCATTTTTTAAATGCATAGATGGAAGGGAGCTGAAGATTTGGGCTTCTTTGATATGGTGGGTTTCTGCTCCTGCCCTCTCTTCATTAAAAACAGAACTTGGGAAGAACCTTGCTAAGAAACCAGCCAAGAACTGAGAAGCTGTACCTATTTTCTCACTTGTGTCTTTGTCTCACATATTCTGTGTTTTTCTTGTTTACTGGTTCAACAGGACACTGAAATGAAGGTCACCATGTATTAGATTTTGGTCATCATTCTTGGCAGTCTTCAAGCTGAAATCAAACCATTTTGTTCTAGCCTCATTCTATATCAAAAGTGAAATTGGTTTATAATTGTTTCTCATGCTGTTCTTTTCTGATTTTGACTCAAACTTATATTAATTTTATAAGATTACTTGAGTGGTTTTCTTTTCTTTCTTTTTTTGGTGAGTTTAGTAGACATGCCAATAGAATTACTTGTCTTTGCCCTTTTCATATTGTTTTTTTGTGTTTGTGTGGGTTGGAAGGTAGATTTGTATCTACTGATTCAATTTCTTTAATGATCATTGGTGTTTTTAGAATTTTTTTCTTTTTTCCTAAGTTAGTTTTGGTAAGTTATATCTTCCTAGGCGAGAGGGGTTTTTTTTCCCCTTAAGTTTTCAAACTTATTGTCTTAAATTTAGTTATAGTGTTATTTTGTTTATATACCTCTGCTATAATTCCTTATTAATTCTAATTTTTTAAGAGCCTTCACAATTTCTTTTCTTGATCAATCCTGACAATTTTGTCTCTTTTAGTTGTCTTTTCAAGGGTCTATTCTTTTGATCTACTGATTCTTTCATTGAATTTTTTATTTCTTTAAATTTGCCTTCTTTCTTCATTATTTTCTTTCTTTTATGTTCTCTGGATTTATTTCTCTCTCTCTCTCTCTCTTTTTAGTTTTGTAAGATGAGTGACATGGTACTCATTCATTTGTTGTGTCTCAACTCCAAATTCATGCTTTTTTTAAAAAGGAGCTTGGCCTTACAAATATTTCTCCTTTGCCTGCCAGAAAAACCTTAAGGGGCATTTCAAAATGGCTTGCTCACCAGATTCCTGGAGGATGTGTTTTGTTTTTGTTTTTGTTTTTGTTTTGTTTGTTTGTGGTCCCCAACTGCTTGGTCTGCGGAATCCCTAGTGCTAGGTGCACACAGGGATCAGCTTTCTCCAGGATTTGGCTGCTGTGCACTTTCTGTAGTTCTTAACTTGGGCAGCAACAACACAGTTTGGACTGGACACCATGACAGCATGGTGCCTAAGCCAAGATCCCTGCCCCCTGTACCTTCCCCTCACTCCTACTGGCAGTGTGCTGGGGACCTCAGTGGGCTTGCCATTTAGTGGAACTGCTGCCCAACCTTCATCCCCAGCAGCTGACTCAGAGTTACTCGGGTCAAGCTGCATGCAAGAAGAGCACTAGTTCCTGCAGAAGGAAGTTTACCCAGCTCCTGGTTCCAGTAGCAACATAAGCAGTCCCTACTTCCTACCTGTACCGTCCTCACTCTCCACCAATCTTCCATCGCCTGCCTGTCAGCCCAGTTTGCTTATGTCTTAGAGGTTTATTTCCTATACCCCTCCTGATGTGAGCCCAACACTCTATCTCTCAAATCCGTAGTGATAGCTGTTCAATCTGCCACCTGCTCAATTTGTCTGTGCTCCAAAGGGGTGTTCCTGATTTTCTGGCAAGTGGGGACCAGTCCTGGCTTGGCGAGCTGGCAAACTTCTTTGTTATCTAATTGGTTACAACCACACCTCCTTTAACAAGATTTGAATCACCCTTTCAAATTTGTCTTTCCTTGGAAATTCTCCATTAGGAATAGGATTGTTCCCCTTTAGGCTTCTCTATCTTTACAGTAACTCTCCTATCATAATTAATCACTCTTTAAATAAAAATGATAAAAAACTTCCTCTAATTTCTTTCTCCTGATTGGACCCCACTTATATAGATACTGACTAAATTTCAGCATGTTTTCTAATAAAAATAGTGAAGGCTATTAATTCCCCTCTAAGAGTGAAGTTGTGCATAAGACTCTTCTGCTATAACAAAGGTTTCTATAATAAGTTCATGGGGTGCCTGGGTAGCTCAGTTGATTAAGGGGTGGACTCTTGATTTCAGCTCAGGTCATGATCTCAGGGTCCTGGAAATGAACCCCGAGTTGGGGAGTTGGGCTCTGGGCTCAGCAGGGAGTCTGCTTGAGGATTCTCTCCCTCTCCCTCTGCCCCTCCTCTTGCTCCCAGGACCTCCCTCTCTCCCTCTCCCTATCAAATAAACAAATCTTAAAAAAAAGAATTCACATGTGATTTATAAATAAGAGAATGATCACAGCATAATGCAAACATTACTTTGATCATACATTTTTAAAATATCAACATGCCAATATATTTTTTAAAGATTTTATTTATTTATTTGACAGAAAGAGAGAGAGATCACAAGTAGGCAGAGAGGCAGGCAGAGAGAGGAGGAAGCAGGCTCCCCGCTGAGTGCCAATATTTTATCTCACCAAAAGTGACAGCAGGGGCGCCTGGGTGGCTCAGTGGGTTAAAGCCTCTGCCTTCGGCTCAGGTCACGATCTCAGGGTCCTGAGATCGAGGCCCACATCGGGCTCCCTGCTCAGCAGGGCGCCTGCTTCCTCCTCTCTCTGCCTGCCTCTCTGCCTACTTATGATCTCTCTCTCTTTCTGTCAAATAAATAAATAAAATCTAAAAAAAAAAACACAAAACGACAGCAGTAAACCAGAAAGTACACTAAAATAGAAAGCGCACTAATACTGCTGAATGTTGCCAGCTGTGGGTGAACACAGAACTGTACGTGTTCCCTGTACACTTCATGTTCCTCCCCTGAGCTTACTTTAGTCAATCCTTCCTCTTGGAATTACTTATTGTGTAATTTTTCCTCATTTTTGTGCATTTCCCCTTTGCTATAGTTTAGCTTAATGTTTCCTTATATCTTCTTATGTTTGCCTATTTTAAAAAATAAGGTATCATATTTCCTATAGCATTTATTTAAGGCTAAACCTACTTTTTAACTGTAATTTATTATTTTATTATGGTTGTTATTTTACAAAATGTATGAATTTTAGGCGTTTTATTTCTAGATTTATCTTTCTTCTGATACAATATTATTTTTAGTGGGTCGTTTTGCAGAAATCAACATTTCAGAGGAGATACCTATATCATCACACACAAAACATCTATGTTTTCATTCTCTTTCAAGTTCAAAGTTTTCCTAATTTCCTTTGTAATTAATATTTTTACCCAAGAGTAATTTAAAAATTTGTTCTTTAATGTAAAAAAGGTATAGAAATTTTTATTTTTCTCTTTATTATTGATTTCTAATTTAATTGCACTTTGATAGAGAATGTGGTATGAATAATACAAACTTGTTAAATTTATTGAGCACTGTTTAATGGCCCAATGCACTGGATATTTTTTTAATAACCGTTTTCTATGTTTTTGTGTATTCTCCAATTGCTGAATTGAAGGTTCTATATATCAAATGTTGTAGACTAAATTTTGTCCTTCCAAAATTCCTATGTTGAAGCTTTAATCGCCAATGTCACTATATTTGAAGACAAGGTCCTTAGGAGGTAATTAAGATTATGTGAGGTCATAAGAGGGGGGCCTAATCCCATAGAACTACTGGCCTTATGAGAAAAGGAAAAGACACTTCTCTCTCTCCACCTGTGCACAACTAAGAGGTCATGTGAGCACATAGTGAGATGATGGTCAACTGCAAGACATGAGAAAAGGTCTCAGAAGGATGCATACTTGCTGGCACCTTGGTCTTGGATTTGCCAGTCTCCAGAACTGTGAGAAATAAATGTCTGTTTTTAAGCTACTCAGACTATGGTATTTTGTTATGGTAACCTGACAGACTAATACATATACATCGGGCTTATAAATTGTTCACATCTCTCTCTCTTTTTTTTTTTGCTTCAACTCTCAGTTCCCAAAAGAAGTGTATCAAACTTTCATACATGACTGTGGATTTGTCTTCTATAAAATCTGTCATTTTGTTTTAATAGTTTTGAGAAATAAATTGCCTACATATTTAGAATTCTAAGAGATTCCTGGCAAGATGCATTTTTTAAATTATGAAGTAAATCTCTATATTCATAAAAATTATTTGATCTCAGATTCTGTTTAACATCTTATAAAGCCACAATAGCTTACACAAAAGTTTACTTTTTTTTCACATAAGCTTACTTTTGACTAGGAATTTCCTTATATATAATTTTCAACATTTTAATTGCAGCCTATTTGCCATTAAGTTTTAGATGTACATTTTGTAGGCAATTTTAAAAAATATGTTCTTACAGTTTCTGCCATGTACTGTCAATCCTGACATATTGTAGGTTTTCTGTTTATCCTTCTTTTTCTGTGAGCTGTTTTACTTTCTTGTCTATCTTTTGATATATCATGTTTGTCTTGTTTTTATTCCATTTCCTTCCCTGCACAGGATTTCACATTTATATACTTTCTTTATAGTCTTTTAGTGACTATTCTTAAAATTTTAAGTGATACTTAACAAACTCAGTTACTCAGTTACCCAGTTAATCTCTACTTCTAAAATGATGCAGAGATCTTAACACTTCTTTTCTGATTTCTCTTCCTGTCTTAACACGTGACTGATGCCATTGTTCAGCTCTATCTTGGTTCATAACACTTAAAATAATTACTGTTATTATTTTTGTTTCATTCAGTCTGTTTTGTGTATGTTTATTCACACTTATCAATTTATTTTTGTAATTAGCCCTTGATTCAGTTTCCTTCTTTCTGCAGTATATTGTTTAGATGTTAAATTATCAAAGGTCTATTCCATCTAAATTTTTCCAAGATTTTTTTTCCTACCTGGAAAGTCTTTATTTTACAATTGTTTGCAAAGACAATTTCATCAGATATAATATTCTGGGTTGATAATTATGTTCACTCAACACTTTCAAGATACCATTCAGCTGTCTTTTATTTTTCTTGGTTTTTGATCTACCTGTCATTCCTTTATATGTTATCTGTTTTTTAACTGCAACTTCTAGGATCTTCTCTTTCTCCTTGGTATCCTAAAGTTCATAATTATACGTCTAGGTTTGTATTTATTTTTATCGACATTAATAATGTATTTTATGAATAGATGTTTCATAGCTTTATCATTCTGAAAAATTTTATCTCATGATTTCTTCTAATTTTGCCTTTTGTCCATTCTTCCTATTCTTTTTCTTTAATATCATTTAGATGAATGTTGAGCCTTGTTATTCTATTTTCCAGATCTCTTACTTTTGTTCATATTTTCCATCTTTTTATTTTTTCTACTACATTCTGGTTAGCCTCTTTAGAGCTATCTGCCAACTTGCTATTTCTCTATTCACTTCTGTCTGTTCTTCTGTTTAACCTGCTCATTAAGTTTTTATGTTCAATGTAATATTTTTCATTTCTGAAATTTCTGTTTTGTTTCCTTCAAATCTGCTACATATTATTTTCAATGGTATCATGCTCTTTTATAATCTTTTCATAACATTTTAAATACTTTATGCATTTTAAACAAACCTATAGTGTATTTTAAATCTGAGAATTCTATGATCTGATATTCTTAGAGGCTTATTTCAGCTATTTTTCAATTCTGTGGATTCTTACTCAAAATGGCTTATTTCTTGATAAGTTATGTAATTTTATTTATTTATTATTAACATATAACATATTATTTGTTTCTGGGGTACAGGTCTGTGATTCATCAGCCTTACACAAATTCACAGCACTCACCATAGCTCATAACCTCCCCAATGTCCATCACCCAGCCACCCCATCCCTCTTAACCCCCTCCACTCCAGTTATGTAATTTTAAAGGCAGGTTCACATTTGGTGAGATATCCATGAGAATCCTCTGAGGCTTGTTCTAAAATGTGTCTTAAAAGAAAAACATGTCTTTTTTTTATTCAGGTGCAATTAATTTCTACCATCGTGGAACTTCTTTGTATTATGAGGTTATCTGGATCACATAAATAGTTAAATTCAGACCTATGCAAGGGGAAACAATATTTTTCACCTCATACAGATCCTAGGTAAAGACAGAGTTTTTTTCTTTTCTTTTCTTTTTTGGATGCCTTTGTTGACAGATGGATTTTTATTTATCTTTATTTTTAGCTCACTCTTCCTCAGGGTATGGCCTTTGAAGATTAAGTGATATGTGAAGGCTTTTTTTCCAATAACCCAACTTGTGTGGACCCTATGTCATATTTCCTGTCTCTGTGAGGCCTCTCAGTTATTGAAATCAACGAATATGGTTTATCATTCTAGTTCTCAGCCCCATAATCTCCCAACCACCAGTTTTTTGACTCTTCAACTTACATTGTTTTCTTGTTTGCTCAGTTATGAATTTAAAAGATGTTTGTTCCATTTAGTTGAACTTTCTTAGACATTTTATATTGGAAACTCTTTCAGGTTATTTAGTCTGCTACATTGTTTAAGTCAAAATTCACCAGTATTTTTCAAAGGCTTCTGTAAGAAACTTTCACTGAAACATGAATTATTTTATCACACCTGATTAGGAGGAGAAAGAAAGAACTAATATTTACTGGGTGGCTAGTAAATATTAGTGATAGTTAGAGAAGTGGGTGTTTCAAATGATATTTTTTTCTAAGTTTAAGTGACTGACATCTTATGTCTTTAGGAATTAACTATAGCCAGTAAATTAGAAAGAAAGAGAGAGAGAGAGAGAGAGAGAAAGAAAGAAGAAAAGAAAAAAGAAGAACCATAAATCAGAAGGAATTTCTAGAAAATATTGTGCTATATTTTGGAGACCCTGTAAAATCAGTAGTGAGAGAAGAATATTGAAGACAATATTAATTTAGTTCCCACCTGATTTTAAGATAACTTTATTTTTCATTGGGGCTCAGTTCTCTCCATTTCTTCGTACAGCTTAGCTCTGTTACTGTATTTGTGTTGACTTAATTCTCTGACATGATTTTTCTTCATTGTCACAAAATGGCTGCTATACTGCTACTTTTTTACAGTTTTCCATAATTTCAGGTTCAATGGAAAAGAATGCAAGTCTGTTTCAATAGCTTTCATTCCGAGATTCATTCTGGTTGGATTCAGGTAGGTCCCAATCTCATCCAATCATAAGGATTAAACAAACGTGATGCCCTGATTAAATTAGGACCAAGTGATGTGTTCCAACCAGTGGATGGGGTGGACTTATCTCCAACAGGAGAACATGGAATGAGAGAGTGAGAGAGAGTAAAATATAGAAAGGTTTTAGGTATCTGAAAATGATATATTTCCACTACTACCTGATGAGTTGACTACTCCATGTTCACTATACATCTCCATCAGTCTTAATCTATGTGCTCAAAGTGTTCATGTCTATATTGAATGTCCTCCTCCTGTCTGAAAAAGCAGACAACTGAAGCCTTATCCAATGCTAAATTAAAAATCTCTGAATAATATGTAAGTCTTCCAAGTCAACTTTAATTTTGGATCCTTGTGGTTTCCTACACATGGATAATTGGTAAAGGTATTTATTTATTCTCCAAATACTCACTATAAAATGATGGAAAATTAGTGTGATTACTGCAATAAAAGTGTGAATGGGAAACAAAACGCAGAGGTTATATATAAAAGGTAGCATCCTTCTAGAAAGGCATAACAAAGAACCACTGCCCTGGAAGAGGATTGGATCAATTAGTTTGGGCTATTCTTTTTTTTTTTTTTTAAAGATTTTATTTTTAAGTAATCTTTGCCACAACCTGGGGCTCCAATTTATAATCCTGAGATCAAGAGTCACATGCTTTACTGGCTTAGCCCAGTGAAGCCCAGCCACATGTCCCTGGTCTAGCCTTGAAAGGACCTTCCCCATCCATGGTCTTCTATGGCTATATTTGGGGCAATCATTGGAGAGCATGCTCCAAGTGGAGAGAAAGCATATTAAGAACCATCTTATAAAGTTACCGATTCTTCTTCACAGCAGTTTACATGGTTCTCTCCCTCTATTAGACTCTAAATGCTTTGAGGGCAAGGACATGTTTTATTTGCCATTTATTTCCAACATGAAGCACTGTGATGGGTATAAAATAAGCACTTAATAAATGCTGAAAAAAATGAATGAACGAATGAATGAATGAATGGACTAATAAAGTGATTGAATAACAGTGCTAGATGGGCTCCCAGGCATGAGCTGCTTCTGCTGTATTTTAAGGAAAATGAATGTCTCAGTAAGGATAATAGAGGACCAAAACAAATATTTATTCTATGCAATACAAAGTTTGACATGTTTTGTTTCACATAAAATTATATTTTCTTCTGGGATACCTATGTTTAATAAATAGCAAGACCTTGCAGAAGAATCCAAATCAGATTTCTCATGTCATAGTCTTGAAGATTTTGAAGCACCTTGAGGAAACGCATTTACTTTTTATTTCCAAGTCAATCAAATATCTGATATCATATAAAGATTTAATCATCCATACCTTCATGAAGCTATTATATTTGCTTGGCATTTTTGAAATTGTTTTTTCTTGATTGTAAAGAAAGATCTGCAAAGCAGTTCCCCGTTTGTAAATCCCATATATGTGTTGCTTATTTATTCCTTATTCTTTCCACAAAGGTCATAGAAAATTGAATAAGATTATCATCTTCTTCATCATTTTAATAACTCTTATATGAAAGAGAAGGCTAGATATTGACTCAAATGGCTTTTGGACAATTGCCACTTTAATTTGATCCTCACTGGGCTTGTTAACAATTATAAGACCTGCTGAGATGTCAGCAATGTTCTGGAAACTTTCTGTAGTATTTTTCTGTAGATAATTTCATAATTTTTATTACTCTTCATTCCTCATCTTTGAAACAAACTTTATTCTAAAGCAGTATTTCCCAAACTTCAGTCATTTATAAACTACCTTTATAATTTTTGCAAAATCTTGGAAACCACTATATCTTTACTATTTTTTCTTAAAATTAATTTACATTTTATTTAAATACATTTTATTTAAATACTAAAAACTTTATCTTCTTAGTGAAATGTAAAAGCAGTATATCTTTTCATACATAGCTTACTATACCACAAATTCAGCAGAAGCAAGGAAAAATCATTAACCTCTAGCTAGGTATGGCTGTCTCCTAAAGTATGGGAGCTTGAAATCTGACTTTTTAAATGGAAAAGAAAAGATTCATTCACATTAGAGAGATGTTAAATAAAATTTAACCTTAAACTGAGGCTTACACTTTGGCATTGTTAGGTTGAAAAGAAAGGTAATGATGTTCTTGCTATTTAAATGAATATTATTTTTATTACATCTTATTATCAAATGACATCTCTAACGTTATCTAAAACCATGCCTCTATCCCAATATAGTTTCTGTTCACCAACTTTGGGAAAACCATTCCAAAGAAATATCTTCAAATACATTGTATACTGTTTTAAATTGTGCATGCATATATATATATGCATATATGTGAAATGTGTGTGTATATAGGACTATGATATACCAAAAGTTTATAGCATATATATTTGCGTATGTGTAAAAATACCCTTACAGAGCCATAGCAACACTCTCAACGTTTTATGTATACTATAATTTGTATACAACTTCTCCTCAACTTTCAGACCAAACTGACAGATTTGTATTTAAATAGCTATTTAGTCTCATATCAGGGAAAAATTAAGATTTGCCCATTTTAAATAGAACAAAATTAGAGTTCAATCTGATTTTTGTTCCATTAATTTCTACTCTTGGGCCTCTATTTTTACCTCCTCCTCTCTTTGTGTCCAGACCCTAATATGTTCTTTACTCAACAGCCAGAATGCTCTCTTAGGAAATCAGATGAAGATCTTGGTCCTGCTTGGGGCACCTGGGTGGCGCAGTCGGTTAGGCATGTAGGACCCTTGGTTTTGCCCTGTGGTCTTGATCTCAGGGTCCTGAGGTGGAGCCCCGTTGGGAGGGAGGAAGGCCCTCTGAGAGGGAAGTCAGCTGAGGTTTCTCTTCCCTTCTTCGTTTCCCCCTCCCCCCACACGTGATAGAGCACCTGGGCGCTCTCTCCCTCTCCCTCCCTCTCTCTCTTTCTCTCTCTCTAGGATGAGTAAATAAACCTTAAAAATAAAAAAAATTTTAAAAAAGTGAAAGAAAAAGAAAAGAAGAAAAGTCAAGATCTTGGTTCTGCTTTAAAACCCTCCATGGTTATGGTTTCCCCCACGCAGTTTAGAATAAAATTCCAACTGCTCGCCTCAGCTTGTAAGACCTTCCATGATTCCACCCCTGCTGATCTCCTGCGGCGCCTCTCTCCTTCAGTTCATCAAACGGAGTCACTCTGACTTCATCTCTGTTTTCATACAAGCCAGGTTTTTCCTGCTTTACACTGCTTTAGATCTTTATTTTTTTGTGAGTTTCTCCCCACCACCCCCCCTTGGAATTCTCTTCCTTTTGGGCTTCGCTTGCTGCTTCTTTCTTTTCCTTAAGTCTCAGGTTTAATGTCTTTCAAACTCTTCCTGCATACCTTTTATAAGTGGATATTCCCTTTATGTAGTATCCTCAGCCTGTTTCCTTCTCATGCTCACTATTTTGGGTTATACGGTATCTCTCTCCTTGTTCATATTACACTTCCCTACTGGACTCCAAGCTCTGTGAGGGGAGGGCTTATGGTTCTTGGATCTGGTTGCCATGGTGTATGCTTGTCCCAACACCATTTTTGGTACATGGAGACACGACATATATATTGAGTGAAATAATCTTCTTCAAAGAGTTGTTTTATTTGTTGGGTAGGCTTCCTTGATGATAATCTCACTTTTAAATAATTACTTTGTTGAGAATGGAGTGTGTGCTGTGTTCCATATTCAGAAAGAATAAACAAATGAATGAATAGCTTCCCTTAGTTTGTAATAGTGCTTAAAACTAATTGTAGTGACTGAGCATAAGGGCAGCATAAGCATCAAAGATATATGGTTTCACAGCATCAAAGGCAAGGCGGCAATGCTGTTTTAAATCTTCTTCTAATGATCTCCTTATAATTATGAATCCCTAAGAAAAAATTCAACTGCTTTCTATGTTTGAAAATCTGCTTAACTATGCTTAATTCTTTTGCTTTGGCTCATGTCCAGACTCTGAAACTTTCTTTGCCTAACTAGAACTGCGTTTGGACTTGAGGAGGAAGCCGTTATTGTTATATGTTTGTAGGTGTGAAGCGCCAGCTGCTTGTGGAAATTTGAATTCATTATACATGTGAGTTCATAAAAAAGAAAAAGAAAAAGAAAAAGAAAACAGAATCTGTGGCTTGAGCCCAAAGCCCTGAACTGAATTCTACTACTGGTTTACTATAGAAAATTTAAGCAATATCTCAAATTTGTGATGTGTCTGTTACTTCATTAATAAAATAAATATATTTATTCATTCTTATCTAGTTTCCAGAGGGTCCTGATTTAAAAGTTCTGGAAAACATCTGCAAATGCCCAAAAGGAATATTTTTGTAGGACATCACCCCCAAAACACACACACTTTTTTTTCATATTTCGTGCTTGTAATTGTGCCAGATATTGCTAGCTGACTATTAATGATTTGTTCATCGCTGTCATTGTGTTCAGTTGTTGCTGGACGATGGCTGGCCCTGAGGGGACTTCATTTCTCAGGAACTTTCCTGGGCATCCCTGTGACTGGTAGAATGTGTGCACCTCCAGGCTGAGATAGGTAAGTGTGGGACATTTGATCCCCAGTGTTCTCTTCAGTTAGAACTGCTGGCTGCATGATGCTGATTTCTCTCTGAGTGGTGGAGCCAAACAATTGAACTGGGTTCCTGAATCACAGCCTGTAGGTGGGCTGCCCCAGTGAACACCCACAAGAAGCATCAGTTTGGGATTTCATGGGAGTGAGAAATAAACTTTCATTTTGTTATGCCACGAAGCATCAAGGTTTGTCTATTACCATATTTAACCTGACAAATAAAATATAAATTTATCATATGTATGCTATAAATGCATATATGTATAACAAGCATACATACATTATTATGAAGTTAGTTTAATGTCCATTTTACATATGAGGAAGCTGAGGAAAAAGAGACCTTGAAGAGGATTAAGAAAATTTACTCAGGAGGTTAGATTACATTAGTTAACAGCTAAACTAAATCCAGTGCTTTATCCATTGTAGCAGACATCAACAAACTATGGTCCTCAAGTCAAATCAGGCCTACAATCTGTTTTTGTAAATAAAGTTTTATTGGAACACAGTCACACCCATTCATTTACATAATGTCCGAGGCTGCTTTCTTGCTACAGTAGCAGAGTTGAGTAGTTGTGACAGAGGCCATATGACCTGTAAACCTTAAAATATTTACTATGTGGATCTTTCCAGAAAAAGCTGGCTGATCTGTGCATTGTACTGTGCTTCCATCTTGTCCTCATGGTAACACTGAATATGGGACAAGATAAAAAGATAGGCTCTAAATTTTATATTCCTTCCATATTTGTGGGAACATAAGAAACTCCTTTGACTTCACTTCATGTTTCTACTCTTCATGTTCTTTTTCCCTTTCTATATTTACTTGATGAACCAACTTCACTTTTAACTCTATGGGAAAATGAATGGATCCAACTTCTCCTCTTGCTTCTGATATCATCTATGACGCACTATAAGGAGGCAGGATTTCAGAGTCAAGTGGTAAAAGAAAAAAGCATGGGTTTCCGTTTCTCCTCCATTCCTACCTCAATACTGAGCCTGGGCACATACCATTTAATGTATTACCTCAGATTTTACCTCAAGATATCTTGTCAAATGCCCAAGGAAGCAAGACACCTATATTTCTACTAAACTCAAAAGATGTTTTTCTTAGTTTTTTCTGTGTATAAAGATTCCATATTTTCTACAGAGGTGTTTCTTAACTTTTACACATTGTCACTGAGGTCATATGACACATGTTTGCACTGATAAGGTAGAATGTAGACACTGTTCAATTCCTAATTTATACCTATGCAATCCCCTCACATTCTCTCTCATTTTACAAAAACACATCAGAATGTAAGGAAAAGACATTTATTAGAGGACAAAACTTAAATTTATTATACTTCATTTTAAAAATTATATAAGAACATTGGTGAATGGGTTATGGACATTGGGGAGGGTTTGTGCTATGGTAAGTGATGTGAAAGGTGTAAGCTTGATGATTCACAGACCTGTACCCCTGGGACAAATAATAAAAAAAAAATTAAAATTAAAAATGAACATTGGTAATTAAATTATCACTAATCAAAAATATTTGCCCCATCAGTCATAGCAAGCTGCTGTAACACTGTGTAAAAACAGCTGAGTCTACATGAAAAAAAAAAATCTGAGAGGCTCAAAATAGGAAATTCTGTTTGTTTCTGCATTGTAAGTTGCAGTAAAAATTGATTTAAGTACACAAACTCAAAGGAAACAAAACACCTCGGAAAGTCCTTTTGAATCTATTTTAGGAAAAGTCAAAGAGGAAAGATGAAAAACCCTGTGGTACTCTAAGTGGACTTGAGTTAGAATCCAAAAGTAGTGTTATTAGAAATCTTACAGACTAAGCCATCTTCATGGCTGACAAGAAAAAAACAAAGAAGATATGTGCCAAATGACAATTGAAATGTTTCCAAGACATTGTAATACCAATGGGCTACAGTTCCAACTTTTCCTCCACTCCAGCTCTCAGAATTCCTGCACTGGCTTAAAGCTGATAGAATCTCTTCTAAAATCAGAGAAGTAGGGGTGGAATTGGAGGGAAAACTTCTATTCCACTACAGCAAGCGTGGGGCATGTTCCGGGCATTTCTTGAAAAATCAGTAAGTTTCTAGAGAATTCTTGTTACATATATGTCCTATATTTGTTCTATAATTCTTGTATATTATGAGTAAAATGTATTTCTCTAGTTAACCTGAGAATATGTCACCATGGAAATCACTATGAATCTGACAAAATGCATGCAGATAGTGACTTAAAAATGTGTTTTAAAATACAACATAACACACACACACACACACACACACACACACCAAAAAAAAAAAAAAAGAAGAAGGAAACATCCTCTTATCTATTAAAAAATAAATAAATAAAATAAAATACACCTGAATGGCAATTAGAGTTTGCCTGCACATTTTGTTTTCATAATGAAGAATTGTGCCTTACAGAATGGTTAAGACTGGGTGGATCAGTCTTGGATGCCATGTAAGTTGTATTTGCTTAGTGACAAAATGACAGCTATGACAACAAAAGCCTTTTATAGATAGTTTCATCCATATCTATTCATGGAATAGAAGAGAAGAGGAAAAAGTTTAAGCAATTTAATTATGATGGGTCTGTTCTTATGATTTTCTTTGTGTTTATCCTGCTTGTGCTCAGTTGAACTTCTTGACTCTTAATTTGGTATTTTTCATCAAATATCCTTTTGCTCATGGTGTTTGACAAGCGTGAATCATACTGATGGGAAGATGGGCTCCTTCTTCCCAACTCAGCAAAAGAAAGGTGGTTTCTTCCTCTTCCCACAAGAAACTGCTTCAGAGAGGATAAGAAGGAAGGAGCTTTTTGGAAAGATAGGAGTGACTTTGATAGCTTACTCTGAATCTAAGTGGGGGGAAAAGGGAGAAAGGTAGAGCAAACTTAGTTTAAATCCAAAGAGATTCCATATTTTTCTTGATTCTTCCTAGGTTCTTCTACAGTAGCTGTGCCCTCCATGGAGGAATGCCTTATCTAAATGTCCCAGAGTCTCTATTCTTGTGGCAGAGTTATGTTGGTGAGAAACACTATAGACTACATTTGCATCCCTCCAGGAGGTTGCCCTTAGCACCCACCCTATGGACAGCTTTGAATTCACCCACACTTTATAATAAATAGAACATTTGCCCACAGATTTCATTTTGCTCTAGTGTCTTAATGATCTTCCCCCAGTGCCTCTGATAGACTTAAACATAATAGAAACCAATTTTGACTCTAATTCAATGTTCTCTGTAGGAGAGGATGACTGAAGTTTAATTACAATTCTTTTATACTAAATGTGTGTGCATTCTCTAGCATTTGATGTGATTCCTCCAAAATTTCCAGCTCAAAATCAGCCCATCAGTAGAATAGTCACATGCAGCCCAGTTAATTATAATGGAATGTGGTGGTTTGGGGCTGTATTCCAAACAGAACGCCATGGCATCTACAAAAACAAGCTTCTAAAAAAACTAATAAGCTGAGGGCCTTTGTGCTACTTCAAATGTTTGTTTTATTTTGTTTTTCCTCCTTATCTAAATATATTGAAGAGGGACTAATAAAATAATATTTCCCCCTTATGTAAATATATTGAAGAGGGACAGTCTTTTTTCATCTCTGCAGTCCATTTCATTGTCCCAATCCTCTCACTTTCCTATGTAAAGCTAGGGACAAAACTCATAGTTCCTCTGAGATCCAGAAGTTCAAAACATATCTTAGAACATGGTGGATTTAAAGCATATCCACTGTTACTTTGAAAGAATAAATTTCCCAGATATAGTTTACTTTTGGAAGAGCACATATGGTGGACTATATATTGAAGGCAATAACCAGGTTTTATGTTTATTTTGTGTCTCCTAAATCACAAACTTGAATGAGAGATGCTAAACAGTAAATTATATTTCATAGACCAAATTGATATTTTGTGCATTACAATGTATGTTTCATATACATATATGTGGAATGCAATGATTTGAAGCTGTACTCGCAAACAACACAACACATCCAAGTTAGCAGAGAAGTCAGAGGAGGTACTGCTATGAATGGATACGATCAAATGTTCTTGAGCGACTTCCAGGGGCATTACAAGAATGGAAACAACGTTGATGGAAATCTTATGAAATGGACAAAATTCTGTTTATTGGAACTGGTCTGCTATGGGAAGAATGCAAACATATGAAAATACTTTGATGAGCTGCTTGGAGCTGAAGGTGAGAACCAAACTGTGTGCTTGAAGTATAGTAGATAATAAACTGCCTCTGAGGAAGATGAATCTGGTTAGCCAGAAAGATTTTAATTTGCTGAATGACAGTGTGAGATTTTTTCACCAAAGCTAAATTTTTTAGGAAAATACAGGAGAGGCTAAGCATAAAGAAGTTGCTCTTTCTTCTCCATCCTTTTCTCTGGTGCTGTTTTATCTCTAAATAAGTGTCAATGACTATTTAAAGAATCTCAGTTTGATGGGGTACCATAGTCTGCTCCTGCCTGAGAAGCTCACATGACTCAGTGTGCCTAACTCAGTGTATGAAATAATTTAGCCTGATTAAGAACTTTGGTTCTAGTTTCAGAAGTTGAGACAGAAGTAAATTATTTTCCCTTTAAATGAATGTACTCATGCATACAAAAAAATCCAGAATCATGGGGAGGATAAATCCCAAGAAAGCATTAATGCCTCTTCTTTCCATTGTATGATCAAAAGAAAGGGCAAAGTCCCTAGTTTAAATGTGTTACCAGTGGGAGTATGTGCTGTGTTGTGTGAATGGTGGTCTTCGTTCTTAGATTCCCCATGAAAAGATATAATGAGGATCCAGACTCTAACAAAGACAGCCAGAAGGAAAGTAGCAAGCACAAAGCGGTTATCAAAGCAAATAGTACACTCAAGGTGGGAGAGCAGGCAGGTTCTGCAAGGTGGAAATGACCCCTAGGTTGTTTGGAGTTGGATATTATTGGGTCTCTCTGCACTGGGAGGAGCTGTGATGTACGGTGCGGGTGGCTTCTTTCTTTCTTTCTTTTTTTCTTTTCTTTTCTCTTCTTTCTTTCTTTTATTAACATATAATGTATTATTTGCTTCAGGGTTACAGGTCTGTGAATCGTATGATCTCTGATATGAGGAATTTGAGAGGAAGTGCAGGGTGTTGTGGGGGGTAGGGAAGAAAAAAAATGAAACAAGATGGGATTGGGGAGGAGACAAACCATAAGAGACTCTTAATCTCAGGAAACAAACTGAGTGTTGCTGGGGGGTGGGAGGGATGTGTGATGGACATTGGGGAGGGTATGTGCTATGGTGAGCACTGTGAATTGTGTGAGGTGGTTTCTAATGGAGACTGCTTTCAATCATTTGAGAAACTCACCCCTACGGATTAGGAGGGGAAGCTTTTGACCCTGCAAGGTTTGCACCCAACTCTCATGGCAGCCTTTCTCCATGGGGAGAGTGGAGTGGGGGAAGGGCAGGGAGCTGTAACTGCAAAGCAAATGCATTATATTGAGTCTAGGGGTTGCCCTGGGCCAGAAGTGGAAGAAGAGAGGGCATGCTTCACACCTGAGGCTCTTACCTATCAGCCTCAACGTGTTGGAAGCCACAAGGTCAGGGTGTTATATCCCTGGGCTTTTAATGTGTAGCTTATTTATTATTGTCCTTGTCTCCAGCTCAGGTCTCAATCATTGCCCTTCAAGGACTTGGGACTCTGTCTCAGGCCATTTCTTCCATGGCTTTAGCTTCTACCTAACACAAGTATCAGCTGAAGATACTACACCAAATATGACTCCGTGAAAGAAGTCCTGAGGGGGGTAGGACGTGGGGATAGGGATAAGAACAAAATGAAATCACTAGTGTGAGGATTACTGATATGAATGATTCCGTGATTAAACGTGGAGAGGTTGGTTCATGTTAGTGTAGGTAAGCCGGTCAGCATTTTGTAGATAAGCCCATGACCTTGTTTTGATAGAGGAAATTCTAAAATTTGCCCTAAGGTTAAATTGTTTTCCAAGATTTTACTTTGCAAATTTTTATCCCTTTATTAACTCCATTAATTAAAATTATGATAAATATCTTAATTGTAATAAAAGCACTGCAATGTATTTGTAGAGTCCTTGACATTTTATGCAGGATATACACACACGTGTGTGTATGTGTGTGTGTATATAAAATATATACAGATTCATTTATTACATGGAATTTAAAATGTCATGAACACATGATTGTTTTTTAAAGATTTATTTATTTATTTGACAGAGAGAGAGAGAGAGATCACAAGTAGGCAGAGAGGCAGGCAGAGAGAGGAAGAAGCAGGACTCCTGCTGAGCAGGGAGCCCGATGCCGCTTGATCCCAGGACCCTGAGATCATGACCTGAGCTGATGGCAGAGGCTTTAGCCCACTGAGCCACCCAGGTGCCCCTTTGAACACATGATTTTTTAAATTGTAATACACTCTAGCACATATATATATATCTAACTTGGTTCTAGTTTTACAAGGTATTATAATTTTTTCAGTAAAAAGGCCATAATTTAATTTAATTATCCAATTGCTGTATAGGAAAATAATATATTTACATTAAACAGAATTTGTTGATTATATGAATGTTATTATAATAAATGTAGATAGAAACATGTAGATGTACTCTTTTATACTTTAAATACTCTTTCACAATGTTCACACTTAGTTTACAATTCAAACCATTGCAATTATAGTTAATGAAGTAATACATATTATGTGCAAATTGTTTCACCTTTTCCCTTACTATAGGAAAGTAAAACTGCTTGAGTAATAACTTTTAGGAAGAATATCAGGAAACAGCTTACGTAACTAGTATTGGCTTTGGGTATTTCCTTATTTGTCTCCTTTACCTCATTCCCATGTGAGACAAATGAAGGATTTCCCTGAAAAAGCATGACATGAGAGCATGCAGGGCTTACAAGGCTAAACCATGTCCCCGAATACTTTACTCCTTGACCTGTCATTTCCATCATTAGAGACTTATTTCTTTGGGTCTTGGGGATTTATTACAAGAGAAACTTACTGAAGTGCAAATATTCCTAGGAGAAATAACATCTTAAAATGTAGTCTACTGGTGTTTAGCAATTAGCTAACTGTAAGGCGAGAGAAGAAATGAGACACAGGATAGACTTTGGAGGTGGAAGGGGAGGACAATAGTTTAAAAAAAGGAGGTCGGAGGCATCAAAGATAAAAAAACATTATACCCAGATTTTATTTAAAGTTGGTCATGTTGTTCTAAAATTTTCCAAATATATGGAAACTGCATATCATAAAAGCTAATAGATAATCGTGTATGGGGGTGCCCGGGTGGCTCAGTGGGCTAAAGCCTCTGCCATCGGCTCAGGTCATGATCTCAGGGTCCTGAGATCAAGCCCCACATCAGGCTCTCTGCTTAGCAGGGAGCCTGCTTCCTCCTCTCTTTCTGCCTGCCTCTCTGTCTACTTGTAATCTCTCTTTCTGTGTCAAATAAATAAATAAAATCTAAAAAAAAAAAAAGATAATCGTGTATATGTTCACACTTAGGATTCTGATTATGAGCCTTTTGCTATGTAAGTGAATAGTAAAAAGTCAGTTTTAGAATCCATGAAGAGAAGTTGATTTTCTTATTATGAAAATTTGCATATACTAAAAACATTATATTAGTTCCTTGGAAATTTTATTTTATTTTTTTTGGGTAGCCCCAGTCTTACTTCTGTATCCTGGCTCAATATTTCCTCAGCTGAAATATCCTTTTCCATTTCTCTGTCTCTTCACCCATAGCCAAACTGACCTCTTACTACTAATTTTTAGTTTCCAAAACCTCACCAGCAGGAAGTGATCATACATTCCGAAATTCTAGAGATTCACAGAGCAACAAAAAAGAGAGAATCTTGTCCCTGGATAACATGGAAACAAGATGCTTACATGCCCTGCAGAGAAATGAGAGAAATAAATTTCTAACTTGTATGTGAGCCACTGTATTCATTTCTATTAATTTTAAACATCTATAGCTTTGTGAATTTTAACGTATGTATAGATTTGTGAAATTACCACCACAATCAGGACACAGATTCACCAGTGAAACTATCTGGGCCTGGAGATTTGATTTTTGGTTAATTCAATTGTTTTAACAGTTAAAGGACATTTTGTGTTATCTATTTCATCTTGGGTGACTTTAGAATTTTGGGTTTTCAAGGAATTGATCCACTTTATCTAAGTGATTAAATTTATATACATGAAATTATTTGTTAGGTCCCTTTAATGTGCTGGGAGTAAGCAATGATTTCTCTTTTCATTTATAATATTGGTAATTTACATCTTCTTTTTTTAATCCTTTGACAATCTTGATCAAGTTTTACTAGTTTAATAACTTCTACCTTACTTCTCATTGGTCAAATTTAACACAGTCATACCCAACTCTGAAAGCACATGTATTATCCAGTTAGGTATGTGCATGTTAGCTAAATATGGAGAGTTCTAGCACTGAAAGAAAGACAGTTTATATTAGGTGACCGAAGTCTCTGTCCCAGTCATCTCATTCCTGCATTGTTCTAGTGTATTGGTCTCCACCTGACTGCAGTAGGTTGCTGGGGGGGTGGGAGGAGTGGTAACTTATATAGACAAGATGCCAGGCCTGTAGGTTTTCAGGTAGAAGTTCCTCTACCCCAAGTATGTCAAGGAAGCAGCAGAGTCAGAGGACATCAGCTGACTATTCCAGCTTGATCCATGAGTAATTAATAGCAACAGTGTGGAATGGAGTATGGAGGGCATTGAGTATAAGACCCTGGGACCCAGTCATGACCAAGATGGGAGTAAATGGAGTAAATGTCTCAGAATGACTGATAACGAAACCCCGCTGGGATGATGTAATCAAATTTAGGTTGATATAAAGAAAATAAACAATTGCAAGTTTTGTTTCAACTTCTAGACTTTTTCTTGCAACCCAGTTGCAGATAAGTACCCACCACAATGGTCTAGGTTTTCTCTGGGAGGCTGATCATATGCATGCCTGCATTTGAATGTGATATTCTTGTTGAACATGCTACATCCTTTGCGGGTGAATGTGGCTGAAGAGGTGACTTTTTGGCTGACTTTTCTTTGATGGCTAAAAGAAAAAAAAAGGTATGTAAGAAAGAAAAACAAAATGTCCTTTTTGACTGCTAAAATTTCTGCTCTCAGCTGCTAAAAGTTTGGCTAAAAGAGATTCATTTTATAATAAATGATGCTGACATTTTACTGCCTAGAATATAGTGGACCCTAATTACATAATGGTAACTACATCTGTATATCTAAGATTGATTGACAGTTATTTTATATTCCTGACTTTAATAATAATAGCTAACTGAGGCTTACTGCCACAAGGCCTCATTTTTTTTTTTAAGATTTTATTTATTTATTTGAGAGAAGGGAGAGCACAAGCTGGGGGTGGGGGAAGTGGGTGGAGGGATAAGGAGAAGCAGACCCTCCTGCCCAGCTGGAGAGTGGGGCTCCATCCCAGGACTCTGGGATCATGACCTGAGAGGAAGGCAGACGTTTAACCCTTAACCAACTGAGCCACCCAGGTGCTCCAACACAAGGCTCATTCTGTCAATAAGTATTTTACATGCTTTAACTTATTTAACCCTCAAAACAATCCAATGAAGTGGGTATTATTATTTTTTCCATTGTCCTGATGAAACAGAAAGAGATTATGTAATTAACCTCAGGTCACAAGCGGCAGAGCTGGAATTCAATCCTGGCAGTCTGGCTTCAGAGCCCATGCACTTAACCATGACATACGCTCAGGAAATTCAAGAAACATGAAATCTATACTCTTCTAAGAAAGAAAGAAAATTATATTATGATATTGTCTAGAAAATTCTCCCATGTCAGTCAAATATTTCAAGATATATTCTATAGAATGGAATTAGTTAAATAACCAGTCTCACCATAGACTGTTAAACACATGCATTTGTATTGGGGGGACATTTGAGGAACTGACCTCTCTAAAGAATCTTTAATCCTTTTAGAGAATCCTTTGTTAAGACATCTCTATTTAGGGATTGATTTTGTAATTTGCATAACACAGATTTGCAAAACAAATTGGTTTAATTTTCAGGTGTGAAAACTCTCGGGGACTTGGTGGCTTTTCCTTGATGTAGCAGATATTTTGATCACAGAGACTAACATTTAGAATAACATCTCTTCTTTCACAATCAGAGAGCTTTATTTTATAAAGCCAATAAGATGTAATTACATCAGAGGTGTTATTGAAGGAAAAAAAAACAACAAAATTAATTTATGTTGCAGAGGGCTTTGGAGAATTTCATACTCATGTGTATCAACTCACAGAACTTTGAACAGAAAATATGAAACAATTCTAAAAGTTCGACACTACAGAAACCTTGCCATATGATGGTGAACAATAGTTTCATCACATATTTTAAGAAAGCAACAAAGAAAGAGTTCTACTTTTGACTTTATCATTTAGCCTTTGCAGCTTATTTCAAAGATATTTTACAGGCCCTTATGGAATGCCTTAAAAATCTTGCATACTTTCTTACTGCTGCTGTAACAAATTACCACAGACTTTGTGGCAACAACACAAATATATGATCTTATGTTCCAGAGGTCAGAAGTCCAAAATCTGTCTCAGTAGACTGAAGTCAAGGTGTTGACAGGATTGGTTCCACTGCATGCTCTTGGAGGGGAATCCATTCTTTGCTTCTTCTAGCTTTTAGAAACTCCTGGCATTCTTTGACTCATGGCTGCATCACCCCAACCTAGCTAGACCTTGAGAACCCTGTCTTCTTTCACTTTGAACCTCTTGCCTCCCTCTAAAAGGACCCTTGTGATCATATGGGGCACGCCAGGATAATCCAGAATATTCTTCTCATCTCAGACTCTTTAGTTTCACCACATCTGCAGAATCTGCCATGTGAGAGGCAGCATATTCACAGCCTCAAGGCACTAGAATGTGGGCATATTTGCCAGGCCATTATTTAGCTTTCCACAAATTCTAACCTGTTTTTTGTATTTTATTTTACTCCATTCTATTTTTTTCTATCCTTCATTTTCACCTGTTGAATAGTGTTATTGTAAGCTATATTAAAAAGGTTTTTTGAAATGTAAATTAATCATCAGTTATGTCTGTTCATCCATTTGTGCACAAATATCATGGCCTAATATGTTCAGCAGGCTTCCTCTGCTTTGCTGTCTTGTCCTCCTTGTAACCATTTTCTCCGGCCCAGAATTGGATAAATAGACCCCTTTTAAAATTTGTAAATAGTATAAAATACTTATCTTGAGTTGTTTGTCATCTATCTCTCTTTTTCAAGAGACCTCATGTTTATACATTGATTTAATTTTAACAAGCCTCACTTGTTAAAAGATTCTGAATGCATATAAGAAAGTAATATCCTCAAAAGCTGGCAGAGAGGAAAGTATAAGAGTTTCAGGCCTGAATAAAAAGTAAATAAGAAAAAAAATTAGTTAATATATGACAGAACAGTGGGATAACTGTGAGCCAGGCAAGCTAGTCAAGAACAAATGGTAGAGGTGTTATGAGCCACTCAGATCATGGAAGAGTGTGGCTTTAGGCTCATGCCACCTGCATGTCCACTAATAAAACCTAAAGAACACCTTTTTTTCCCCTTTTCCTCTTTCTTGGAAAAGAACAAGTAGTTTTGTTTATTCATAGAGCATTCTGTACCAATGAATAGTGCCTTACAAAGGGACACTGGGGGGCAGAAGGAGAAGAATACCTGATGTTTACATTGCTAGGAAAGAAATGTGTACAAAGATAAAGGAGTTGGCTGTTTTTACAAAATCTTTAGGTACTAAAGGCGTTTTGATGTGTTTTAGGAAGTGGTGATGGTATTTATTGTGAATTCTAAAGGATCCTTCCGGTCAGAATTAAAGGGTGTGCCTATAATTACCAGCAAAGTGGGAGAAAAAGGATGTTTGGTAAATTAGTGAGTCTGTTGAATCCTACTTTGTATCCATTGGTCTGAGAAATAAACAGTTGGAAGAGAGGTTTGGAAAGAGTAAGCTTTTACTGATATTCAGTATATATTGAAATGAGGTCAGAAATAATTAGATCATGCGTACAATTATGTACTGTGTACTTGATGTTCAAACACATAATAATAACACCTTGAATGAAAAGTCCAGGTTTTGATGAAATGAATAACATTTAGATGCTCCTCTATTTTTTTCCTATTATATATTTTTTTAAAAAATCAATCAAAACACATTCATTGAATGCTTATCATGTGCCAGGCAATCTGCCACGCCCTATGTCAACTAAAATGAAGATCTGCCTTTCTGAGACTTATGGTCCATTAGAAAAAGACATATGTATAAGTAAGGGCTGTTCTGCCTTAAGATAATAGGTTGAAATTGCATCGCAGAATCTCCACTTTTCCAACACCTTACAATATGAGAAGGTGTAAACTGCAACAATAAAATAATCAACAGTAACCAGATAAGGAAATGAGCATAAAGTCATACAATAAAATTGGCAGTCATGGAAAGAAATGTGATTCCAGAGTGGAACAGACTTACTACAGGCTCAGAAATATAGGTAGACCAACAAAGTACTGAATTATGGATACCCCCCAAAGTTGGAGAGAAGCAAATGTGAGTCCATATCCTTTTATTGTTGTTACTGGAGGATAATAAAAACAGCGTTTGGGAAGAAACAAGTAGAATTGGGACACTAAACTGGGCTGGATGCCTCTGAAGAAAATAGACTCTGCACGCCGCACTCACTTGGGGGAATACCCCAAAGGACAGGGCACCCTCTGGCACAAATAGAGTGAGCTGTGGTATAGTATATGAAGCCCAGGTATTCCAACAGAGTACCCATCTACCTCAGCTGAGCTCTACCCTCCACTCCTGTCAGGCTACAAAGATGACTTCCCATCCCTGAAAGCTACCTGTGTGATACCAATGTACAGCCAGGACTGGGAACCCCTGGTCTAAGGGGAAGAAAAAGTAACCCCCGAGCTCCCAAACAAAGTGTTATCTCACAGGTGAAAGAACTTAGGGAAATCCAGCCATTCCTGAGCCACAAAAAGAACCAGGAAAGCAAAGCTTTGGAAAATCTTGTGTGTAACCCACTAACACACAGAACCACTCTAGGACAGGTTACAGAATAAATGGTCTCTGAGCTTCAAAAAGATTAGGTTCATGAAAAGACAAAGACTGAGGGTCTGTTAAAGATTAAAGGAGAGTAAAATGACATAACATCTAAAGGCAATAAATGATCCTAGATTGATCCTGGATCAGAAAAATGACATTAGTGGAATAATTGGTCATGTCTGAACCAAGTCTGGACGTTAGTTAATACTACTTTAATCATGTTAATTTCTTGATTTTGATAATTGCACTACATTTATATAAGAGAATGTCCTTACTTTTAGGAAATGCACACTGAAGAATTTAGAGGTAGAGAGAGATTATGTCCAACTTTCTCTCAAACGCTTCAGGAAAAAATCTAGACATATAAAATGATAAAGCGAGTGTGGTAAAATGAGATATTTGATGAATCTAAGAATAAGGTAAATGAGAATTCCTTGTACTGCTTTTGCTTCTTTTCTACATGTTTGAAATTATATCATCATAAAAGTTTTTTTAAAAATTATGTAAATGTTAAAACCTGGACAATATAAAATTAATAATATAATTAATGAATAGGGAGGTAGAAGGAAAAGATAGAATTATAAGGGCATTAGAGTTTTCATGTTCCATAGCAGGAAGTTAATGAATACTGTCTGAAATTTAATGTGTTTTGGGAAAGAAAACCAGTCTAAGTGCAGCATCTTAATGCCTTTTGCAAACTTACTTTGCGAACTTGGAAGTCTTTTAAATAATACTATCTGTTACTGTGAAGACCAATTTGCTTGGTTAAATAGTTCCTTCAGATGTTCTTTAGTTTCTTTTTTCTTGCTAAAATCCCATAACTCTTATCTATGGTATGGTTCCTTTTAATAAAGTCTTAGCCAAACTGGCTTCTTCATACTATCTGTGACTATGCTTTGTATGATGACTTGAATAATAATTATGAAGTATATTTCTGAGTGATCAAGTTCTGAGTTTTCTTAACATTTATTTTCCTGATTTTCTTTTTTTTTTTTTTTTTTTTTTTTTTTTTTTTTTTTTTTTTTTTTT
>LNAC01000284.1:122772-206863 GCA_002007465.1 Ailurus styani
TTTTTTTTTTTTATTTTTTTATTTTTTTTTAAAGATTTTATTTATTTATTTGACAGAGAGAGAGATCACAAGTAGGCAGAGAGACAGGCAGAGAGAGAGGAGGAAGCAGGCTCTCCGCCGAGCAGAGAGCCCAATGCGGGCCTCGATCCCAGGACCCTGAGATCATGACCTGAGCCGAAGGCAGAGGCTTTAACCCACTGAGCCACCCAGGCGCCCTATTTTCCTGATTTTCAACACTATCTGAATTATTTACAATAAGCATAATTTTATTTATTTATTTATTTATTTATTTATTTATTTATTTATAGGGAGGGGGAAGTGCAAAGGGAGAGAGAGAGAGAGAATCTCAAGTAGGCTCCCTGCCCAGGGACCCTGAGATCATGACCTGAGCTGAAAGCAAGAGCCTGATGCTTAACCTACTGAGCCACCCAGGCACCCCAAGCACAATTCATTTTAAACAAAAGTGATTTTCTTTAAAATACAAAAACCAAAAAAATTAAGATCAATAAATTTTTAAGTGGTTAATTGTGGATGGAAGGAATATAAATGCTTGTTATTCTCCTCTCTTCATTCTATGTAATTTTAAAATTCACCATATTTGAAAGAAACCAAGTAATAATAAACAGAATGTAATACAATTTTGTAGACATTGCCTCAGAAATGCATACAGTGTGCAGTGGGATAAAATACTGGGAAGGTCAGTTCTGAGGGGCCAGCAAATGCATCTGATGGATGATGATCCCTACACTGTCTCTAAAAGGTGAGATGTGATAGGTAAGTGGAAATAGGACCAGGTGGGGAATTCAGAAGGAACCACGCAAGCAAGGGCCATTTTCTTGAAGTAACCTGGTGCATAACCAGTGGGCAGGTGCAGAGAGTGTGTGGAGCTGGGGACTTGGGGAAGGGAATGGAGGCAGGGACAATTTAGTGGCTGGGAGGGTGGTGCCAAGTAAGAAATCGGGATAAAAATATTAGGAACAGGACTCTGGAAGACTTAGTATGCTGTATTAAAGGGTACGGACTTTATCTCATAGGCTAGTGGGTTTAAAATTAGGCTCTTCAAGATCAAACCAGTAGGTGGAGGGCAAAAGCTATTGCGTTGAGGGCAGGGACAGGCAGAGGAGAAAGCAGAATTCTAATGATTGACTTGGCTTCAACAGGAGCGACTCCAAATTTATCTGTCTGGTATACTGAACTCCTATTTTAAGGTTTTATGTTAACATGCCCCAGAATCCATACCTCCATAGTCTCTAATCTCTTGGGGCAATTAAGACAGACAGCATTTGGTTTGAAGTCTCTTGGAAGGTATTCTTGGCCAGATACATTCCTTATGCCATGTTGTCAGAGGGCTAAGTCTGACAGAGAGGCTTTCACAAACACGTTGGAAAGATACCATTATCATATTACAGTATTCCATGGCAATTCCATTTTTCTCTTTTCATGCAATTTCAACAGCTCACATCAATAAGAAGGGAAGGGATGCCAGTTGGGTGGTAGAGAGAATCTCATGAAGGTAGGATGGTAGGGATATTCTGCTAATTTAGCTAACTTTGCTTTTTGTGGTAAGAGGTTTGATATCTAACATAAGCTATCACCATTCCTCATCGTCCCTTAGCAAATATTTTTAAAAAGCCTTATTTATATAGACCATATATGAGAAAACATGTTCTTTATTTTTTCTCAATTATTTGGGAAGGAAAGGAACAAAGGAGGACTCAGTTATTGCTGTTATCTGGCCATTCAAAGCCATTCTGAGATGGGGCTCGGTTACGGTATGGAGAAGGGAAGCAGGTTTGACATCTTCTGTCTGCTTTACATCAATTCTACTATAAGATTAGATGCTGAAAGAGGATTATTATTTTAACAAGTTCCTGACACCTCTTTCTCTCACCCCCAATATGTGAAAACCAAGTCTCGGGGTCATGAAAAGCCAAGGGAGATATTTCAGGGAAGAAATTATAGGACCAGATTTGCATTTAGGAATCATTACTCTGGGTGAAATGATAAAATTTCTGTTTTACCAAAATGATATTAGGGGCACAAAACAGGAGATTATTGCAACAAGGAGATGAAGGACTGAAATGGAGCTGCTGCTTCAGAAATGTTTGCTAAACGAACGTACGGGTAGGCGGATGAATGGAAGTCTGCACTGAGGCAATGAGAAAGGAGCATCTTCAGATGCATGGCTGTGAGGTGTATCACTGGGGTATGCATTGGGGGCACACAGACTAGACAGTGAGAGAAAGACAAAGAAGAGAATTTGAGTAGTATCTAGGTTTCTGGCCAGGCCACAGAACATCATGATGATATCTTTTTTTCTCTTTTCTCTCTCCCGTCCCCTCCCCTCCCCTCCCCTTCCCCACCCTTCCCTTTCCTTCTTCTTTCTTCTCATTGGCTTTTCTTTTCTGGTAGATAGAGAAGGAAAAGTGATACACTTTGTTCTAGATAGGTTGCATTTGAGATGAGCATGGGAAACCTGAGTAGAGGTATTGAGTAGGCTCTGTGAAAAGAACTGAGGAACTATCTAGACTGAAAAGTAATATCTGGGACTCACCAGCATGGGGGCTAATTGAAGCCAATTATAGGGAAGAAATTGCTCAGGGGTAATGCATAGCCAGAAGTGGAGGAAAGAACGCCAAGGAACACCCATTTTAAAAAGAAATCAGAGGATGAGGAGCGAACAAAAGAGCCTGAGAAATAATGATCCAGTAGGCAACATATTCTACTCCACCCTTACCACAGTGTGTATTTGTGTATGTCTGTCGTGCTTTCAGGACTCAGTCCTTTAAGGAGGGGAACGATTTCCTATTTTTACCAAAAACCTAAAATAGGACGAATAATAGATGATAAATAAATGTTGCCTAAGTGAATACCTATGTTTTCATTATGATACATATTTTTGATAACTTTATACAAGTTATTTCCCTATGTATTTAGTGGATGTTCATGTTTATAACTTAGTAAAGTTATCCATTCTTACGTAGCACCTCATTCATTGTAATTAATACCCTTACATAATTGTGGCTAGAGAAACATTAGCCTACCATGACTGAATTTTGGGAACATTGGCCCGAACAGTAGGGGCACATAACTGGAGACAGCATGCACACAATACCAGTAATGCTCACAGATTTTTCCTGCTTTTATAAATCACCAGGAAGCCAAGGTATCGCGGCAACAACAACTTGACTGCAGATATAAAATACTCCCGCAGAGAGTAGGAAAAAAATACTTTTCTTCTGTAAAGGTATTTAACATTCTGAACCGCTCTTATAAATTAATTTGCAGTTGAAATAATAGCATTTCTACATATGTATTTTGCATTAATGTGAATCTAGATCTAATATTCAGGAACATCATTTTACATTGTTAATATTATTTCTAGCTATAGACTGTCTGGCTGACATGAGGTGCCTACAGGGGTGATTTCAGAAGCATTTGAAGCGCCCTCTGCCCCCTTCAAATATAATCTTCATCTGCTCTCTGACTCTTCTGATTTCTTTATCCTGTGAGATGGCTATTAGATTTAAAGACTGCACTCCAAACACCCATAATAGAGAGCCCATAGCAGCTTTATTCTTCAGTAACGAGTTATGAGCAAATGTGAAATTTGGAAAATAGAACAATCACACATTTGAGCATTGTTTTTGGAGGAAATTGTTAGCACCCACAGCATTAATTAACTTGTCAATTACAGGAAAATATATTCATGCGATCAGCTTTTATAGCCTTTTGTTATTGATTCTCTTAATCTCAAAAAATGCAATCCAGGCCATTAAATTGTAAGCTTTTTGAGGGTAGAGACTGCCCCTTGTCACTAGCCGCTAACAGGACATGAACAGAGAGGGAAGAGGGAAGTGGATCAATATATTGCTACCAGGAAGGGTATATTCCAGAGAAGGAAATGGATTAAGATAAGGCACTCAGGGGACACCAAAAATCAATGACCCATAAAAATATGTGATACCATGAAATAATCTGGAGAAGAAAAAAAAAAAGTTTTCTTCCTTTGAGAGACTATAGCCAGGATTCTTCCTTGGAAGGGAGGTTTTGTCATAGCAAAGATGTTCTCTCCGCAAGGCACAGGAGAACAGCAGACAATGGCAGAGAATGTTCAGGGAACTCTAAACATGATGCTAAGTTTATGCATGTTGTTTTTCAGTCAGAATAACATCTCTTCAGAGTCCTGGCTTTAGAGGAAATTCGTAGAACTATAAGTACATGTGACATGTTCATTACTCAAGGAAAGTAATCTATTTTTGAAATTAGTGTATTGTTTTGGAAACTGAAGTCTAAATACCAACTAAAGGAAATCAGAAAAACAAATAATTTTAGGGAGCGTTAGAGGGTTGTCTTTCAGAAAGAAAACTGAGTACATTTGATTTAAATAAAATAAATAATTAGCTTTAATTTTATTCTATTATAAATAAAAATAAACACTTTCCAAAAAGTAGAAAGAAATTGTTTGACTAAGGCCAGGGTTTTATCTCATCAACAAATGACTGTGTACACCCAAGTTCTGCTAAACCTTTTAAAACCTCTATCATTTTTAGCTCAGCAGGCATGGATAACAGAAGATTGTACTTTCCAAATGAGGACTAAGTCATCTCAATAAATATAAACCATTTATATAAAGTAATATTTCATATATATAAAGCAGAATTAAAATACTCAAACTAGCATTTCATTTAAAGAAAAAAATTCACAGGACTAATATTAAAATATTGATGTGATTTTACATGTCAATGTATATGAGTTGTAAAGTAATGTTTACATGTAAACATTGTACAGTGTAAAGTAATGTTTACAATATTTATCTTCTCAAAGTTTCACATGACACATTTACAGGTGGAGTCACCAGTAGGTGGTAATATATTTATTATATGTCCAGAAATGAGTTGAAAGGGCAAATGGTGATATTGAATACAAATATGCACTGGAGATATAAAAGACTTTTCTTTTACTAATTCAACTTTTTATAAGCAAAATATTAGGATACAGTTATGTAAATTTTATATTTGCATATTGGAAACAAATAGCAAATAGAGCATTTTTCCCCTAGCATAAGGTTATGCCTAAAACATTAACATTTAAATTGCATGAATTTTAATAATGTTTCTAAACAATGTGTTTTCTGGCATTTATTCAGGAGCTGAGTAACACACACTAAAAGTTGTTCTGGTCAAAAGATTTCTGGGAACTCTCTTATTGGTATGCTTATGTCTTCTGAAAACTGTGGGATAAAGGAACAAAAGAATATGCTAAAATCAAGCACTGATTATTAGCCTACCTTAATTTCTTTGTGAACATAGAGGTATAGAGCTTGATGAATTTTCCCAAACTTCATAAATCTGTGTAACTGTACACAGATCAAACAATAGGAAATTACCAGCCCGGTATAAACCTGTCTTTACTTCCATCTAGTCATTATGCACCCCCTTCCCACCATTACCAACCAAGAATAACCTCTATCCTGATTTCTAACAACATGTTTTAGTGTCTTTCGTTTTTATACTTTAGAGTCACATAGTGTATATTCTTTTGTGTTCATCTTCTTTTGCTTAACATTACGTTTGTGAGAGTCATCGATATTGTTACTTCTAACTGTGTGCCATTCATTCTTATTGTTAAATGGTTTTCCTTTGGGCGCCTGGGTGGCTCAGTGGGTTAAAGCCTCTGCCTTCGGCTCAGGTCGTGATCTCAGGGTCCTGGGATCGAGGCCCATATCGGGCTCCCTGCTTGGCAAGAAGCCTGCTTCCCCCTCTCTCTCTGCCTGCCTCTGCCTACTTGTGATCTCTCTCTCTGTCAAATAAATAAATAAAATCTTTAAAAAAAAAAAAAAAAGGTTTTCCTTTGTGCAAATATATCACAATTTAACTATTCCACTGTTGATGATCTTTTGTGTAGTTTCCAGTTTGCAGTTGTTGTGAATAGTGCTGTTATGAATATTCTACCACATATCTTTTGGTGAACATGTATATGCATTTGTTCACTATAGACCTATGAGTGAAATTGCTAGTCATAGATTATATCTTTAGCTGTACTACAATAGATACTGCCAAAACACTTTCCAGAGTTCTTGTACCTTGATTTTTTTAAAAAGATTTTGTTAATTTATTTGACAGAGAGAGAGACACCGTGAGAGAGGGAACACAAGCAGGGGGAGTGGCAGAGGGAGAAGCAGGGCTCCCGCAAAGCAGGGAGCCCGATGTGAGGCTCCATCCCAGGATCATGGGATCACAACCTGAGCCGAAGGCAGACGCTTAATTACTGAGCCACCCAATGACTGAGGCGCCCCATTGTACCTTGATTTTTAATCAACCACAAGGTGTGCTATCTACCTGGGTCCTGTCTATTTACTGCATTTCCGATTCAGTCTGAAATTATAGGCAAACCCCCAATTGTTTCAGATGAATTTCTTTGAGGTCATGTCTTTCAGACTAAAATAAAGTCCTATAGAATAAAGCAGTTATCTAATCTACTTTGTGTACCCTCCCATAAATGATTCTGGTATCTTTACTTTGGTGATGTTTCTTTTCCAAACAAATGCAACAAGTGTAATATGCCTACAGAAATGATGATTTATGGCTACCACTACTCTTTGAGTACATTTTATTTTCTCAGTACTTCTCACAGGAATCTCAGGTATTATCATCTTCATTGTATATGTAGGAAAATTGAGTCTCAGAGAGGTTAAGTGACTGCCCAAAGTGAGGGGCAGTTCAGGGATCCAGTCTAAGTTTTTTCTTTTCTTTTTCTTTCTTTTTTTCTTTCCTTGGTGGGGAGGGGCAGAGGGAGTAGGAGAGAAACAATCTTAAGCAGCCTCCATGACCAGCCTACAGCCCAACATGGGGCTAGATTCCCATAACCCTGAGATCATAACCTGAGCACAAATCAAGAGTCAGATGCATAACCAACTGAGCCACTCAGGCTCCCCAGTCTAAGTCTTTTCTGATCCCAAAGCTCAGACCTTCCACTCTGCCAAATGCTTCTTGCAGCCCTATGCCACCTGGTGACTCCTTTTCATGCTGCCTGACTAAATACTGGCCCCTCCTGCACATAGAGGGAGTTAAATGTGAACCTCATAGTGGGTTGATTCCACCATGTTAATTAAGAGTGGTTGCTTTCTGATAGTTTCCCATTACCTTTCATAATTAAAACATATTCAATGTGAAAAATAATTTGAAATGTTACACAATCTACCCCATATTGATGATATATAAGAATGAGGTATTCTAGACACACCACACATAGACACAGAAAAATGCTCTTTTTTTTGTTCTTCGTGTTTTTAATAATGCTCATACTTATATATTTTCAAATATTGCAAGTAGAAATGTTAATCTTGTGTTTTTAAGATCTCTTCCTCTTCTTTGAAAATATAAGCACAGATAGCTGCTGTCTATGACCATTACTTAAAGGCTGTGCTTTCTTCCTTAACATTGAGGCTGCATATTGGTTTATAAATGGAGTCACTAGTCCTTTGCAGAAACCTCTGCAGATTGCCATTCTTTCTCTGCCCTTGTAGTCTCACCACTTTGCTCAAAATGTACCATTTCACTTGTACTTGCTATATTCCAGGTTGCCTGTGCGTTTTAAATGTTTCTACTGCACATTGATTCCACTTCATTTTATCATACAGCTACTGCCTGAATGTCCATCCTTTGCACCCATCAGACTTGTGGAGTTTGATGAAGCAAATAATATTAGTAGACTCCAATGTCAATACTCTGGCTTCATTCCATGACCTCCAAGTTGGTGATCCTCTTTTGCTATTTAGTGCTAATTATGACTTTAAATGATGTAGGTGAGATGTTCAAAGAATTAAATGTGATTAATATAAAAGATCCAAATCTCTCATGGACATAAAGTAGATTACACAGTATCTTCATTCTATACGCCTTTACTTTGGTCTGAAATAATTTCCTTTACATTTTCATTTTTATCATAATTAAGAAATTATGCTGAATGGCCACATTTGCTCTAAGCATGAATAGAATTAAATCACCGTGCTGTCATTCTTCCTAAAGAACAAATCTTTGCCCTTGAAAAGGTATCCATTGAGTATCATAGGATTTTGTCCTTGGCCCTGCACAAGTCGCTATTGTCAGCAATGTCTCAATGAAAGGATGGGAACTTCTTATACACTTGGAAATAAAGTAAATTCAGTAATTCAGGATTATGATTTAAAATTATTACAGGATGCTGGAAGAGTTTGCCAAAACAAATGGTATAAAATTTAAAATAGAAAGAGAGAGCTATGAATTTAAATATAAATGATTAACTGTATATGCAGAAGATATGAATGCCTGATTGAAGGAAATTCCTATAAAAATTTGGAGGACTTAGTTATTTAGTTCACCTGGAATGAATTATTAGCCAACACTATGATGGTCATTCAATCCTTCTCCATTTTATTTACTGTTATGAAGCATTACTATGTAGTTGGCATTTTACTAGACAAGTATACATGTTACCTGTAGAAGATAAATAAAAACACTTCCAGTGGTAAATCCTTACATCTTGCTTAAATGAAAAGTATATCACATAGAAGTAATTAACTGAAAGTATTTCTTTTTTTTTTTTTTTAAAGATTTATTTATTTACTTATTTGACAAAGACAGAGATCACAAGTAGGCAGATAGGCAGGCAGAGAGAAAGGGCTGGGGAAGCAGGCCCTCTGCTGAGCAGAGAGCCCGATGCAGGGCTCAATCCCAGGACCCTGAGATCATAACCTGAGCTGAAGGCAGAGGCCCAACCCACTGAGCCACCCAGGTGCCCCAACTGAAGGTATTTCTTTAGGGAGTTTAATGTATTCCAAGGATATTCTTTTCTGGGCAACTAATGAATATATGGATATAATAAAGAGCTATGTGTTCACTAATTCTTCCTTTGACTGTATTCTCTTAAATTCCATTTGTTTCAGCCATGGTTTTAGCAGTTTTTGTTATTTTATGAAAGCATTTTCAGACACAGTTGATTTGCCAATTGTTAATATTGTTGAAGAAATATTCCTAATTCCAACTATACTGCTGAAGAAACATTTCTAAACATCTATATTTGTAAGTTGCTCCTGACAGATCATGGAAAATTTTTCCTCAAATCAAATTTCTTTTTAACTATACAAGTTCTTGGTCCAGTGTTTGATGGAAACTGTGGGTTTATGCATCAGAAAGAATAAAAGAGATGACTTCAACCTGGAAATGTTGATAGCTATTACTCACAGGATCCCTCATCTATAAAAGAAGCTTACTGTTATCTCCATCAAACTTTACAGTTGTGAGTAGAGTTGCACCCTATGAGTGTGTCAGTATGAGCATACCTCAGAATATACCTCTTAAGGTAGGCAAATAAATGCATCCATGGCACACTGGAGAAAGTTATTCAACCTTAGCTGGGACCACCCTTGGTAGGAATGCTGTAGAAATGGCTCTTGGATCTCAAATTATAAATGGTAAGATCTTTAGTCTCAGAAAGGACAAGATTCAGTGATTCCATATTTCTGGGCCATTTCTGAATATGACTAAATACTAATTACTTAAGCTGAACGTATTGGTATTAATGCTATTGTGGTTTCCATTCACCGGTGTTAATCCAACAAAACAAAAATTGAGTGTCTTCATAGATCCAGTGGCATTTTTTTGGTACTTGAGTGAAATGGTGTTTGATGATTGTTAAATGTGAAAAAGGATGAATTTTTAGCATAAAAAACTTAATATTCAGTAAGTGTTCTAAAGCATGTCTTCTACTCTTATCCAAGGGAATGGGATTTTTTATGCATCTTATGAACACTATGAGGATGGCCCTTAGGGTCCAGTGCATTTGAACAATTTTTGGACAATTTCTAAGAAGCTTTTACAAAGCTACCAAAATTATTCAAAATTGATTTTCTTCAGTGTAATATGGGCACCTATGAGAAGTAAGACTGGAAATAAATTTTTATTGAATTACATCCTTTTGGACTCTTTTAAAATTTCATTGCTGCAACTGTATTCTCCTTCTGGAATATGTAGATAAGAAGGGTCACAATTCCCATCTCTTTGGAATCTAAAGTGGATTGCCATAAAGGAATAGTGAGTGAAAGTTAGAGACCATGTAGTTTGAGAGGCTGTAGCTCAGAGATTAAATCCATCCTAAATTCAGGAAGACCAGGGCTAATAACAGCTACATACTGAAGGAGGTGTGTTTGAAAATATGCTGAGGCTAGGCAGTTTGAGTAGGGGAACTATGAAAACAGAAGCAGTTCATGAGATCTTAGGCACATATAGATATAGGATGTTTTACAAGACTGAGAACATAGCATTCTATGAGCATTTGGCTTTCCCTTAAAAAAAAAAAAAGCCATGCATTTCTTTTTCTTCTTGTACATGACCTGCACACTGAAAACAAGAATCTTTATATTTCTTGGAAATACTACCTCATGCCCACATTAAATTTTGTTTGTTTGCTCTTTTTCTTATTTCAAATTTAAATCTTTGAGTTCCTTTGTAAATGAATCTCAGGTAGGAAAACAAGGACATTTTTAGTCAGGTAAATTTATACCTATCTTTTAGACCCTTTTCACTTTGGAAAAAAATTTGCCTACAAAATTTATGATATTGAAATTTTTGGAGTTATGTGTTAAATGGATTCTTTTTCATGGGTACTCACACTCCTCATTATAAAAACAAATAGTTTTTACTTTCTCTTAGCTAATTGTATATTTGAGCATCCTGGAATCAAGGCCTCTTAGGCTTGGAAGGAACATTAAACATTATATAGCTCATTTACTCTTTTATTACTGAGTCTATAGCATTTCGGTTAAATATCTGTGTGGCCTGAATCAATACTTCAGTGAATGGGAACATATTACCTTTTGAGGTGGTTTATTCTTTCTTCAGAGAGTCTGATCTATTAGAAAGTTCCTATTATTAAACAAAATCTCTCTCTGACAAAATTGGGTGGCCATTTCTCTTCAAGTGTTTGCATGATCACCATCTGACCCCTACACTGTATCTATTGAGTCTTTCCTTCTCCATGTCTTTCTGGACTCTATAGGTCTTTCTTTCAACGGCATGTTGTTTTGATTTTTTTGCCACCTTTGCCTCTCTCCTCTGGTCACTGCTATTGGTGTATATTATGTTAAGTGTGACATCTGTACCTGATCACAATTGTCTAGAACAAAGTAGAAAGGAATTGTTATTGTGCTGGTTCTCTTAGAATAGCCTAAAATACTATTAGACTTTTGGTGACCTTATTTATTCCTTCCATATGCACGGTGCTTACTGTTTACTAACACCTTCAACCTTCATATTGCTTCCAATTCCTAAGGCACAGCTCTTATCCTCTACTTGTTAGGTGCTCAAGCAAAAATTTGCCAGAAATTGCTATTCAACAGGCAATTTGTGACTATCAAGTAATCTTTCCTACTTTTATGTACAAGTTATTGTGCCCAAATTTAAGGTTGGAGGCATAGAAAAAAATAATTCACTTTGAATTTGTAGTTTTTTCAATTTTTATCCTCTGTGGCAGGTTAGAAAATTTCAAAGAAAAGCTAAAATAAGGTCACTGAAATACAAATAAAAAGGGTATGCGTTTGAAAGAGTACCTCTAGCTAGGTATATATGTCTGGTTTGGACTAAAATTATAGCTTCTTTGACATTTCTATCAAGTGAAAATTTTGAGGAAGCTTCATTTTTTTTTACTTTCCATGCTTTACTTCAAGACTCATATGAAGACAGCCCTAAAAATAGTGACAATTATGGGGGAAAACATAACTTTTGAAGTTTTAGTACTAGTTCTCTCTCATTCTGCATCATACCTGGATGAAAGTATGCCATTTGTTTGTTTGTTTTTGCTCTTTCTTTATAATTAAAGAGCTCTTATTCAAATTCTATACACTTTCTCTTTTGTTTGTGCTGTTAATTTTGTACATCCCAAACTAAGAATAATTATATCATATTTATGCATGCTGATTTGGTCTTTATATGTACAACCAAAATAAAATTGATATTCTTAAAGTCAGTGGAATGATCAAGTGAAAGGAATCACTTTTGGTGATTGTGATCCTTTCAGGATTTGTCAGGTAATTTTAGCAACTCAAGTTATCTGAAACAATGACTATATTGGCTCAGAAATACCAGAGCCATGAAACATAAAGCACAATTCAAATCATGTATTTACTCTGACCCACTGGAAACAATAGCAGCTGGCAAAAGAAAAGGACCTATTAGTCATTGGTGGGAAGGCCAGATCCGAGAAAAGACTTGGAAAAAACCATGTATTTACAAAGTTAAAAAGTAGAAATAATAGCCAAATGCAAGAGGAGTTTTCTATGATATGCCACAAACACGTAATATCTTCCCTTAAAGTCACGGATAATAGAGTGCCATTAACAATCTTAAAGCACATATCTATCTCCCTGTGTGCAATACACTTAGAAGGCATCACTGAAATACCCAATTATGTTCTATACTGACACATTTTCTCTTAAATTAGTGATTTACTCATTTAACCAGTAAGAATGATTCCAGTCCTAAATAAGTACTTTTGGCAACTCAAAAGACATTTAAATTTTTTTGGAAAAGAAAAGACTAAATATAATCTTAACATTATCAGCATTTTAACTTTAATGTATATTATTCTAATCACTTAATAACAACTAAAGACAGCACTCACCGTTTGAATAAAATATTGCTTTGTTTTGACAACGCAGGTACAAATATATCATAGTTGCATTAAACTTAGACGAAATCAACTATAGTGACTCAGAAGAGTGATTTTTAAATAGTGTCAGGACCTATATTTCACTTAATAAGTGTAAGTTCCAAGGTCTGACTCTACTGTAGTTTGAAGATAGTTCATATTTAAGAATAAAGCAAGCAAATATATAATTCTCACGTTTTTATTCATGAAGTTTGTTGTTGTGATTACAGGAAAAAAGTAAAGCACTTTTACTATTTTGCCTGTAATGATATCACATACTTACATAGCACTAATTGGTAAACACAAAATTAGTTATCTGAAAATATGATGAATTATGTGTTATTACTATCATCCCATTCTCAAGATGAAAAATCTGAGGTGCAGAGGGCTTTATGCTGGCATTTGTGGTATTAATGTGAGTGCTTATACTTTTCCTGGATATTTATAATAATTGCTAATAAACATGTTGATTGTAGTCAGGGGCTTGAGAAATGTCACAATAAAATACAAAAAACTACACCTTTTTTGAATATTACTAATAGAAAGGGAGATTTGGGAAAAGTCAAAGAGATATCGGACATAGACAAAAAAGGTTCAACTATATTGAGGACCATCTAAAGGTTGAAGTTAACCTAAATAAACCTAGAATTAGGGCCAATGCACATAGTAAGTCCTCATTAATAGGATTAATTTTATTGCTTTCTTGATCATATTGTCAGATTACATTAGTCACCTAAGGCTGCCATGACAAAAATCACAAACTGGGTGGCTTATAAGAGAAATTTATTTTCTCACAATATAGGAAGTCCTAGACCAAGGTGTTGGCAGGTTTAGATTCTCTGGAGAAGAGATTTAGAATTTTCCTCTCTCTGCCTTTCCACTGTATCTTTACATGGCCTTTTCTCTATGCACACATACTCTTGGTACATCTTCCTCTTCTTAGAAGGATTTCTTATAATTCTATTGAAATAGAACTTCACTCCTATGACCTCATTTAACCTTGATTATCTCCTTAGAGGCCCTATCTCCAAATATAATCACATTGCAAGTTAGTGCTTCAACCTATGAATTTTGGGGTTGGAGAAACACAATTCAGTCTATAACAGATATGATGTCAAAAATTTAGACCCTGGTTAAAGAACATAGTTTTCAATAAAAAATCTTTAAAAAAAAATAAAGAACATAGTTTTCATGATTTTCTCAATTTCATTTTATTGCCCGGTTATGTACTCATCTATTAATATGCAAACATTTTAATTATCCATATTTATAGACTGGTATTTTTCTTCCGTTTTTAATTTTCAGAGTTTTCTTTTTGAAATAATCAGGTTGTACGTTTTCTCCATTTCTTTCTTCTTTTTCACATAAGAACTGAATTTTAGTGCTTAACCAAGATGAAATATGAGCTGTATCATGTTTCAAAAGTGTCCTCGTTAGCATTTTTAAATAATTCTCATCAAAGCTTGAGGTCATCTACAATCATTTCTCTCTTTTTTTTTATCTATTTATATCAATTTAGGAAACATTAGAGAAATTTTACCTATCTCTGTTGTAGCTGTTTGTATGTTTGTATTATTTTGAAATGGCGATCCTTTCATGTTAATGAGAGAGGAAAGGGGAATCAGAAAAACTGAGTCAATCTAACATCTCTTCTACTAACTTCTCCATCCCTGGCACAAGGAGATGAGTCAAACACAATCACATGAATTTTATAAAAATATTTGTCATCTAAGAAATATTTGGCTCTTCATATAGAAATATACTTTATAGCCAACTTTCCACCACCAGTGGTAACAAATAGAATATGTCTGGCCTGGATAATCCACAATAGCCCCAAATCCCTAAATCCTTTATTTAGATTTGTAATATGCTTCACTTAGGTAGATAGATAGATATAGATATAGGTTCTGATTTGTCTTTAAACTTGTTAACTCCTTCCCTCCATAAAGGTTATTATTTATGATTTAATTGATCAAAAGGGCATTATGAACGATGGTGAGAAATCAGAGTTATAGCAGGATATCTTATCTGTGGATAATTAGGAGTAATAGGTACTATTTAAAGGCAGAATATATTATATTTAAGTTCTAATTATGGCAACAAAAACCCCCAAATAACAGTGGCTTGGGTAATGCAGAAATGTTAACTTTCCTTATGCACAAAAAAAGATCAATACTCCAGGGCCAGCATGGTATGCCACAGGTGTCAGACACTAAGGCACCTATCCTAATACTCCACTGTACAGAGTCTAGCTCTCAAATCCAAGTTGAAGAGACCTACAACCCAAGAAGAATGAAGATGTATGGCACCAGAAAAAAGAGGGAAAGAGATCATGTGCACTATTCCTTAAAGGGGATTCTTGAGAGCTGTTATATACTTCTTTCTTCAGCTCCACTGTCAGAACTACGTCTGAAAAATGAGCTGCTAGTAACAATGCATGATTGCTACAGAAGTTGGAAAATAAACTCTATTCTGGGCAGCTGTGTGCCCACTTAAGAATTAACTGTATTCTGGAAGAAAGGGAGGATGGATATGGGGGACAACTGGCAATCACTACCACCATCCATCCCTTTTGCACTTGAATGTCTATGTACATTGTTTTTCCCACATATAGAACAGCAGTACGAAGAAAAATGACCCAAAAGCTCATCAAGCTACTACATCCAGTTCAAAGTCTATCTTTCTTGATAGTGTGTAGTTTTCTCTTTGTAGTTGTGTTTTGTCATAGACCAGTGAATTAAAATTAAAGGCAGATTATTTGCTTTCACATATCTAATATACAGTGATAGATGTGAAAGTTACCAATTTATTGGCTCTCCACTCCAAACTCACTCCTATTGCCTGCTCTGTGAAAATGTATATGGACCCCTTAAATATTTTTGTTTTACCAGCTGTCACTGAACTTTGTCAGTAAATGGTACAGGAGAGACATCACAGGAGGAAAACAGTTTCCCTTGCTGGTTCTGGGCGACTGAAGTATGTGTGGTCTTCTCCAGAAACTTGCTCCTGTAGCTCTGAGCTTCTTTGTAGGTTAGCTCTTACACTGTAAGGTGGCCAGAAGCACCTAGCAGCCAGCTGCTTCCTGTGGCACAGAGCCCTTCGCGAGTGGTTTTGTAGCAGATTGCTTCAGCTACTGGGTATTTAGGGGGGCAAGTAGGAGACTCTGCCACATATAGCTCCTATGATTCATACATATAGACTAATATAAGAAAATTACATGTTTATAGACACATTGTAAATTATAAAATAACACAATTTTTGCCTTTGAACATCACAAAGCTTCTTACTTTCAAAATAAGAGGCTGGTTAAAATTTACCAAGTACTTTAAAGCAATACTGGAAGAAATAATTTTTTTGAGAAAGAAGCTCTTCCAATTTGTCTAGTTTCAGAACCTAATTTCCAATTTTTTTTTTAAGATTTTATTTATTTATTTCAGAGAGACAGAGAGCACAAGCATGGGGGCGAGGAGCAGAGGAAGAAGCAGATTCCCTGTTGAGCAGAGATTTTTTTGGGGCGGGGAGTGGGGGGTTGATGCAGAGGCTCTATCCCAGGGATCATAACCTGAGCAGAAGGCTGACCCTTAACTGACTAAGCCACCCTGGAACTTCTAATTTCTAATTCTTGTTTTATGTTTCAAGAATTCTAGGTTACAACAGGGCAACAGTGGTTGAGAGTTTTTTTGTTTTTTTTTTTTAGGTTTTAATCTCACTTAGTTCCCTAGAGACCATGTATATTGAGATTCTCAAGAGAAGAGAGAAGAGAAGAGAAGAGAGAGAGAGAGAGAGGGAGGGAGGGAGATTTTCTTTAGTTTAGGAATAAATAAAAAACCAGAATTTAATTCACTTATTCACCCAAGGTCATCTTACTAAAAGTAGTGACAATCTCTTATTCTCTAAAACCATTTGCGACTGTGGTGTAGGTCATACAAGCAACATAGGGAATCTAAGATGAGTCATTCAACATTTTAATATGTACACTGCCTGATGTAACTGAGTTTTACTGAAACTGGTAACACTTTGACAGTATGTATTTTTAAAAGCATCTTTTTACAAAAGTCTCAAAGCACTTTGCATTTGAAACATTGAAAGCTCAAAAGAAAAAGTTAGAAATCTCAAGCAGTGGGAAGCATAGATCAATTTGGGAGTAATTACTTCAATTATTTCTAATAAAATCATTTTGTATTAAGTGAAAATAGTCTTAAGTTTTAAACATTCATTGAGGATTAAGAGTGGCAAGCTCGAACCTTTATATTTCCATTAAAAAATGAGCCCTATTATCCATATTGAGTTAATAGGATTTTGTAGGTTGGGTTTATTGGTTGTTTCTTTCTTTCTTTTTTTTTGAAATAAAAGAAAAGTGTATAATTGCTTGAACTAATCAAGAAAGAGAGCCAAATTCATTTTTTCTTAAGTCCAGTCACATTGCAATAATAAAAAAACTAAAAATATAGATGACAAATTCCTTCCATTGGTCATAAATTTTGCATGGGATTCCAACCCAATATTTTTACCCTCACTGTAATATTGTCTACCTTCATTTACTTGGGAATGATCTTTAGACTTGTAGTGGTTAAGAACACAGATTCTGGAGCCAATTTCAAATCTCAGCTCACAAACCGTTAAGCTATGTGACCTTGGATAATCCACTTAAACTTTCTGTGTCCCAATTTCCATCTCTGATTAACAGGAATAATAATAGCACCCATCTTAAAGTATTGTTATCAGGATCAAATAAATCAGTATATTTGAAGTATATAGGACAGTGTCTGTCACATAGTGTTATTTGATTTTAGCTATTGTTATTAGGTTTTTTCCAGCTCTAAGGTTTTAAGATTCTATGATCTTCTCTATAGCCTTCTTTATATGAAAATATAAGCTATTGATAGATGCTTTGTGTTTTACTGCAATTTATAAGCATCCACCTCATGCTGCAAATAATGTAACAGCTTTTGATTTGTAATATGTGGTTCATACAGTAAGAAATTTGTCTTAATAGAGCACCTTCTGGAAAAGGTTTTGTTTAGCTGGAAAGCTTGTAATAGTCAAGTAAGAGCCACAAGTCCAAATATCTGTAACACATAGGTAACTTTTCCCCCAACTTTAAAAACATATGGGGTATGTGCGTGTATAACATAAACATAAACATACATATGTACATATATAATGTAAACATACATATATGCATATATGTGTATATGCTGGTTAGTGATATGTAGATAGAAATGTCTACTTCCTCCACAATGAATGGTGAAAATCTTTAGCCAAAGGAGGAAGACAGAAGAACTCTCTTCTGGAATAGCCCAAGTATATCTGTCTGTCGGAGATTTTTTTCTTTGTGAAAAGTTCAGATTTTACTAATAATTTTTTATTGTTTACTAATAATTTTTACTGCAGGTATCAGTTGGGTATCTGTGTGCTTGTGTACAAAAAATTTTAGCCACGCAACCTGACATCGTTCAATGTTAAAAATTTAAGGCAGAGATTTTGTTAATTTTGTTTTTGTTATTCTGGGTATTTCTACATGTAAGAAGTTTCTATTTTCCCTACTGTGCCTTCTAAATGATTGGGTAAGATCTCTTTTTTCCTTGGTTAGAATATCTGATTACAAAATATAGTAATTCTCATTTTTAATTTTGAACCATGCAAGAGTATCACATATTCAAAATATTTTAATCAGCAATTTAAAAATGCAAAAGAAGTAAAAAGATATTTCCTAAATTAAGGAATTTGTCTTAATATGTAAAGCAGTTTAATAAAATATAAATATTAAATGAAGTTTTAATAAAAGCCTCTCCACTCAAGAGTTTTATTTTTAACTATTTTGTCCTCATATTCTTGTAGTCCCTATGACCCAAATTAAAAAGAAATTTAAATTACATTGTGTATGATAAACTTTTCTTCACTTTCCTAAAAATGTTGTAAGTCAACTGGATGCCTAGGCTACAGAGTGGAAGTCTAACTTGATCTTCCATCCAGTGATAGTAAAACTTGAAGGATGGCAAATTCTCTCACAATAAAAGTGGATCCCCAAGAAGCTGATACAATATCTGAAAATCTTACAATTAACATTATCCCTTGAGGGCTTTGTGGAGACAACCATTTTAATTAGGTTAAGGCATTATATTTCCTGGGTAAATCATTTGCTACCCAAACACAATAGCATGGATTTTTCCATCTTATTAAAACTCATTAACACACAGCAGAACCCTGAGGAAATGACATGAGATAAAAAACAAATGTATGTCTCAGAGAAAGGAAGAGGTACAGAAAGGTCAGATTCATAAGAATTACCAGGTCCCAGTGGGCATTTCTTGACCAAAAGAGAGCACCATGAGGTTTCAGCAATCTCTTATGGTTTCTCCTAAAATTTTCACCATATTAATATTATTTGGGTTAAGACTTTTTTTGTTGTTTTCCATTTTTTTTAAATTTCATTGGCTTTGATAACTGGTTCTTTAAAACAAGAGCAACCCACATTTGATTTGACCTTGTATTATCTTTGTGCTGGTTAGCCATGATCTCAAATTGTCATTCTATCCTTGTATTGCTATAAGAATTTGCTTTTGCCATACATATCTGCAAGTTTCCATTGACTATTTTCAAAAATTATAAACAAAAACAAATAAAGGAAACTGTAAGCAAGATAATAATGACACACCAATGCATGGAACCCTGAACATGAATGACAAACAAACTAACTTTATTGGTTTTTTTTATAAATATGAAAGGGATGTAGACTCCTATTTTTTACTATGTATAACCATTAAATATCCTTAAAATTTCTGAATCAAAAACAAATAAAATAAAATAAAACCATAAAAAATGTAAGAATTCAAGAACTTAAAGATAAACAAAACAAACCAAATATTTTTAAAAACCCAAAATAGCTGAAATCCAGAGAAATAAATTGATCCTATGCTGCAAAACTCCTGGGAGACTTGTGCAGCCTCTAAAATAAGAGATTTTCATTTTGTTAACCATGGACAAAGAGGAGACAAGTCCTTCATTCAGGTAAAGTGAGAATTAGAACTGAGTGCTTTATTTAAAGTGAAAGTTTCAATGAGTTTTATCCTTACTAAAACTTAAACTAGCAAAATCTAACTTGCTAACAAAGGAGGAAGATGAGGAAGCTTCTCTATCTTGGCTTAGGGTCTAAGTGAAACAAAATAAAAAATGAAAACGTTTATTTTGAGAAATGGTAACTGAAGGTCAACTCTTATGCAGGTTTGTGTTTCAACATTATACTCTTTATGTAATGTTTATACATATTCTGGCACAGGAGATGCTGTGCTGAGAAACTAACATGAAAAAATGCCATACTATGGTATTCTGGGTCACTGGTTAAAATAAAACACAGATTGTCTCTCAAAGAATCATATCAGGCTCAATGGGTTTTATCTAGTGAACATAAAGATGGCCTTCAATGTTGAAAATCAATCAAGATAATGTGCTATATTGAGAAATTACATGATTACATCAACTGATGGAGAAAAATCATTAACAAAATGCCTCTTCATGATTGAACTTTTAGGAAACTAGGAATTGAAATACACTTTATAAATTTCATAAAAGTATGTCTAAAAAAGGTAAAGCTAACAAAATACTTAACGGTGAAACACTGAATTCTCTTCCCTTAAGATCTCTTAATGCTTCTTCCCTTAAAGAATAGGATAAGGATATATACTCTCACTGCTTCTATTAAGAATTGTACAAGAAATCTCAGCCAATGCAATAAAAAAAGAAAAATAAATAAATGGCATATGGCTTGGAAAAGAAGTAAGTCTCCCCATTCATAAATACAGGCTTATCTATGTATAGAATCCCAAGGATGGGAAAACAAAACAAAACGCAATTCTTAAAAATAATAAATGAGTTTCCAATGTCACAAGATACAAGGTCATCATGAAAAAAAAACAACTATAACATTTCCTAGCAATGAACAAAAGGAAACCAGTTTTAAAAATAGTAACAGCTCCCCCAAAATGATATACTTAGGTATATAGGTAACAAAATATCTAGAAAGATGTGTATGCTGAAAATTACAAAATTTTGATTAAGGTAATCAAAGACCTAAATAGAGAAATATATATTTATTCATAAATTAGAAGGTTCAACATAGTAAAGATGACGATTTTATTGCAAGTAATTAAGAGGAAATTAGATGTTGCAGAAGTAGATAGTGAATCTGAAGACATAACAATAGCATAAATTCAAAATGAAGCAGAAGAAAATAAGGACTGCAAAAGAAATTATCAGAACCTCAGTGATGTGTGTGGGAAACCAGTGGTGCAACACACATTTAATTAAGATCCATCCTAGAAGAAAGAAAGGTGTGAAAAAGGAAAAATATTCAAGGAAATTAGGTCTGAAAAGAAGGTGAAAACTACAAACCACATTTCCAAAATACTCAATGAACACACATACACAAATTCCTTGCCAGAATATATAATCAAATTGATAACTACAAACAATAAAGAAAATAACTGAAAGGAGCCAGGTGAAAAAAGGCATAACAAATGTACAGAATCAAAAATAACAACTTCAGACTTTTCTTCAAAATTGTGCAAACCAAAAAACAAAGAAACAACATTGTTAAAAGTGCTGCAGATGGTGGGCAGGGGGAGGTGGACACCTAGAATTTTATATCCTGAAAAAAAACAGTCCAAAACAAGAGTTAAAATTTTTGTTCAGAGAAACACAGTATCAGAATTTTTAGCCAACATACTCACACTACAAGAAATATCAAAGGAAACTTTTGTAATACAAGAAGAAAACTGGGATGTACATAAAGGAATAACAAAAAAATTTAAATATTTGTATAAAAGTTAATTGACTATTTAAGCAAAATCACACGTAATTTATTTTGGTCTTCAAAACACAGACAAAGCTAAAATGTGTGAAAACAGTAGCACAAAGTGCAGGAGAGAGAAATGGTAATATAATGTTGTAAACCCCTTATACATGAAATATAATAATACTAGTTGAATGTAAATTGTGCTAAAACTATAAATCCTCAAGAAAACCCTAATAATTAAAAAAGTGTCTTTGCTAAAAAGCCATTAATAGAGATAAAATAGGCAACTGAAAAATATTCTGTTGACTGAAAGCCTTACTGATAACATAAAGTTGATTAGCACATATTTTGTATGTTAGATGTATTATACAATACATACATTATACAATACATATATTGTAAAATATAATTTTACAATAAAGGAAGGTAAAGAAAAGAAAATGTCATTTAAAAAATCATAAGGAAGGGGAAATACATTTATAGTACTGTAATGTATTGATCAAAAAATATCCACGTGTTAAGTGGACCACACAGTTCAAACCCATGTTCAAGGGTCAACTATAGTATTTCATTCTGAAAAACAAAAGACAACAAAACAAAAAAATCCCCCTAGTGTCTCCTTTTTATAAATGAGAAAACCAAGACTTAAAAAAGTTAAGTAATTTCCCCTCTCAGAAAAGTTAATTTTAAAGAAATATTAGACAAATGGCAGATTACATTGGAGAGGAAAATAAGTCATGCAAAAAGTCAATGTGAATTAGCAGTTATCTGTCATCAGAATAACCAAGATAGTTCCCTAAAGGAAGGGCCGAGTTGAGAACTAAAGCCTGTGAAACTTGAAGAGTCATGAGGAGCTAAACTCAGTGTCAAGTCAAAAAAAGGCCAGATGGGCGCCTGGGTGGCTCAGTGGGTTAAAGCTTCTGCCTTCAGCTCAGGTCATGATCTCAGGGTCCTGGGATGGAGTCCCGCATTGAACTCCCTGCTCAGTGGGGAGCCTGCTTCCTCCTCTCTCTCTCTGCCTGCCTCTCTGCCTGCTTGTAATCTCTTCCTCTCTGTCAAATAAATAAATAAAATCTTAAAAAAAAAAAAAAGTCCAGATGTATTTAAGGGCTTCAGAAGCCTGATTCACCACTGTATCCTGACACCACTGAGGAAGTCATATATTTGTGTGTGTGTGTGTGTATATATATATATATATATATATATATATGCGCCATATTAAGCTTATCCATTCATCCACAGGTACTTAGGTTCCTTCTGCATTTTAGCAATTGTGAATAATACTACTATGAACATGGACATACAGATAGTTCTTCAAGACCCTGATTTCAATTATTTTGAGTATATACCCAGAAATGGAATTGCCAGATCATATGGTAATTTTATTTTATTTTTTAAATAATTTTAATTCCCATGTAGTTAACATACAGTGTTATATTAATTTCAGGTGTACAATGTAGTGATGCAACAATTCCATATTTCACTCAGTGCTCATCACAAAAAGTGCACTCCTTAATCCCCATCACCTATTTCACCCATCTCCCCCACCCACTTCCCCTCTGGTAACCATCACTTTGTTCTCTATAGTTGAGTCTATTTCTTGATTTCTTGATTTCTCTCTCTCTTTCTCTTTTTCCTTTGCTCATTTGTTTTGTTTCTTAAATTCCACATATGGTATTTGTTTTTCTCTGACTGAATTATTTTGGTTAGCATAATACTCTCTAGCTCTGTCCATGTTATTGCAAATGGCAAGATTTCATCCATTTTTGTGTAGTTGAATAATGTTCCATCATAGATATGTACCACATCTTCTTTATTCATTCATCTATTGATGGACACTTGGGCAGCCTCCATAATTTGACTATTGTAAATAATGTTGCTATAAACATAGGGGTGCATATATTCCTTTGAATTAATGTTTTTATATTTAGGAGGGGATAAATACCCAGTAGTGTGATTACTGAATCATAGGTTAGTTCTATTTTTAACTTTCTTTCTTTTTTTTAAAGATTATTTATTTATTTATTTGACAGAGAGAGAGTGATCACAACTAGGTAGAGAGAGAGGAGGAAATAGGCTCCCTGCTGAGCAGGGAGCCAGATGCAGGACTCGATCCCAGGACTCTGAGATTATGACCTGAGCCAAAGGCAGAGGCTTTAACCCACTGAGCCACCCAGGCACCCCTATTTTTAATTTTCTGAGGAATCTCTATACTGTTTTCCACGGTAGTTGCACCAATTTGCATTCCCACCAACAGTGCATTAGCGTTCCTTTTTCTCCACATTCTCACCAACACTTGTCAGTGCTCGTGTTTTTGGATTTTAGCCATTCTGACAGGTGTGAGGTGATATCTTATTTTTATTTCCCTGATGAATGATGTTGAGCATCTTTTCCAAATGGTAATTTTATATTTTTGAGGAAACTCCATATCATTTTCCACAGTGGCTGTATCATTTTTATGTTTTCACCAACAGTGAACAAGTTTCCAGTTTCTCCACACCTCCACCAATATCTATTATTTTCTGTTGTTTTGATACTGGCCATCCTAATGTGTGTGAGGTTGCCTCTCATTGTCATTTTTGCTCACATCTCACTAGTGATCACTGATATTCGGCACTTTTGCATGTGCTTACCATTTACATATCTTCTTTGGAGAGATATCTGCAAATTCTTCGACAATTTTGAATTTTATTTTGCTTTTCTTTTTCAAAAATTTTTGGAGCATTCTAGATAATTTTTTATTTTTTAAATACTAGAAATAACTTGTTAATTTTTTAAAAATAATAGGCAGGTTTTGTTGCTATTGCTTTGAATATATAGATAAATTTGGGAAGAATTGACATATTAACATTATTGACACTTCCAATTCATGAAATGCACTATATCTTACCATTTATTTAGGTCTTTAATTTCTCTCAGGAATCTCTTGCACATACCTTGTTAAATGTAATCCTAAATATTTCATTGGTTTATATAATATTATGATATTAAAATGACATGCTTTAAATTTCAAGTCCAATTTTTTTTATAGCAGAAAATAGGACAGTTGGTATTTATATATTGTATTTTACCCTGTGACTTTGTTAAACTCACTTATAATTTGGAGGTTTTTTTTCAAAAAGATTCTTTAGAATTTGCTACATAAATGATCCTGTCATCTATAAGTAAAGATGAATTAGTCTCTTCCTTTCCAAAACACAGGCTTTTTCATTCTTTGTTAAATAAAGTGGTGAGAGCCAATATCCTTTTCTTATTCTTGAGCTTGAGGGAAATACTTAGTTTTTCAACCTGAAGTTGATGTTAGCTATAGAATTTGATAGATGTCTGTTATCAGGTTGATAAATTACTTTCTAATCTTAGTTTCTGAGAATTTATGTGTTACGACATTGTTTTGTTTTGCTTACGTGTTACACTTTTTTTTTTTTAAGAGAGGGAAAGAGAGAGAGAGGGGAGAGAAGGCCAGAGGGAGAGGGAGAGAGAGAATCTTTAGCAGGCTCTGTGCCGAGCGTGGAGTCTGGCACAGGGCTGGATTTCACAACCCCAAAATCATGACCTGAGCCAAAATCAAGAGCTGGACACACATGTCACAATTTCTTACTTCTTGGCCTTTCGAACTATTTTTGATTAGTTGCTTGATACTGGGTTTTATGTTGTTGAGTGCTTGGATTTTGTAGTCTTTCCTTAAAGATTATTGTATTTTTTCTGGAAGACAGTTTGATGATTATGGATCAGTTTGATCCTCTTGAGGACTGTTTTTAAGATTTGACAAGGTAGATATTGACTAGTGTTTAGGAATAATTTAGTTCTACTACTCAGGTATGGCTCTCTGGGGTCTCTACTGACTTCCTTAGGGACTATCAGACAGTCCACTTCAGTTGGTCAAGTTGTATGTTTCCTTTTCCTATATGAGCTCTGGGAGTTCTGCAGTTAACAGGTCATTTTTTGCCTGGCCTCATGGAGTTTTGCTGTATGCATGTACAGTTTAGCTATACCAATAGACTCAAAGGGACTACTATGCAGATTCCTAAAGCTCTTTTTTTTTTAACTTTTTTTTAATCTGGAATTTTGCTTTTCAACTCCTAATTACCTTACATTCCCTAAACTATTTTTTTTCTTCACTCTGAGATCACCATGCCTTGCTTGTTGTTGTCCTCATTCTGCTATAGTCCTAATTGTGCCTCCAGAAGAACCATGGTGTTCATCAGGCTAATTTCTATCATTTCCCTCTTTTTCAGGGATCACAATTTTACACTGTATATTTTTCAATATCTGAAAACAAGGGTTTGATGTATTTTGTCCAGTTTTCTTGTTTCCAGTAGGAAGTTCAGTACAGATCCTGCTACTTCACTATGGTAGGAAGCAGAAATCTTGTTACATTTTTAAAATTAGATTTTGGGGGCATCTGGGTGGCTCAGTTAGTTAAACATCTGTCTTAGGCTCAGGTCATGATCCCATGATCACTTCTGCTGGGATTGAGCCCCACATTGGGCTCCCTGATCCATGGGGAGTCTGCTTCTCCCTCTTCCTTCCCTCCCCCGATTTGTGCTTGCTTGCTCTCTCTCTCTCTCAAATAACTAAATAAAAATATTAAAAAAATAAATAAAATTAGGTTTTTTTTAGAGCCATTTTAGGTTCATAGCAAAATTGAATGAAATTGGAAGATTTCTCATGTACTCCTTTGCCCCATACATGAATAATCTCCTCCGTTATCAATATGTCCCACCAGAGTGGTACACTTGTTATAATTGATTATAATTTATATAATATAACCTACATTAAAAAATCATTATTACCCAAAGTCAATAGTTTACATTAAGATTCACTCTTGGTGTTGTACATTTCATAAGTTTGGAAAAATATATAATGACATGTTTGGTGTTAGTGACCCAGATTTAGGCATTTTAATAGGTGTATAGTGATTTCTTATTTTAACTTGTATTTCTCTGATGGCATACAACATGGAGCATCTTTTCATAGACTTATTTACCACCTGTTTTTCTTCTTCGTGAAGGGTCTGTTAAGCTCTTTAGTCCATTTTTTTTTTAATTTTATTTATTCATTTCACAGAGGGAGAGAGATCACAAGGAGGCAGAGAGGCAGGCAGAGGGGGGGGGGAAGCAGGCTCCCCGCTGAGCAGGGAGCCCGATGCGGGCCTCGATCCCAGGACCCTGAGATCATGACCTGAGCCGAAAGCAGAGGCTTTAACCCACTGAGCCACCCAGGCGCCCTAGTCCATTTTTTTTAATTGAGTTGTTTAGTTTCTTATTGTTGAGTTTTAGAAGTTCTTCATATATTTTGGACAACAATCCTTTATCATATATACCTTTTGCAAGTATTTTCTCTCTGTCTGTGAATTGTCTTCTACTCTCTTGGCATTTTGGCATAGTCTTTAGCAGAGTGATAGTTTCTAATTTCAAAGTAGTCTAACTTATCAAGTCCACACAGAGATTGAGAGAGAGAAGGAATGAGTATGTGTGTTGATTCCTCTTTGAGTGACTCTAATTTATACAGGGCTTATGCGAATGTATGTGGAATCACCATTAAGCAGCATATTTATTAATGTGCATATATGTTTTAAAGTGAAAAGAATAATATGGGATGAGGCTATGTACACAAAAAGTCAGATGCCAGTCTTTCTTTTAGTTCTGCAGCACTGGGCAAGTTTTTTTTACCATCTTTTTGGTTCTCACATCTATAAATTAGGAATAATAATATTAACCTCCTAGAATTGTTGAGATATTTAAATGAATTATTACATGTAAAGACACTTAAAATAGAGCCAGACAGGTCTACAAAGTGTTCTACAAATATTAGTTGTTATTTTTCTCTCTATTTTTGCTGTACTCTAATTTCTGATATCTCCCTTTAATATGTATAACTTGTGTGATGCAAAAATTATAAAAAATTAAATATGAAAAATGCTGGGAGAGCATGTAGAACAAGTACAAATGCTTCCTAAAAATGTAAAATTTCCTGAATTTTTACTAAAACCTAAATGTTAAGGTTATGAAATGTTGTGGCTACCATGATATCTTTACAAGAGGCTGGAAATTGGGGTTCTGTGCAGGACTCTGTGTGAAGAGACTTGTTGCTTTGGATTAGCAATCTGACTTTCTGTCTGAGCTTTGCCGGGTGTTGCGGGTTCCGCTGAAGTGCCTCCAGGGTTGGTCAGGAAATTAAGGGAGAATGAGTGTGAGTGGGGTCCAAGTCTTTCCTCCTTTTTTTTTTTTTTTTTACTTAGGCAACTTCATTTTTATCAGTTTTATATGGTACACGTCTGAAAAAAAAAAACTAACTAAAAAGAACTGTAATGGATCAAATAGAAATGTCCTACACATATTTGAAGCACATCAAGCCTATGAAGATGATTCATTTGAACAATAAGAAAAATATGTGNACACATCTGAAAAAAAAAAACCAACTAAAAAGAACTGTAATGGATCAAATAGAAATGTCCTAGACATATTTGAAGCACATCAAGCCTATGAAGATGATTCATTTGAACAATAAGAAAAATATGTGCAATGAGCAGAAGAGACTTTTCGTGGAATAAACACTACCTGTCAGTTCCATAAGAATGATTAATGAGAATGTTTTTTAATAAGACCAAATACCATGATGACCCAAGATCCATTAATTATTGTAGAAAACTTCTGAATTTTATGGTGACTCTCATCAATTTTCTTAGTCTATGGACAAAAAGTTGTTACCAGATCACCTCTTATGTTCTTAGGATTTTGAAATTTAAGGAACCCTGAAGTACCAGGGTGCTGGTGCTGGTGCTGGTGCTGAAAACAGTGCCAGTTTTCACAAGACAACTCAATTTTAAAAGAACCTCTAGAATTTGTTGTCCTAAAAGGAGAGGGTTTTCCAGGCAGGACTCACTGAAACTCATTTGCCAGCTCAAGTTGGAGTCTCAGAGCCTCTTTGTAATGCTAAGATTATAAACCAGATGCCTCCAATCAAGATCAATTCCAGGAAATGCTGGCCCAGCTTATACTCAAAAAAAATGTTCAGAACTTTTTGGACTACACTCATCTATTCGTGGTGAGTTAGAATTAGAAGGAAAAGGATCTTTCTTTAGAAATCATTCAGTGTTTCTCAAAAATCTTTTGACATCCCACGTTTATTTATCCAGGAAATATGAACTAAAAGTGGATTTATAGGGGTGGTGATTTTGCAGGGTCTCTGATTCAGTTGGAGGCCTTGATGAGTGGCAGATGCTTTATCATGAAGGATAATGGGCATGTTGCAGAAACAGTATGTTTTCTTCCTTGTACCGAGTAAGTACCTTTCTGATGATACGGCCTGAAAGCTTCTCTCTTCAAATCAGAATGACGGGATTTTCTAAGTGGCAGATAAACAACTCATTCTATCTTTCAAATAATCAGTGCAAAAGCAACTGTAGAGAGAAAAACTCAAATGGAGTTTTAGGGCCCATGCATAGGGAGGGACATGCCAACAACAATATGGGTAAGCAGTGACATTAAAGGAAGCAACAGTAGTATGAACAGAAGTTTCAGGGGAATTAGAAAAGAGAAGAACAGTCTAATAGCACAGAAAGCAGGAAGGAAGAAAAATGAAAAAGAAAGAAATCTAATAAGAAACAATATACACAAGAAATTCCTGTCTATCTGAAGATTAAGTTACTTGCAGAAGGGTAGCACAGTTTGCTGCAAATAATTCTGTAAAAAGAAAAGTGCAATTTAGTTAGCAAGAGCAGGGACCAAGAAGTGAAGGGATAGCCTGAGACAAAGACCTGGTCTCCATACCAGAAAACTGTTTCCACCTCTCTAGGGTAGAAGGAATAATGGTTAAAATGAACTCTAAATTGTACATTGTCTTATCTATATTTGTAATGAAATTGAGTACATTTGATTTAACTGCTTGTTTTGATAATAATTTATCCATACTTCAGCGACCGAGAAATTCTGAAATCATTTTTATCTAAGCCCTTGTTTAAGAGTACTAAAATAGCTATTTGTTTTTAAGGATGCTGTCATGGTGCTGCTAATAACATTTCTATTTGTAATAAAAACAAATGAATACCGTTGGGCCCAAGGTTTTGCTATGCTCTAGAATACTGACCATTTACTTTTTCTAGAATTAACTTCTGTCCCATTCTATTGAAGTAACTAGGATATTTTATGTAGTGATGTTTTATTGGTGCCTGGGACATACTAGACAATAAATGTTTGTTGATAGAATGAAAGATTGGTTTGTTTCTTAACCACCTGAAACATTTCCATACTACATATTAAAAACTGGTACTTAAGAGATCTCCAAAAGATTGCTAAATTTAAATAAAAGTAGTACTTGTATTTTCCTTTCTGATAGTTTTTCTAGTCCAGAAAGTTAAACTGTTTTACTTCTGTATGAATTTCATAGGCTAAAAAAAGGAAGATCTTCTTGCATTTTCATAATTTCAACCTATTTTCAAAATTTACATTGTTAGAATTTACTAGCTAAAAGCAAATTGATGGGCGCCTGGGTGGCTCAGTGGGTTAATGCCTCTGCTTTCGGCTCAGGTCATGATCTCAGGGTCCTGGGATCGAGGCCCNAGGCTAAAAAAAGGAAGATCTTCTTGCATTTTCATAATTTCAACCTATTTTCAAAATTTACATTGTTAGAATTTACTAGCTAAAAGCAAATTGATGCCTGGCCCAAGTTAACATGATATGCTTGATTAAAAAAAAAAAGTAGTCAAAATAGCACAATTGATTGTAACTGTAAGCATAGTTGATAATTGCAGTGTTTAAAGTCTAATCTTAAATTTGCAAATGGTTTAAAAACAAAAGTAGAAAAGCGATTAATTATTAAAAGTACTGTAATTCAAGGAATGATGTTTCACCTATCAGTTTAGATGATTAGGGAATAGTGATCCTCTCATTGTGTTAGCTGTCCAGACAACTTCTCCTGATAAATATAACTTTCTGTAGTGTTACAAGGTGATATAATCATTTCAGAATGTCAATAAAATTATATTCCATAAGGGCAAAACTAATGAGGGAATCTTGCATGTCATTCAGCTACACCCACAGTAGATAATTTACCATCCCGGTCCTACTGCTTCTTCATCACCAGCACGGTACTTCTTATCTTTGTTTTCACATATTATTCCATTCTGAAATATCTGCATTTGTTGGCTTCTGCACTCCTGGGAGAAGAACTTCCACCACAGTATGCATTACCTCATAGGAGTGGATGTCAGTCAGCAGCCATAGTGTCAAACAATCCCCCCTAGTTCCCTGTCTTGACATTATGACTCACCCTTCTCAAGGATCATTTTCATGTAGTTGGAAATATCTCTACTTTGAATAAAGCAGGGCTTGGCACTAGTGCCTTTGTTAATGATTGTCCCAGTTTTCATCACTCGTAGCTATTTTAACGAGGGACATAAATTTAGGTGCAAGAAACTTAATGCAAAATCTACACGGTCTGCCAGTATTGCAGCTCCTCCCACCTGATGCATCCTCTGTGCCGCTTTAAACTTGAGGTCTTCATATGCTAACATTGGTATTTTATTTATTTTATTTTGAACATAACCTCAAGATTCAATTGTCTTCATAATATAACAAAATATGAAGCTTAGAACTGGGTTACTTGGCCCTTTCTCTTCCTATCTCCTCCCAGTTCAAAATGCTTGCATCTCTTAATGGCCAGCATCCTCTTAGATCTGCAATTGGGCTTGACACATTCAAGCCTCAGCACAATCTTCTTTGTAGTTTTAGCCTTTTTCCGGAAATTGGTTTAGTCTGCCCACCATAGCCGCTCTGCTTCCGGTCATAACGCCGCTTTCCCTGGTCATAAAGAGAATCTTTTCCTTTCTTGTACTGTGTCATTTGTGGGGTTGGTGCTTGCCACACTTCTTGCAGAAAGTTCGGCGGGTTTTAGGAATGTTAACCATGTTTGCAAAAGTGCTATCGGCACGAGGGAAAAAAAAGCCATGTTGTTATTTTATAATGGTACTAATTCAAAGATAATTAAAATCACATTGTTGCATTTAATTATGGCCAGAGACTCATGAACAGACTCAACATTTTGCATTAAATAATGAATTAATTCCAGAAAATAATATAAACGTTCTAGGTTATGCAAGTAATACTGTGTTTGCAATATTCAATAGTCAGTACTAGTTTGCTGTCATTTTTATCAAACAACCAGTTATGAATCATTGTACTAATAGATTTTGTTTTTGAATGTGGGATCAGTATTAAGGGAAATAAAAATGATGATTAATGTTGATTCTATCCTTGGGGAACTTAGATCTAGTAAGTAGGTATATCAAATAAACTAAAAAAATGCAAAGACGAAACAGACCAAAAAAACAGGCCTAAGAAATAAAAATTATATCTGCTCTAAGGTTTCAACTATTAGTGACCTAGGGAACTGAGCATTAACAAAACAGACACACCAAAAGAAGAAACTGATTTGATGGGAAGGAGGAGATGAGTTTGGTATTGAACATGTTTGATCTGTGTTTTGACATAATGGTTATCAAAGTTTTTGGTCTTGGAATTCCTTTGCTCTCTTAAAAATTACTGAAACCTCCAAAGAGGACCTTTCTTTATATGAGTTTTATCTATCAACACTTACAAGGTTAGAAAATGAGCAATTCTAGAAATTTGTATTAGATAATTTAAAACAACAATCAAGTCATATATCAATATCATTAATATATTTTATGAAAATAACCACATTTCTGAAAAAATGTTAGGGAGTAGAGTGGTGGGCATTATTTTACTTTTTTTTTTTTTAAAGATTTTATTTATTTATTTGACTGGGGGAGAGAGATCCCAAGTAGGCAGAGAGGCAGGCAGAGATAGAGGAGGAAGCCCGCTCCCTGCTGAGCAGAGAGCCGGATGTGGGCCTCGATTCCAGGACCCTCCCAGGACCCTGAGATCATGACCTGAGCCGAAGGCAGAGGCTTAACCTACTGAGCCACCCAGGTGACCATTATTTTACATTTTTGACAATATCTTTAACCTATGGCTTAATAAAAGACAGTTATTCTTATATCTGTCTCTGCAATATCACACATAATGTAGATTCTGGACATTAGATCTAATGTGGATTCCACATTAATGTGGATTCTAGACACTAAACACTTGAGAAAATGAGAATGGAAAAAAAGGGCAAATAGTGGCTAAGTATTATTATGAAAATAGTTTTATCTTGGTCAGATGTTGGGGTTAATGTACAGCACGAAATCAGCCATAATAACTGGCTTGCTAAAATGTAACACGGAGGTACCCGGGGGCCAAGGGAGGAAGATTTCAGAAGGGCGTGGGCCTTTGGAATGCTGAGGCCTGCAGCTAGGTGACCACTCCACCATTGGAATGCCCCAGGGGAGTTGCCTTACCAAACCTTTGTTAGCGCAAACAGCCACCCTGTGATCTAAGAGAGGTATGCATTGTCCCTTAGGCTATATTTAGTAGAACACACAAATTAGAATATCTTATCTTTCCCCTAAACAGATCCTCCCAAGTTTCAGTAAGACCCGTTGTCACACATCAAATGCTTGAGAAACAGTGATAAAGATTTGTGATTATCCTGAAAGACCAATAAAAACAGGAGCAAAGAAGAGCCCAGAGTTTTTGTCTCTGAGCATCACGGCCCTTGCCTTCTCTCTTTCACAGCGAAGTTTGTAATAATATTTCAACCTTGGGTACGGGGATTGCTGGCCATTCCCGACAGTCAGAGAACATGCTTTATATGACTCGAGTCCTTCGTATATGTTGATACCTCTTCTGTTGCTCAGACCATGGTATATTTTTATAAAATTTCCGTTTGCATTTGAAAGGAATGTATATTGTTTTGTATTTATGTGGGATTTTCTATAAATGCTAATAGGTCAAGATGGTTGGTAAGATTGCTCCAATCTATATTCTTGATTTTCTGTATAATCATTTTATTAATTCTATTAATTATTGTGAGAGGGTTATTTAAGTATCAATGTGATTGTGGATTTGTTTATTTTTCTTTGCAGTTCTATCAGTTTTTGCCTTGTGTGTTTTGAAACTCTGTTACTAAGTGTGTAAACATTCAGCATTGTTAAATCCTCTTGAAAAATGTAACTCTTTATCATTATGAAATGATCTTATTTACCCTTGCTATTTCTCTCTTTGAAATATTAATTTGATAGTAATGTAACCACTCTGGGCCTTTTAAAATTAATATTAGCATGGAGTATCTCTTTTCCATCTTTTATTTTTATTTGTTTGTTTGTTTATTTATTTAGTTAATTTAAAGATTTTATTTATTTGTCAGAGAGACGGCAAGAGAGGGAACCCAAGCAGGGGGAGGGGAGAGGGAGAAGCAGGCTTCCTGCTGAGTAAGGAGCCCGATGTGGGGCTTGATCCCAGGAAACTGGGATCATGACCTGAGCCGAAGGCAAACGCTTAAGGACTGAGCCACCCAGGCACTCCTCGTTTTCACCTTTTAAATTGTAACCTATTTTTTTTATATTTAAAGAGTGTTTCTTGTTGCTAACATTTAGGGGTGAATTGTTTTATATTCAGCCTGATAATCTCTCTTTTTTATTTGGAATATTTAGACCACATTTTTTTTTCTAAGATTTTATTTATTTATTTGACAGAGAGAGAGAGAGAGTACAAGTAGGCAGAGCGACAGGCAGAGGGAGAGGGAGAAGCAGGATCTCTGACGAGCAGGGAGCCCGATGCGGGACTCAATCCTAGGACGTTGGGATCATGACCTGAGCCGAAGGCAGTCGCTCAACCGCTCAACCGACTGAGACACTCAGGCACCCCTAGACCACTCTTTTTAAACACTTTTTGATTGATGTTGTTAGGTTTAAATCTGTCATTTGCAATTTTTTTCTATTTATGCCGTCTGCTCTTTGTCCCCCTCATTTTCATTTTCTGTCCTATTATAGATTAATTGCATGCTCTTAAAATTCTTTCTCCTTTGTTAAATTATTACCTATAAGTCTTTTTTTTTAATGTTAGTGGCTGTTTTAAGATTTACAATATGTAGATTTAACCAATCATAGTGTGTCCTAAATGTCATACCAGTTAATATATAGTGTTAAAATCTTAAAATAGTATATGCATTTCTTCCATCTTAATCCTTATTCTGTTACTAAGCATTTTAGTTTTACATATGTTATAAACCACTCACTATATTATCATTTTGTTTTAGGGGCACCTGGGTGGCTCAGTCAGTTAAGGGTCTGATTCTTGATCTCAGCTCAGGTCTCAATCTCAGGGTTGTGAGTTCAAGCCCCACATTGGGCTTCCTGGTGAGTGTGGAGCCTACCTAAAAAAAATTTTAAAAAACCAATTTTATTTTAAAGAGATTTATACAAAATTACAAAGTACTTACATATTTATCCATGTTGTTGCCACTTTCAGTGCTTCTCATTTCTTTGTGTAGATTCAGATTTCCACCTAGTATCATTTTCCTTTTTTCTGAAGACTTCCCTTAATACTTGCAGTATGATTCTGCTGGTGGTGGAGACCTTTAGTTTTTGCAAATCTGAAAAAAATTACTACTATTCCTTCATTTTTGAAAGGTATTGTCATTGGTTATAGATTAAAAGTGTATTTCTTTCAGTAATTTAAACACGTTTCTCTGTTTTCTAGCTTACATTGTTTCCAGCAAGAAATTTGCTTTCTTATTTATCTATGTTCCTCTATACATAATGTGCTTTTTTCTCTGACAGTGTAAAAAAAATTCTTTTTTATCACTGGTTTGGTTTTTACATACTTTGGTATAGTTTTCTTCATATTGCTTGTGTTGCCATTTGTTGAGATTCCAGTATCTGTGAGTTTTTAATTTTCATTTAAATTTGAAAAAAGTTTGGTCATTTCCTCAGATATTTTGTACCTCTCCCCCAACTTCCCTTAGGGACTTCAATTATACATTTAATAACTGGTTTGGAGTTGTTCTGGAATTCATTAATGCTCCATTAATTTCTTAAATGCTCTTTTCTTTTTTGTTGTTTTGTTTTGGATAGTTTCAATTACTTCATCTTCCAGTTCACTTAATTTTTCTTCTGCAATGTCTAATCTGTCATTGATCCCATACTGTATTTTTATCTTCAGGCATTGTGGTTTTCATTTTTAGAAGTTTGGTTTAATCTCTATTATCTCTTCCATGTCTCTACTTAACAGGTTCAATCTTTCCAATAGGTTTTTGAACATAGGGAATAAAGCTATAATAACTGTTTAAATATCCTGATCTGATAATTGTTATAACTCTGCCAGATGTGATTTTGTTTTGATTAATTCTTTTTCTTACTATGGGTTATATTTTCCTGCTATTTTGCCTGGCTGATGATTTTTTATTGGATGTTGGACGCAATGAAGTTTTTTAAATAGAATGTCAGACATGAAGTGAAGTTTACCATATTGAGTCCTGGATATTTTTGTTTTACTCTATATATTCTTTTTTCCCAATTACTGAGATTTAATTGACATATAGCACCATATAAATTCAAGGTATACAATGTAATGATTTTATACATGTATGCGTGTATTGTGAAATGTTTATCACATTGCAATAAGTTAACATATCCTTCACCTCATATAATTACCATTTTGTTGCTGGTATGGTGAAAATATGAAAGCTTTATTGTCATAGCCACTTTCAAATACACAACACAGTATTGTTAACTATAGTTGCCATGCTTCACATTAGATTCTCAGAACTTATTTATCTTATAACTGAAAGTTTGTACTCTTGGCCAATATCTTCCCACTTACCCCACCCACAAACCCTAGTAAACCATTCTACACTATTTCCATTGGAATCAACTTTTTTTTTTTTTCCTCTTTAGATTCCATGTGTAAGCAATACCATGAAATATTTGTCTTTCTTTGTATGGCTTTTTTCACCTATTATAATGCCATCTAAGTCCATTCATATAATATATATCACATTTTCTTTAACCATCCCTCAGTGGACACATAGATAGTTCTCATGTCTTGGCTATGGTAAATAGTGCTGCAATGAATAAGGGAAAGTAGATATGTCTCCAAGATAGTGATTTTATTTCCTTCAGGTATACACCAGAGGTGGGATTGCTGAATCATATGATAGTTCTATTTTTAATTGTTTGAGGAATTTCCATACTGTTTTCCACAGTGACTGTACCAACTTACATTCCCATCAACAGTCTGCCAGGGTTTCTTTTTTTTCCACATCCTCACGAGTACTTAATATCTCTTGTCTTTTTGATAATATCCATTTTAACAGGAATAAAGTGATATTTTGTTGTGATGATTAGGGATGATGAGGGATATTGAGCTGATGAATTAGGGATGTTGACCATCTTTTCATGTAATTGTTGACGATTTGTAGGTCTTGGAAAAAATGTGTATATAAGTCCTTTGCCCATTTTTGAATTGAATTTTTTTTAATTTTTTGTTTTGTTTTTATTATGCTATTAAGTTGTATGAGTTCCTTAATATGTATTGGATATCAACCTCCTATCAGACATATGACTTGCAGATATTTTCTTCCATTCCATAAATTGCCTTTCATCTTGTTGATTGTTTATTTTGTTGTGCAGGAGTTTTTAGTTTGATGTAGTTCCACTTGTTGGCTTTTGTTTTTATTGCTTCTGCTTTAGATGTCATGTCCAAAAAGTCATTTCCAAGACATATGTCAAAAATCTTTTTCCCTAGAATGTCTTCTAAGAATTTTATAGTTTCAGGTCTTACATTTAAGTCCTTAATCCATTTCAAGTTAATTTTTGCATATGGTATAAGATATGTCCAATTTCATTCAATATCCAATTTTCCCAGCACAAAATATTGAAGAGACTGTCTTTCCCCATTGAGAATTCATGGTTTTCTTGTCAAAAATTAATTGACCATAAAAAAGTGGATTTATTTCTGGGCGTTTGATTCTGTTCCATTGGTTTATATGTCTGCTTTTATGCTACTACCATACTGTTTCCGTTAAAATAGTGTTTAATGGAGTTTGAAGCCAGGAAGGGTGATGTCTCTAGCTTTGTTCGTTTTCAAGATTGTTTTGGCTATTTGGGGTCTTTTGTAGTCCCATACAAATTTTAGGATTGTTTTTGTATTTCTGTGAAAATGCCATTGGACTTTTGATGGGAATTCCATTGAATTTATAGATGGCTTTGTGTAGTATAGACATTTTAACAATATTAATTCTGATCATGAACATGGAATATCTTTCCATTCATTGTGTCTTCTTCAATTTATAAATATTTTGACTTTTTTTTCTGGGATGCAATTACGTTATTTGGAAAGAGTTTGATCTTTTTGGGACTTGCTTTTGAGATTTGTTAGGCAGGACTCTGTCCTCAGTCTAGAGCTAACTATTTTCTATTATTTAGGCAAGGTTATTCTGAAGACTCTGTACAACACCCTGTGAGTGATGAGGTTTTCCAATCTGGCTATTGGAACAAGCATTATTTCCAGCCCTATGTGACTGTTAAGCCTATTATTTTTTATCTTTTGGCTGTTCCTCCCTCAGCCACTGATTGTTTCCTCATTCATGTTCTGATTAACACTCAGCTGAATACTTGAGGGTATCCTCTGAAGATCTCTGAAATTCTCTATTTGTGCAGCTCTGTTCTCTCTGGTAGTCGTTCCTGTTAACACCAGCTGCCTAATGTCTTCTTAGACTCTCAACTTTACCTCCTTTATTAGGGGAATCAAACAGGCAGGGACTCAGTTCCTTTTCCCAAAGAAATAGCCTGGAAATGTCTTCATAACAGTAAGCTGGAGCAACTAGAGATCCCCACTTCAATTTTTTCCCTACTTGATCAGGATTGTCCTTCATTTCCTGATAGCCAGGAGTCTTGAAAAGTATTGTTTCATCTATTGTTTCCACTTTTTTTTTGTCCTCCATTCCTCTTTTAAGTTAAGGTGGCTACTTTGACATAGGAAGAATTTTGGGGCGAAAGGAGTACCCTTAATCTCATTTTTGCTAGCAGTCCCACAGAAATTTCTGTGGCAAGACACCCATCTTGTTTCTTGCTATTACAGCTCCTTTCAATTGCTGTTCCCACTTCTGGAACAAATCATAATATTGGTTAGAAGCCAGGAGCTGCAACAGGCGCTATTCTGGTTTGTTATGGAAAAAATAGTTTATCACCAGGTAGTTATTGATATAATTGAGAGGGCTTAGAGAAGCAGACTCTAGTGAGCATCTAGCAACAACTCTTAGGCCATAGTATAACATCATTTCTATTTGAGTAGGAAAGCAATTGTTACCACTGCAGAGAAATATTAAATCTAGAAGTGCTTACTACAAAACCAAACTTCATGTGCCATAATCTACATCAGTAAAATGGATCCCTCATATTCAATGTCTCCTTCCCCCACTTTGTATCCAATTCATAAGGTAGTATATTTAATTGAGAGATGATTTTACATAGTGATTAAGAACATGGAACTTAAAAGCAAATGTTCTGGGTTTAAATTCTACCTTCACTATGTTGCACCTCTCTGTGCTTCGGTTCCATTGTCTACAAAATAGAGAAAATATTATGTCTATCACATCATTTGTGAGGATTAAATATTAAATGCTTAAAACGGTTTCTAGTACTCACAAAAAATGCTCAATAAAAGTTAGGGATTGTTTTATTATTGTTGTTAGAAGCAGCATCAATGATAGCTAGCTTTATAGCATTTTCAGCATAAAAACATCCACCAGGGCGCCTGGGTGGCTCAGTGGGTTAAAGCCTCTGCTTTCGGCTCAGGTCATGATCTCAGCGTCCTGGGATCGAGGCCCGCATCGGGCTCTCTGCTCAGCAGGGAGCCTGCTTCCTCCTCTCCCTGTCTCTGCCTGCCTCTCTGCCTACTTGTAATCTCTCTCTCTGTGTCAAATAAATAAATAAAATCTTAAAAAAAAAAAGATTTAAAAAAAAATCCACCAATAAGATGTCAGACTGTCTGTCTATCCATCCATGCTACTGGGCCCAATTGTTCTTGATACTAGAACAGTTACAGTCATTGATGTAAGTTTCTCATAGCTGTGGATATTAATTTGGGTATACTTAATTTATAAAACCCAAACAGATAAGTTTTTTTTTTTTTTTAAGATTTTTTTTTTTATTTGATACAGAGAGAGAGATTACAAGTAGGAGATAAGTTTTTGAAACTAAAACACTGTGGACCACAACCTAAACTATAGTGAACTCTTCACAGTCATATTATTATGTGGGGAACTGTTCCTAAGGTGGCACTTTGCGTATCTTATTTTCTCCTTCCCTTTAGCCATACTGTATATAGGTTAGATAGTAGTAATAAAATGGGGTATGACTGAGAAGAATAGGGAGGTGCAAAAAACTGTAATTCTGAGTACAAAAAACAAACTTTAGAAGGGATGGGAAAATGGATAAAAGGACAAAAGTCTATATGGTTTTAAGAATGTGCATTTTTGTAAATTTAATAGTTGCAGTTGTATATTTAACAGAGGAAACTAACATATAATTCATTGCAACTTAGTGTGATGATTACCATTGTATTATACAAGATGCAATGGGAAGAGAGAAAAATGTATTTTATCTTCCTGAGGGAGTCAGGACCAAGTACACAGAAAAGCAACTCTTAGGAAAGATAGTCATTGGTTTTGAGGAGATTAAGGATCTGTAGGGTTAAGCTATTAGAAGATAGACCATTATTAATACTGAATTTCTTGAAGAGAATGTCAGATAAAAGAAACTAATTTTTTTTAGCAGGAAAAATAAATACAGCAATCAAGGAACATTTTAAGTGTGATGCAAAAAATGTCACAAGCAGTGCAAAAATAATTGTTAATGCAAAGAGTTGCGTAGTTCAAAGAGTATATATGTGTAAATGTTGTGAATAGTTTTGACTTCTGTTGAATTGTTATAGTGATACAGTGACAGGCAAGGTGAAATCTAAATAATTAAAAGAAAAACCAAACTAAAAAAATGCAGAAAAATCTTTTATTTTAAATTGTGTTTTTAATACCTGACAATTGACCCATGCACACATTATGATGATAATATAAAGCTGCCTTCCTTACCAGCTGCTGAAGATCTTTTTGCTCTTTTTTCATTTAACAGGTCAAGGGCAGCAAAACTTCTAGAAAATAATACCAAGTGAGGAGTAAGTTTAAAGATTGCTGTTAAATCATACAAGGTGTGTTTAATCAAATGTAAAAATGTTTTCCTCTTTCTGGGAAGAGTATCATAAATGATGCAAATGAGTATATTAACATATCCATTCTAGCATAAATAACCATATAGTGACTTATTGTGGTGAGGGGCTGGCAGGAGAAAGGCAAAATATTTTTTCTTAAAATAATTATAAACACTAAAAATGTATTTGAGTATTCGCAACATGAAAAATGTAAAAGTAAGGAAAATTATTCCCTCTCTCCCTTTCTCTCTGTCAGAATTGAAAGGTTCTTCTCTCAGCACAGATTTCAAAGATAGAGTGATGTTAACTTTGGAGCTAGAATTGGTCAGGAAAGTGGCTACTTCATTATACCTTCCTATACACTATATAAGCTTTCTCAGAGTACCCTTGTTTCACATTTCTTTTTCTTTTCTTTTTTTAATTTTTTGCCGCAGGGGTACAGGTCTGTGAATCATCAGGCTTACACCTTTCACAGCACTCACCATAGCACAAACCCTCCCCAATGTCCATAACCCATCCACCCTATCCTTACCCCTCCCACCCCCAGTAACCCTCAGTTTGTTTCCTGAGATTAAGAGTCTCTTATGGTTTGTCTTGTTTCAGATTTCTAAATCTGCCAATTAGATCCTATTCATTACTTACCATTTACTTTATTTTTCTAATTCTAATGTTTTGTACATAATGACAAGATTTCATTGTCTTTCTAGTTTTTCTTTTTAATCTGGTGGGCCCTTTTAATCATCTCGATTGATGGCTTATCTCATTCCTTCTTTCTGTCCTTTCTCCATGTGTCTAACACAAATGTTAGACCTTGTCCACAGTTTCCTGCTCTCAAGTCTCTTCTGGCTCCTTTATTTGTACACCATCTTGCTTTTCTCAAATTTATCTAACTCTTCAAATAGGTTGTCACTTTTGAGGCATGATTTATGTAAAGTATTATGCCCAGATTGATGATTTCTAATAATTGTATAAACTTGGGTAACTAACTATAACTCCAGAAAGACAGAGATAATTTCACCCCAGAAACTTCTCTCGTGCTGTTCCTAGTCAGTTTAACACCGTTGAGAGGTAATCAAGAAGTATTCTAAAACTATATTAGTTATGTGTGCTCTTAGCTTTCATAAAAATAGATCGAATAGTATGTACTTTTTTGTGTCTGGATTTTTTCACTAGTACAATGTTTTTGCGATTTATTCCTGTTGTTGAAATTATTAGTACTTTATTCATATTTATTCCTGAGGAATGTGCTGTTTTGTGAATATATCATAATTTGTTATCCACTTAACTCTTGATGGATATTTGGGTTGTATCTAGTTTTAGCTATTATCACTGAAGCTGCTATCAATATTCTTATATATGACTTTGTATAAACATATATGTTCATTTATCTTAGGTAAATACTTAGTAGAATTGCTAGATCACAGGTTATAGCTATGCTTAACTTCATGAGAAAATTTCAAACAGTTCTCAAAGCAGTTGCACCATTTTATACTCACACCAAAGAAGAAAGAGAGATTCAATTGCTCCACAAATTTGGCAACATTTATATTATCATTTTTTAAGTGTTAGTTATCCTACAAAGTATAAAATGATGTTTCATTGTGATTTTCATTTGTGTTTTCCCAAAGATAAATGGTGTGAACACTTTTTTGTGTGTTTATCGACCATTTTGTATCTTCTTTTGTGAAATGAAAATTAAAGTCCTTTGACCATTTTTTAAAAGTTTTAATTTCAATTCCAATTAGTTAACATACAGTGTTGTATTAGTTTCAGGTGTGCACTATAGTAATTTAACACTTCCATGCATCACCCTTATGTTGTGCTCATCACAACAAGTGCACTCCTTAATCTATATCACCATACCCACCTCCCTTCTGGTAACTATCAGTTTGTTCTCTATAGTTAGGAATCTGTTTCTTGGTTTGCCTCTCTTTCTTTTTTTCCCTTTGCTGGTCTGTTTTGTTTCTTAAATTCCACACATGAATGAAGTCATACAGTATTTGTCTTTCTCTGACTGGTATATTTTGCTTAGCATTATACTCTGTAGCTCCATCCATGTCATTGCAAATGGCAAGACTTCATTGTTTTTACCACTTCTTTATCCATTCATCTATGAATGGATACTTGGGCTGTTTTCATAGTTTGACTAGTGTAGGTAATACTGCTGTAAACATTGGAGTCCATGTATGCCTTTGAATTTTTATTTATGTATTTGTTTATGTATTCTTTGTGTAAATACCTGCTAGTGCAAATTACTGGATGATAGTTCTATTTTTAACTTTTTCAGGAAACTCCATACTGTTTTCTAGAGTGGTTGCACGAGTTTTTATTTCATTTGACCATTTTTTAAATAAATTATTTTTTTATTATTTACTTATAATTTTTTATGTTTTTAGATATGAGTTCTCTTTCTGATACGTGTTTTGAAAATATATTTTCCTCATCTGTAGATTGACTATTTTATTAGTGCTACCTTTTTCTCCAGCTTTATTGAAGTATAATTAACAAATAAGATTGTAAGATATTTAATAAGTATACAATATGACGATTTGATATATACACATTGTAAAAGAATTATTAATGATATGTTTTGGTGTTCAAAATTTTTCATTTTAATAAATTAAAATGTATCAATCTTTTTTTTCTTTTATAGTTTATCCAATTTATATTATGTTTAAGAAATCTTGATCTAGAGAGTGACATCATAAAGATGGCAGAATACAACGGACACCTGGGTGGCTCAGTCAGTTAAGTGTCTGTCTTTGGCTCAGGCCATGATCCCAAGGTCCTGGAATCAAATCCCCACCATCAGGCTCCTTGCTCAGCACGGAGCCTGCTTCTCCCTTTGCCTGCTGCTCCACCTGCTTTGTTCTCTCTCTCTCTGACATATAAATAAATAAATAAAATCTTAAAAAAAAAAAAAAGAAGTATACAAGTTCCCAGCTTATAACCTCCCACAGCAACAGTAGTGTGTCAGCCATCCACAGACAAAAGTGCTTTGGGATCTAGGTAAAAAGTTGCAAATCTCCATTGAGCCCAAACTAAAAAAATCCATTTCAAGAGAGCAGGCCCATGTCTAGGTGGCAGGCTCGCAGACCATAGTTCTAGTTGTAGATCTGGAAATAGCCCTGTCTCTCTGTGGACTCAGCAACAGCACTATTTGGTCTTGTTCCTGTCACCAGCACCAAGTGACAAGGGAGGAGCCACTCCAGCCCATGCCTCAGGTAATGGGCTTGTTGATCTTGGTCCTGACTCTGGACCCTGTACTGGCCCATATCTTGGCTTCAGCCCCATTCAGCACAGACTAGCAATGCCCTGATACCATAGCCAGATAAGGAAACTACAAGAAAAGAAAACTACAGGCTCCAAATCCTCAACAAAATATTACAGTAAACCAAACTCAATAGTACATTACAAGGATCATGTAGAGATAAAGAAGGATTTATCCCTAGTATACAAGGATGTTTGAACCTACACAAATCAATAAATGTGATGCATCATATTAACAGAATGAAGCATGAAAACATTGATTGTATCAAGAACTAGTAAAAAAAAAAAACAAACAAAAAACAAACCCATGTATTTTACAAAATTCAACATCCTTCCATGATAAAACTCTCAATAAATTAGGGATACAGGAAAGTATTTCAACATACTAACTGCTATATACAGCAAACCCATTGCTAGCATCAAAACTCAGTGGTGAAAGTCTAAAAACATTTCCCCTGAGATCAAGAGCAATACACAATACCACTCTTACCACTTCTGTTTAACATAGAACTAGAATACCTAACCAGAGCAATTAGGCAAGAAAGAGAAATAAAGGGCATCCAAATCAGAAAGGAACTGTTACCATTTGCAGATGAAAAGATCTTATGCATAGAAAACTGTAAATATTCCACCAAGAAACTATTAGAAATAAAAAATGAACTCAGTCAAGTTTCAGGATACAAAAACAATGTACAAAAGTTAGTTGCATTTCTCTACGCTAACAATGAACAGTCTTAAAAAAATTAAGAAAACAATCTCTCTTACAACTGCATCAAAAAATAAAATTCTTAGAAATAAATTTGACCAAAGAGGTAGAAGACCTTTACTCTGAAACTCGGAAGGTAATAAGTCACTGATGAAAGCAATTAATCACAATAGATGGAAAAATATCCCATGTTCATGGATTAGAAAAATTAATATTGCTAAAATACCCATACTATCCAAAGCAATCTAGAGATTTAATGAAATCCCTATAAAAATTCCGGTGACATTTTTCGCAGAAATGTAAAAACACAAAGACTCCAAATAACCAAAGCGATCTTGAGCAAGAGGAAAAAAACTGAAAGTATCGTACTTCCTAACTTCAAACTATATTATAAGCTATAGTATTCAAGGCAGTATGATACTAGCATAAAAACACACATGTGGACCAATGGAATAGACTGGATGGCCCAGAATAAAACAACACATATCTACTGAACTAATCTTTGACAAGGGCACCAAGAGTCACAATAGGGAAAGGATAGTCTCTTTAGAAAATGGCGTTAAGAAAACTGAATAGCCACATGCAAAAGAATGAAATTAGACCCTTACCTTATACCATACATAAAAATTAACTTGTGATAGATTGAAGACATAAATGTAAGACCTGAAAAAAAAGTAAGTCCTGAAAAGAAGTAAGACCTGAAAAAAAAGTAAGACTTGAAGCTTATAATTCCTAAAAGAAATCATTGGGGAAAAATTCCTTGATATTGGTCATGACAATGATTTTTCAGATATGACAGTAAAAGCACAGGCAAAAAGTGGAGCTACATCAAACTAAATGAAAAGGCAATCAGTGGAATGGGAGAAAATATGTACAAACCATACATTTGATAAGTGGCTAATATCCCAAAGGTTTAAGGTAACATGCAACCCAATATTAAAAAAAAAATTTAAAAGTGGGCAAATGATTTATGTAGACATATTTCCAAAGACATAAATAACCAATAGGTATTGTTCAACATCTCTAATCATCAGGGATATGAAAATCAAATCACAATAAAAAAATACCACCTCACACTTGCGAGCATATCCATTATCAAAAAGATGAGAGACGATGAATGTTGGTAAGGATGTTGAAAAAAAAGGGTACACTGTGGGTGGGAATATAAATTGGAAACTATGATAAATACGATAAACAGTGTTATGGCAAATATAATTACGAAAAACATTACAGAAGTCGTTCAAAAAAATGGAACTACCATATGATCCAGCAATTGCATATTTGGTATTGAATCCAAAGGAAATAAAATTTCTGGGCGCCTGGGTGGCTCAGTGGGTTAAAGCCTCTGCTTTCGGGTCAGGTCATGACCTCAGGGTCCTGGGATCGAGGCCGCATTGGGCTGTCTGCTCAGCAGGGAGCCTGCTTCCCCCCCCCCCCCCCCCCCCCCCCCCCCCCCCCCCCCTCCCCTCCTCCCCCCCTCCTCTCTCTTTTTTTTTTTTTNGATCTCTCTCCCTCTGTGAAATAAATAAATAAAATCTTTAAAAAAATAAAATAAAATTTCTATTTCTAAGAGATTTCTGTATTCTTATGTTCACTGCAGCATTATTTACAATAGCCAAGATATTGAAAATACCTAAGTGTCCATTGATGGATGAACAGATAAAGAAAATGTGATACACACACATACACACAATTGAATATTTTTCAACTGTAAAAAAGAAATTCTGCCATTTGTAATCACACGGATTGGACTTAGAGGATAGTATGTTATGTAAAAGAAGTTAAACACAGAAAGAAAAATACTGTATGATCTCATTTATGCATGGAATTTTAAAAAAAGTCAAACTCATGGAAACAGTAGAATGGCTGGGAGGTGGTATGGGGGAATTGGATACTGGTCAAAGAACTTTGAGTTATAAAGTGAATATGTTCTGGGAATCAGTATAGTATGGTAACTACAGTTAATAATATGTATTACATATTTGAAATATGCTAGAGTGTAGATCCTAAGTGTTCTCCCCACTCCCAACAAGGAAGGTAAATATGAGGTGATGGTCGTGTTAGTTAGCTTGACTGCAGTAACTGTTTCACAATGTGTACATGTATCAGATCATTGTACATCTTAAACATATATTGTTTTTGTCAATTATACTTCAATAAAGGTGGAAAACAAAAAATTATAAGAATTCTTGTATTTATGATCCCAAACCTTAAGCAGTACTACAAACAGCTGGTACGTCCATGTGACAAATTATGTGTTTTATGCACTTCCATTAAAATATCAAATCGAGTTATACATTTTATGCATTTCTATAAAATATAACATAAGTGGAGATAACAAAATTTTTTAAATTAACATATAATGTATTATTTGCTTCGGGGGTACAGGTCTGTGAATCATCAGTCTTGCACAATTCACAGCACTCACCATAGCACATACCCTCCCCAACGTCCATCAGCCAGCCACCCCATCTCTCCCACCCCCCTCCACTCCAGCAACCCTGTTTGTTTCCTGAGATTAAGAGTCTCTCATGGTTTGTCTTCCTTTCTGGTTTTGTTTTGTTCCACAAAATTCCTATATTATGTGCACATAATGAGAACTTTGACAACAAAATAGTTAATGCATGCTATTATTTCAAAGAATATTTAAGATTAGGTGTTGCACAAGAAAATCTGAAATGTTCTAAAGTCATACAGGTCTTAAATAAAACTGAGTAAGATTTTTTCCCCCAAATTAAAAAGCAATCCTAAAAATTTATGTGACATTACAAATAACAGTTTGTGAAGCTGAAAGAAATTTTCTAAAAAGTCAAAAATTGAAATGATTTTTATCAAGCATATTAGAGGAAAGTTTAAATTATCTTTGCATTCCCCTATAGAAAAATTGCAAAACTGTCTTTTGAGACCACGATCAAACTGTTTGCAGCTAGAAAATATTTGGGAGAAAGTATTATATAATATGCCAAGAAGGTAATTAATGATGGGTCTATACAATGTTAGTTTCCTGGATTTTGTGATGCTTGTTATATTTATTGGCATTTTGAAATTTATTATTTATTTTTGTTTCTATTTTCATTCTGAATAAATATATTCATTCACTTAAAAAAAGAGAGAAATTTCTGCCTGCCCCAAGTTCATAAAGCTATTTTCCTATAATTTCTAGCAGAATCTTTATGATTCCAGTTTTTACATTAGGTCAAAATTCATCAAAAAATAATTTTTATAGGGTGAAAGAGGGGTCCATTTTGTTTTTCACAGATATCTCCAATTTTTCCAGCACCATTTGTTAAAGGAAACAAAAAACAAAACTCTTCTAATTGAAGTAACTTCATCCATTGGCAAAGTTCATATGTGTGTGGAATTTACGCATATTCTCTAAGACTCTATTCTAAGTTGATCTTTGATCTACCTCTACACCAATTCTACATGTCATGATTACAGTAGCTTTATAAAATGTTTTAATGTCAAGATTTGTAAATCCTCCAAATTTTTAATTCTTTATATGATTATTTTTTTCTGCCTCTTTTTAATCTCCAGCTGGTGCTTCCTATTGACTGAACTCAAGCCAAAGTCAGTGAACAAGAGAAACAGTTAATACAGACAGTGATGTTGTCTAATGGGTTATAGGGCAGGGTGGAGAAGATCAGAAAAAGGATGTGACAAGGCAAATAGAGGACATCCAGCATGAATTACCTATGTGATTTTTGTCTTAGCCATTTAAAACCAGTTACTCTCATAAATAAACTGGCCTCATTCTCTACTCAAAGCATCCAAAGATTTTGCAACATATGATAGACTCAAACACCCTACAACTCCATAGTTCTAAAAATACAGAAGTGACTCAATTTATACATGTTTTTATTCTAATACATAATTTTGAATATATAGTCATTTTGGCTGTTCATTCATATTATTTAAAATAGAAGGGAAGCTTTATAAAGTCAACATTAAGAGTTCAGCCTCTTATTTTTATTTAGTGGCTCCTTAGTATATATGCTCAAATTCAATATATGTACTTAATACATTCAAATAACAATAATAGATACATTTTATTAAGAAATATCTTTGTATAAGGCACATAGTATAACATTTATAGTTAATTTTCTTGTTTAATTTTCATAATACCATATAAGACAATTATTTTCATAACTAATTTCTTGATGAGAAAACTGAAATTAAACTGATTAAATATATTCACAAGCATTATATATAGTGGTACTTGGATTCAAGTGCTGGGCTTTCTGACTCAAAAACCTCCTCTCTTGTTGCCTTTTTCTGCCTTGATAAAAGAACAAGAAACAACACAAGTTTAAAGACTGTCTTTATTGTTAGAATCCAGAGGGAAAAAATGAAGAGAAAATAATTCACATTTTCAATTCCAATATGAAGGTCAATCTGAGTGTTCTTTTAGGCAATTTGCCCAGACTCTACTGTACTGCTTCTTTCATTCATTTGGCACCTCCTTCTTTTGAACGATGAGTCTACCTTCAACATTTTTCTGTTAGGAAAAGAGAGAGGCAAAGAGAGTATTGAATTTCAAACCTTTTATTTAGTTATATTTATTAAAATATTTTCAGGGATAAAAGCTGCAAATCAGTACTCAAAAAAGGATTAGTTGGTATTCAAAATGGTGCCATCTATGTGAAGACAAGAACATGCTATTTACAAATCTTTCTTAAGACAAATACATATGATGTTTCAAGAATTCTTGTCACCTTAAAACCAAAATGCTTATACCTGTTTTCTATCTACTACTGCATTAGAAGTGACAAAAAATTAAACAGCATGATCTAGCTCTGACTGACCATGCATTTTTATGTACAGATGGATAGAAGCCAGCTCTTTCCATATTAGCTTTATATGTCCTTACTGATCTACTCACTGGTGTACAATGTGCTGGGAAGAATCTGCATGTGTTTGTGTGTGTGTGTGTGTAAAAATCAGAAATAAAAGGAAAATAGCAGGGTAAATAATAAATTGGAGAAAAAAGAGAAAACAACCTCTTTTTTGGATCTGTAATCACAGAGCAAGAAGGAGAGGGGCCTTTCATTATTTTTACAGTAAAGTCTCTAACAGTTATCATCTTAAACTGACATCAAAATAAATGTCTCAAAAAAGTCATAGGACCAGCAAATAGGCACATAGATGTCATTAATGAATTCTCTGTCATGGGAAATGTTCTAGAATTAAGACCAATTTGAAATATATTGATCATATTGTACCAAAGTAGCGTTTTAATGGAATTCACTCAGAGATCCCTTAAACTCTTATTTTATGATCTTATGAGTTGTAGGGGTTAATAAGTAGTTTCATCTATACAACTATGAATTTATGATGCTGAGAGAAATTTCTGACTGTCACTAAAACAACAGTGTAAATAGCATATTTCTGGTCTTTCCACTGTAGTTCACAAAAGAAATAAAATTTAAGAATTGTGATATTTAAAAATCATTGTATTCAACCATCCATCTTACAGATGAGAAAACAGACTGAGAGAAGTGAATTAACTTATTAAAGTTTCCAGAGCTATCTAGTGATAGACCAACTCATTAAACCATGGGGATTTAATCCAGTGCTCTATCTTCTGCACACTAAAGATAGTTTGTAGTTACAGTACACAAGAAAGAGCTATGAAATTTACTACTTCTTAGACCATCACTGGGTCACATTAGCTATTAATATTTTATTCATTTAATTGCTCCATCAATATAGTGAATAAACTAATATCTTTTCCCGGAAGTCATATAAACGTTACTTCATATTTATAGTTTTCAAATGGCCATATGGAAAGAAATCCATATATTTCTAATATTTTACACTTTATATATCAAGAAAGATAAATAATTTTCAAAAACAAAGCATGGGCTCATAAGAAACTTGAAGTTTATCTGGGTGTTTAATAGGTTGTACTACTAGTAATAAGTATGAAGAATATACAATCTCATAATTCAATAGCTGGTTATCTCTAAATGCTTCACATTGATAGGTGGTTTCAAACATTTTTAGTTGTAGACTTGGTTACCTGAAACAAGGTTTCCTTATAATTCATGATAATCTGCAATCAAAAGCATCAGCTGAGAAGCACTCTGCTCCTTGGAGTTCTATGTACTGACTACAAGACTTCAACTCAACTCCACGACTTATATCCAAAACTCTCCCAAGCTTTCCTCAGATATGCAAGACATTCACAGTCTCATGATCTTCTCTATCACTGGATCTCCTATTTCCACATGGTACTCTCTTACAAAATGCAACTCCCTTGCCTATTTCTACCCACAACCACAACAATTATCTACAACATCTGCTTCTCACAAAATATCCACAAATGTGGCATGACTAAGGTATTTCTGATGTGTTGAAGAAGCTGAGTAATGGGAAAGGGTGGAATGGTGTCTGCCTTTCATGCAGTCAACACCTATAAGATTGAAATTTCTGTAGTTCTGTGGGTTCCTCTCCTGGCTACCTCCCCATGCAGCAGTTATTTCCTCTCCTCACTGTCCCCTATTTCCTTTTCATACTCCTTTTCCTTTATCTCTCTGAAGGAAAAAAAAATCATCTTTGCTTATCCCAAACAAAGAAGTTCCATTCTTTGCTCTAAGGTCTTTGGATACCCTTGAGATTGATACTAAGCAGCTATGGTATTGCTTTTCTAATCTAAACAAAGGCTCTTTAGCAATTCTGGGGCAATTTTTAGATAATCAGTTATTTATCAGTTCTCCAGTTCTAAAGTAACCTTAGGAGGTCTACGAGGAAACTAGATATATGGAATCAGCTTTTGATAGACCCAGAACCACCAGGAGGTTTTGCTGGAGCAAATTCTGAGCCTCTGGATCTAGGTGAGAAGAGATAAAATAAGGTTTGCAAATGTCCATTCCTCCTTGAATGTTATTCAAGGTATAATCTTATCAAGGTTATTGTGTGTAAAAATTGTAACTTAAATAACCATAATAATGAAAACTACAGCAACTTAAGAGTTGCTAAGTCATTTTATAAAACATCATTTCAGTTGAGCTTCACAAAAACCTTCTAAGACCAACAGGTAGGAAATTGCATTAGTTCCATTTTACAGATGTCAAAAGAGTGAGTAACTTTAAAAATGGAATTTTAACTTGGTCCTTCCACATTTGGTTACCCAACTTTACCTACGTTTCCATATCTTAACTGCCACTGTTTGCTGAGTGGTGATCTCCCTCCTGTTTTGAATTTCTCCAATTTAATCCTGCCTTTGAAACCAAAGGGGTATTTTTAAAAATCAAAACTTCTCACTTCATACTCTTTATTAAATTGCCTGCCAGGTTAAACTCAACATGGCTTATAAATTGTCTCAAGCTCTGCCTCCAAGGCTCTCCCCAATGTTTTTACCTTTCCAGGGCACGTACGATCGATCACGCAATTCCTCAGTCACACCAACTCTGTCTCTTTGTTTCAGAACTTTGTACAGTTTGTTTACCTTCCCTAGAAATTGTTCACTTCTAATCTCCACCTCCTCTACTAATCATTTTATCAGAAGTTGCTTCACTTTCCACGTCTGGATTGGGTCTGGCAGACCATACCACATCATGGCACCATACACACTGTGGTGACAGTACATTTTTATTCATCTGTCTCAGCTAGTTTCATGAGGGCGGTGACCTTATCACTTAAAAACACCTGCTGAATGAATTAATTCAGGTGTCAGCAAATGACATCTGTAGGCTACATCTAGCCCACAAACTAAGGAGTTTTTAAATTTTAAAGGATTTTAGCAAGAAAGAGAGTAAAAGAAAAGAAAGGGGGAATGAGGAGGAGAAAGAAGACCTACATGGAACTCGAAGCAAAAAAAAAAAAATAATTTTTTTTGGGCGCCTGGGTGGCTCAGTGGGTTAAAGCCGCTGCCTTCGGCTCAGGTCATGATCCCAGGGTCCTGGGATCGAGGCCCGCATCGGGCTCTCTGCTCAGCAGGGAGCCTGCTTCCTCCTCTCTCCTCTCTCTCTGCCTGCCTCTCTGCCTACTTGTAATCTCTCTCTCTGTGTCAAATGAATAAATAAAATCTTTAAAAAAAAAAAAAAAAAAATAATAATTTTTTATCTGTTCTTTTACAGAAAAATCTTGTCCTCTGAAATATACATGAAACAATTAAGATATTTAGATTCCAAATCCTTGACTCTTTTAACAAATCAGGGTCCTCCTTAAATATCTTCCAAATACCTTTTAAACCTTTTGATTACAGAGAGAAAATCACTAGGTCTGTTATATGCACATTCTCCATGTCAGTTCACCTCATTGATTAATAGCAATAATAAAAACCTCTGATGTGTATTGCCAGGTAACAGTGGCTGCTAGTAGCATTAACCAGCTTCATGAAACGGATTCAAAAGAGGTGTCTTACATCTGCCAAAAGTATGATGAGCTTGGCAGACTACACAAAAAGTGGAAGAAAAATGTTTTTGAGAGCAAAATCAACCTGGTAATTTTGACTCTCTTATACTTTGTTTCCCAAAATATTTTATACATCAACTGAGAGCCCATATGTGAAAGAGAAGAAACAAAGCTTTCATTTAGTTGGCGACATATCCTTTACTGTTTTTACAAGAAAAATGTGGTCTAGGTAGTTGTCAAAGGAGGAAACAGTTTTTTATTTGTGCTGCCTTTTAATATGCTTTCAAAGTTGTTAATTAAATAGCTGGCATTCTTAAGGTCTATTATGCATTCAACCACGTGCAGTTTTATGTATTTTGCCCCTAGCAACCATAGTTTCTTTCTTGTCTATATCAAAATGAAGATACTTATGCAAAGGTTTTCACTTTCCAATCTCTCTACTTAGCAAGTTTGCCGCATGCTTGCTGGTTCTTGAAAACATCAATTTACAGATAGGGTGATTAAATAAAATAGACTTGTATTGCTAACTGATAATTCTATTTTGAAAACTTTTGGCCCCAGGGCTTTTTGCAAAATCCTATAAAGATGAATTAATGTATATAGCCGTTTCATGATGAAGTGTTTTATAGGCATTGGACAATAAGTTATGATAGTTTTTTTGTTAATTTGCTTTGTAATATGAATACATTTACTTACATAAGTAATGTCACTGGAAACTACAGTCCAACAGTTTTATAGTGTAATTTGTAGAAATGTGTCCTTTGTTCACTGGGTTGCCTATTGAAAATCTATCAGCTTTAGGGTATGATTTATTCTCTGTTAAGCAACAGTATGACCATTCAAAATGATGGACAGCAATCCAGTCAAATCTGGGCGATTAGAATTGGTGGGGGTGAAAAGGCAAGTTATTTGAGAAGAAGGATGAGATAGACCTTTTCCAAAAAAATCTATTAATTTACTTTTTAAAGTGGGAATGATTAAAATATCGATTGCCTGTAGTCTTAACATATAGTCAACTAATAAGAAAAATAAAATCAGAAATACTGATTCTCAGTTAATTTCTATATATTACTTGCAATAAGTGGTATGTTAGTCTAGCCCTGAGCCATCAGTCAGTTCCCTTGACATATCCTTTACTGGGAAAGTAATAGAAAATGCAAAATCTATTACTGATTATTTCAGAGAACTTAAATCATAGACTCACCATTGAGAAATTAGGTGCAAATAGGGTTCAGAATACAGTAAGTCACTTTTTAATAATTCTCATTCATTTACTTAATCATGTAGCATTTGGAGCACCTAATACATACAAGATATTTCAAGATAAATAAGATGATGTCTTTTATCAAGGAACAGTTAAATGAGAGCAACTTGCAAATATGATCACTGGAAACAGCGTTAGAATAAAAGTATGAAAAATGAGCCATAAAAAAATGCAGACTAAGTAGGAAATAAGTCTATCTAGTGAATTCCTTATGAGGTTCATATTGGCAAATCACCAAATAACTAATGAAGGAATAGAAAGAAAACACGTTTGAACTTTAAAAAAAAAAAAAAGAAAAACACTTCACGATTTTCCAAAAAGAACATTCAGACGCTCTAAATATTCTTTTGTTGTTGTTGTTTTGTTTTGCCCCTGGACATGTAATTAGATTAAGGGCAAGAAAGATCTGGCCAAGCTTAGTATCGTAAAACTTAGTTTATAACTTAAGTTCCTATGATAAAATTTACTGTACACATGTTTGTTTAGTAAATTGATTTCTAGAATATAGTGAATAGTTGTTAGTGATGTAGCCCTGTTGATGTGAATAATATAATTGATGATGTTGATGAATTGATTGTTGATGTTAATAATAATAATAATAATAATAATAATAATAATATCTACTTTAAATTGAGCTTAATTTAAACTGCTAAGTGTCTTAAATCTATTTTTTTCCATTAAATACTTTCAACAACATGTTGAGCTGGATACTATTATCATCGCCACTTTATAGACTATGGAACTAAAGCACGCAGATAAGTAACTTGAAAGGCAGATAAGCAAGGTATTGGTCATGGTTATTGACTCAAAGATATACTTTTAATCACTGTGTTTTACATAGGTAAAGGCAAAAGTAATTTAATGTGCTTATATCTGAAAAGTCAGTGACAAAGGACTTGGGCCCAGGTTTGATATACTATAATTTGGGCATATTCACTCATATCTATTTCTTTGAAAATAAAATTCAAGACCTTTTGTGTTGTTTTCCCTGAGATATTTGGCCTGCTAAATCCTAACTAAATCCTAACTGTACAATTTTGCTCTATTTATTTACTCATTTGAACTTTTGTCAAATCAGGAAGGGGTAACTTTAGGATAAAGTGGGAATGCACTGTTCAAGACAAACCCAGATGGAGATTGATTAGCAATAATCAAAGGCTAGACACAAAATATTTGTGGCTTAGACCATATAATATAAAGTCAAAGATACTAGCTGATAGTCATTTTCTCCCTTGTTTCTCAGAAAAATTTATATATAACTATTGCCAAGAGTCACAAACTTGGGCAAATTTGAAGTTAAACATTCCCTTTTCTTTCTCACACATGCCTCTTGGACAACTTTTAGGAGATCATGTGTCTTTAGCACCTACCTCCTTTAGTTCCTTGTAAACTTTGATTGTAGGATTGCCGTGTGTGGGCTGTCATATCAGTGTGATCACTTCAATATTTGCATTTTGCCTGGACTTCTTGGGGCGTCTCAGGACCCAGACACCTAGTTTTACATTTTCACCAAAGACTGAATTTTAATTATGATATCTCTATTAATCTGCTATTGCTGCTATAACAAATTACCACAAATTTGGTGGCTAAAAGTAACACTTCCGGAGGTCAGAAATCTGAAATGGTCTTTTGTGTCTAAAATCAAGGTGTTGGAAGAGCTGTGTTTTTTTCTCAAAGCTGTAGGGGAGAATCTGTTATTTCTTTATCTAGCTTCTAACAAGTTGCCTGCATTCCTTGGTTCATGGCTGCATCAATTTGATTTCAGCTTCTGCTGTTACATCTGCTTCTCTGACTCTGACTCTTCTCTCTCTTTCCTGTATAAGGACCCTTGTAATTACATTGGATCCATTTAGATACTCCAGGATAATCTCTCCATTTTAAGATCTTTAACTTAATCACATCTGCAGTGTCTATTTTCCAAGAAAGGTAATGGGTTCTGGGATGAGGATGTGGACATCCTTGGAGGAACAATCATTCTGTTTAATAGTATCCTTTATTTGGGGCAACATGTCCCCCAGAACTATGTGGCAAAGTTTGCAAGAAAAGCCAAGCTTGCAACAATTTGCAAAACATGAATAACATTCTTTTCAGTTTTAATTGACTCCAAATAATCACTCTAGTTCTCTCTGATTTTTTGTCTTCTCGTCTTTCTTCATTTCAAATGCCTGGAATAAAGTTACTGAATATGAGAATATAAGTCAGCTTAATTTACATATTAAATTATTTTGGTTTTTCCTGTCGTTAGTGCTTTTTTTATTCACCAATGAAAACTGCTTCAGCACCATTATAGAATAAAGGAGAATGAACTGTAACATTCATCCAAATTATGTGTCTGTATTACACATGTCTTAGGAATTATTTGAACATCACAGTCCAGTAAAGGGCATGCAGCAAGCAAAGACTAAAGTTTTGTCTTGCTTTCTTCATACCTCTCAAAACCTAGTCAAAGTTTGAGGGAGAAGTCCATCTGTTCTTTTTTTTTTTTTAATTAATTAATTAATTAATTAATTTTTTTAAAGATTTATTTATTTATTTATTCATTTGACACAGAGAGAGAGATTACAAGTAGGTAGAGAGGCAGGCAGAGAGAGAGGAGAGAGGAGGAAGCAGGCTCCCTGCTGAGCAGAGAGCCCGATGTGGGCCTCGATCCCAGGACCCTGGGATCATGACCTGAGCCGAAGGCAGCGGCTTTAACCCACTGAGCCACCCAGGCGCCCAGTCCATCTGTTCTTGAGAATGACTCTTGAATGGTCATTTTGGTTATTCCAAATGTCCATCCCAGAAATTTATATTGAAATTGGTGTTCACTGAGATTCTTGGATCTGCTCAGTTCTTGACGAGAGAGATGACTTCAGTCTTTTACCAGATGGTACATGAAGAAAGATGAACAAGTTTCGTACACTTAATGATGTTCCTAGAGTTTGCATTATGAAATGGAACTTGAGCTGGAAGATTTTGAGGTTGGGAGTGATCAGAGTAATAAAATCTATGGTGTGTGGGGGCTGGGTGACACATTCGGTTAGACATCTGACTCTTGGTTTTGGCTCAGGTCATGATCTCAGGTTCCTTAGATTGAGCCTCAAGTCAGCCTCCTTGATCAGTGGGGAGTCTGCTTGAGATTCTTTCTCCTCTGCCCCTCCCCCATGCACACTCACTCTCTCTCATAAAAAAAAAAAACTTAAAAAAAAATCTGTAGTGTGGAAAAGCATTCAATTTAAAAAATGAACTGTCCCTTCTCCCCTTCTCCCTCTGCTTCCTGCCTCTACAAAAACACATTTCTGCATAGAAAACATGAAACAAGGAGAGCGTGCTTTCTGTTAGTTGGTGCTCCGACATTCACTTACAGTTTGTAAAATATCATTTCATTAATCCTTATTTTCATTTTCTTATGGAATCATTGACATGTAAAAGCTATTTTATTATTACAGAAGCAAGTGAGAAACTTTTTATTCTTAAAAAACGTTATAAAAACATATTTTATTTTTATATTTTCCATTTTAATTTTATTATTATTTTTTTAGGGAGGGAGGAGGCTATGGGAGAGGAAGAGAACATGACCTGAGCTGAAATTGAGAATTGGATGCTTAATCAGCCGAGACACCCAGGTACCCTATCTTTTTAATATTTTTAAAATTAAATAATGGACATCTGTGAATAATGGTTTTCATTTTATTTAAAAAGAAAAAGATTAACTTAGCTCCTTTCTGTGAGCTATTGTGCCAATGAACCCTTATCAGCTGAGCACTATGAGACCCTGATACTTACATCTTAGAAATTGTCTATATTTATCATGAAAGAACCTCAACATTTATTTAGTTAGGTTCAACCAACATCCACTTCATGTCTACTGTGAAATAGGCATTATAGTACTAGCACTGCAAATATAAATAAGATATAAACCCTGCCTGCAAGATGTTTCTATTTCTGCACAGCATTCAAATTCTACTCAAATATAAGAAGTATACTCCTGCCCAGTGGTAACACCTATATAAATAAGTTGGTTCCTGTCCTGGGGAATTCAGAATCTAATGTGGAAGGCAGGCAAGTGAATAAGAAATGTGTATTAAATGAAAGAGCTTTAGTATGGACACAATCAGCAGGCAAGTGACCTTATAGGATTGGAGGGTATGGGCCAACTTACTATAGTCCAAAGTGTGTTTGTCATGCTTATAGGTCCAGAAACTGGACAATATCAATGTAATCAGGGGGAGATGATCAACCTCTCAAACAAGGAAATAGTGAGTACACTCTGGACAGTAATGGATAAATCACTAAAGATATTCTTTTGCTATGGTCAGAATGTTCATATTCCCTTTCCAAGACACTCTCCTTTCTAATTATCAGAAATAATATCAGAGACTTATATAAAGTTTACTCTGGGTTACGTATGTACTCTTTTAATCCTCAACAGAAACTTATGAAGCAGGAAATAGTATCCTGATTTTACAGGTAGGGAAAATGAGATGTAGAGAGGTTAAGTAATTTGCTTAATTTATGGCCAAGAATTGAAAGAACCAGGATTTTGACCCAGTTTTGTTTTTGTTTTTTTTTTCCTAAAGTTGATACTTGTGACTTCTGTGTTGCTTAAAGGGTCTTCGGAAGAAACTGATTTAAAAAATGTTTTTTTAGAGACGTTACTATTACTGATTAAACTGTAATAACTATTGCAAAGAGACACGTCTCTTCAAATTATATGTTATTTAAGTACTCTAAACTTCCACAGGGAAATCTTATTTCCCTGGGTATTATTTCTTGTATGACCAGATATGCCTTCAATAAGAAGCAAAATGATAAAAATGTGAATCTGGGGTACCTGGGTGGCTCAGTTGGTTAAGCAGCTGCCTTTGGCTCAGGTCATGATTCCAAGGTCCTGGGATCAAGTCCTGCATCGGGCTCCTTGGTCAGGACAGAGCCTGCTTCTCCCTCTGCCTCTGCCTGCCACTTTGCCTGCTTGCGCTCTCTCTCTCTGACAAACAAATAAATAAAATCTTAAAAAAATATATAAATAAATATGTGAATCAAGTGTTGTGGAAACAAAATAGAGGGATGTAAATGTTTTAAAGCCTTATCAATAGACATGTGAATTAACGAGTATCTCATCTCTATCATTCCAATATGGCTTATAATAAAATTCCTCCAAGCATATATTGACAAGAACATATTTAATTTCTCTCATTTCAGGATTTATCTGAAAGATCTCTCAGAGCCATCCAGTTGTAAAAATGGTTATGATTCCATAAAGAACCCTTGCATTTGCTTGTGTATATAAAGTTTTTTGTCTTAATTGCAGATTTAATGTTATTTCCCGTTGTAGCTATCAGTGTTCATCTCTTTGTACAATTTGCATATTACAGTAAAGCTTGGCTATCTGGAGACCAGGCATCCTAAAACTTCAGGCTTTGGTCCAAATCTGAAGACAACTGGAGAAAACATGCATACACAGCATCACCTCTGCCCATTTCCTTTTTATCATGAAGACTTGTTTCCTGTAGACACTTGAAATAAACAAATGAACAAGCCTAGATAAAATGAAGACTTGAATGTTACAGCACCGTGTTGTAATTGATTAGTTCTTCAACAGGAAAAAAGGAAGATTAAAGTCTAGATAAAATGAGATTTTTTTGTGTGTGTGAGAAAGTGTAGCATGTATTATGTAAAAGGAAATAATGAGATAAAAGGGGAGAAAAGAAGAAGGAAGGGAGAGAGCAATGGGAATTAATAGCATCTTTTCTCTTACTGATGTTAAGGAAAATGAGAATGAGGAGAGGAGGGGTCTGTAACTGATTCAGGGAATCCTAATTAAAAACAATGTAGAAACAATGTAATAATGCCAGAGAGGCAAACTAACTCAGAAATCTTCAGTAGAAAAGGTCTAGATTCCTAAAGATGAGTGGAAGATTAGGAAAAAGGTTCAGTCTCCAAGAATTAGAGGCCAAGATCAAAACCAGTATGGATACCAGCACTGAAACCAGATAGCAAGGAGAAAAGCAAGTATACAGATCTAAAATAAAGGAAAGAAGAGTTTTGTATAATAGTTTATAACTCAGCAGCACTTGGCGTTTCCTTTTGGGTCAGCAGTAAGTTTTTGCAATGGTGGGTAAACAAGTTTTAAAGAGTCAGCCATGAGTTTACCTACAGTTGTGATTACATGTAAATAAAGTAATTGAAGGTTATGGACAACAGATACTCAAACAATGATGAGCAGAGGTAAAATAAGGAAGGTAATATGACGAGATATTTCTTAAATCTCAAATTTCCATTTCCTAATAGTATAGTATATTACTGTGTGTGTGTGTGTGTGTGTGTGCGTGCGTGCATTAGCAGCAACTATGCATCAATACTACAGACGTCGTTGACACTTCAAAGCAAGTTGCTTTGAAAGCGCTATGTCTCCATTAAACTGTTGAAACCAAGGGAAAAAAAACAAAACAAAAACCAAACAAACAAAAAAAACTGTTGAAACCACCTATTACACGAACCATTGACTCAGTGAAGGGTGAGATCACATGACCAGTAACTATGGCTTGAGACCATTGCCCTATTAACTGTGAAGTGCCACAAGGCCTGTCTGAATTCCCACCAGCTGTCCCAGGCTATATCATTACCCATATTAAATCCTGTAGTTAATCACTATACTACTTCCTTGATAATCACTATACTACATGCTTGATTCCACTGGGTTCTCTCCATCAATGGCAAAGCTACAATCCTAGTTAAATCCAACTCTTTGCCAGCTTTATGCCTATCTCTGTGTAGCTGAATGTGATTGAAGAAAACACATTACCACACCGTTAAAATCATGACTATAACCTCAACTGAGTTCTTAATACCATCCTACAATAATATTATACTTCTATAACTAAATTACCTTCTCACTCTTCAAAGTGAGAGCCATCTAAATCCTTGCTATTCAAAGCATGGGCCATGGGCCTATAGCATCTTTATTACCTGGGGGCATTTTAGAGAAGCAAAACCTCTCCAGACAATTCTTATGCACATTGAAGTTTGAGAAGCACTGATCTTTTGACTTCTCTCTTACTCTGCTCTAATCACACTGGCTTCCAGCTATTGCTAAAACATAACGAGGCACACTTCTGCCTTGGTGTCTTTGCACGGACGATTTGTGCTGCTTAAAATACTCCTCTCTGAGATAGCCACCTGCTAATTTCATCATCTCCATCAAGCTTTATTCAAATATTACTATCTTATTGAGTCCTAACCTGACCATCCTGTTACTGTCATTCTTCTTGTCACAACTGACAACCCCTTATATGCTCTACACTTTTCATTTCCATAGTACTCATCACTTTCTAACATACTATGCCATGTTATTTGTTATGTATAGATACTTACCATTTATTCATTTTCCGTCTTACCTCTCTTGAACAAGCCCAACAGATAGACATTACTATTCCTATATTACAAACAAAGGAGTCAGGGCTCTGCAAAATTAAGTCATGTGTACACATACACGTGGTAGAAGTATGGTGGTATTGGTGGTACACAGAACTGTTTGCTTCTCATTACATTATTGTGAAGCCCTTCTGTCTATCATCCTTGGGCATGTGGAAATAAGAGACACCACCTCCTTCCTTGAGAAGTTCATGGTCTGGTAGGACAGTAACTATATCATTACAATAATACAGGATAACAGGTAACACAGAGTTAAAGAAGTTTGTTAAAGGAGCACACATATGAAGCATCTTGCCTGATGTTTTAGACTAAAAGTAATAGATTTCTGTTGCAGGCGAAGACTGTAGCAATAAGCTAAGCCATGAAACAATTTAGTTAAGACTACCTCTCTCTCGGGGCACCTGGGTGGCTCAGTCGGTTAAGCATCTGCCTTTGGCTCAGGTCATGATCCCACGGTCCTGGGATCCAGCCCTTGTTGGGCTCCACGCTCAATGGAAGGCTCGCTTCTTCCTCACCCTGTGCCCCCCCCCTTGTTCGTGCTCTCTTTTGCTCACTCACTCTCACTCTCTCTATCCCAAACAAATAAATAAATAAAATCTTTAAAAAAAAATACCTCCCTCTCTCATAAAATGCTCTGTGCACAAGCAGCATACAAGTTAAGTATCTCAGAGATTTAATTCTACATCAACAATTACAAAGAAAAAATGAAGAGCCAAAGTTAAAAAGACTGTGCTAATTTTGAAATCAGAAAGGAGAAAAGCAAACCAAGGAAAGAAAATCTGTACTAACATCTAAAATGGTAGCTGTAAAAAACTGATAGCAGCAAATAAATAAATAAATAAAATCTTTTAAAAAAAAATGACAACTGGAGGCAAGGCCTTGTGATAGCGAAGAACAGGCCAGTCCTTAGAGTCAAACAGAAGAAGTTCCAATACCATTCCTACAACTCCCTCAGTGTGTGAGTTCTTCAAGATCTCTAAGCTAGGTGTCGAAAAACAGCAACAGTCATGAATGCTCAATCGTAGTACCGAACTCGCAGGGTTATGGTGAGGATTAAGTGATATGGTAACATGTACTTTGCTTAGCAAGGATTCAATAATGACAGCTGTTATTCTTAATCAATAAAATGTGTATCTGTCCAATGCAGACGCTCTTTAGCTCTCTGTCAGAAGCTTTTGGAAGCATTAGTTGTGAAGATTCTGAGTCGCTATAGGTCTGGAGTCCGGGATAGGCATTTGTATTTTTAAAAGCTCTGCAGATTCATGCACAGTAGTGTAGAGCTACTAATGCAACCTCCATGTGCAGACTGATTTTCAGCTTCATATTTAAGGAGCCCCCAGCTAGCCCCTTGGAAATGCAGATTCCCAGGCCATACTCTACAGCATGTGGGACCAGCGGATCTGGAGCGGAATTCAGGAATGATATATTGAAGCAGGACCCAGACCATACTTTGAAATACACTGGCCCCAGTGGTACTTCACATTAATGGCTCCTCATGAACAAATTTGAAGATCTGGCCGAAACTCACTAGAAGGGTAAAATATTTTTTAGAACACATGTTGACTAACCCATGTGATTTTTGATAGGAGATGTTAGTGAGTCAAACAGACACATGACTTAGAAAGTCAGATTTTGCTCTTCTGAATCATCCAGAAAAGTATGACTCTGAGACCATGGTATGTTTTTTTCTTCCCATGGAAGTCATTTCTACCTACAGTCTACAGAAAGCCCAAACGGCTAAGCAGTACACTCTAGGTAAGGGAGGCTGGAAGCAGTATCAGGTGTTGCAATCAAGTAATCAAGACTCCATGTTTTCTGTGCAGAGAGGGAACCTTTGTGAAGTAGGACTCAAATGGGAAGCTCCAATAGCATTCTGTTGAACAGAAATAGACCAAACTGCACTCTTCCTGCCAGAAAGCTTAATAAGCTAGCCTCTTATTGCCGTAGCACATTTCAGAGGGGCCAGGAGAGAGTCAAAAGGCACAGAGAAGAGAGCATGCAGAGAGGAAAGGCCATTCCCAGGCAATAAGTGGTTGTGGCTGGCATTTTTCAGAGCTTTTGGTAGAAGAGCAAATCTTAAATCCCAGAATTGTGCAGACAATGGAGTAGCTACAGGTTATAGAAATATCACTGATAAAGCCTCCAAAGAATGTGAATGTAAGGCAGCTCTTTCCAGGGAGTTCGAGAATTTTCTGCTATTAAAATTAATAACCTTAGTTTTGATCTAATATGGGACATAAAATTGTGAGATGCAGAAGAGGTCAGCAGATGGCAGCACTGGATGAGGAGGAAGAGAATCCCCAGGGCCTGAGATAGGACTATTTCCCTTACTCCCAGCCCCTGGCAAAAGGGAGTACGCCTGCACAATGTGATCATGTATCGTTTTTGATGTACATCCATACATTGATAGTTTTTTTTTAAACATTGTTTATGGCTCTTTCTAAAATCCACATGTTCTATTAGCTTATACTAATCCTTTTGTTTCCTTACATCTTTCCATACAGATGGTTACCATAAAAAGCTTATTCCTTGAGAAGCTTGCTACAGTTTACTCAGGTACAGCCCAACTGCGGAGCAGTTTTACAAAGCTGACTAAAGTAGTCTGTTTGGATATCTTTAAAGAGAAAAAGTAATTGCTTTTCTTTGTATGCGATTTTTCCTTTTAAAATTCCATACTCTTATTAGTAATTGTTAGAAAGTATCATTGTTCTAGAACTTTCTATTATGGTAAGTATTTTTAAGACACTTGGAGGTTTTTCATGCTAAAGTTGAAGTCTTCTATCATGGTGGCAAGGGTGGTGATGAAAAGGAAAATCATGAGTCATTTTATCAAATGTGCAACAAACAGAAATAACCAGGAGGTCACTGGGTGACAGCAGCAAAAAAGAGTGGTACCAAATATTACACATCAAATGAAGAAAGATTTTGCACTCAAGAGAAAAAGTAATATATCTAGAGGCAGCAATGGTGAGCTACGAGATTGCCAAAGTGCCTTTTGCTCTCTGAGGTAACAGAACCAAGGTGTATGAGTATGAATAGGCAATACCTGACAGGTCTTCAGGGGGAGCTATGCCCTGTTAGTGTAAGGAAGTTTAAGGAAACACTGAGTGAAAAAGATGTAGATAAATAGCTTTTCCACAGAACTAGAATTCTAGAGAGTACCAAGATGAATTGAAAGGAAAATCAACTTGAAGGAAAAAAAAAAAAAAAGTCAAAGAGAAGAAAGCACTGAGTTGTGTATGGATAATGAGATTGACGAAGTAGTTTCCTACAGTGTCTTGCATTTGTCCAGCGACCAAAGTTAAAAGTGGTAAGGGACATACTGAAAAATGGTAGTCTTTGAAGCTGCCATTTCAGAAAGGTATGGCTATTAGATTCAGCATACAGATAGCATATTTCTGAATTCTTTGGCTGTTTTGGTTAGGTGTGGTTTTGTTTAGGGTTTGGGGTTTAGGGTTTTTTTGTGGTGAATTCTCCCTATGGCCAATGCCAGGAAAATATTTAGCTCTTGAGCTCCTTAATCTTCAAGTGTAATCCCAATTGCTCAATACTATGAACAAGCTATTGAGGGCATTGAGGTTAGATAATAATGGTCTTGAAATACAGTATTTTGTGGGCGCTTGTAGGGCATTATTCAATTTTGAATTCTTACCTCATTATTTCATTTAACCCCTAAACAATCCATCAGTATGTATATCATGACCTATTCAAGCAATGAGGCTAAAATAACAGTTTCCTCAGGAGAAACCTGCAAGCATTCCCAACCTCTTCTCAACAGGAAGAAGACATGGGGAGGCAATCACTTGCGACTCGAGTTCTATCCAGAGTTGGATTTAAGGAGAGTCTGAAGAAAAGTGTGGCCGACTGTCATATCATCAGTAGTACAACATCTTCAGAGAGTGATCAAGAAAGGCTTTGATGGTTCAAGAGTATACTTTTCTCAAAACACTCTAGCAAATGTTTGAAACAATGAGGAATATTTTATTTTCATATTCATCACAGAATACAAAAAATTTCAATAAGTATGCAGACTGATAATATGGTAGATGATCATTGTATCATTAACATTAAAATTATTGGGGCACCTGGGTGGCTCAGGTCATGATCTCAGCGTCCTGGGATCAAGCCCCGCATCGGGATCCCTGCTCAGCGGGGAGACTGCTTCCTCCTTTCTCTCTGCCTGCCTCTCTGCCTGCTTGTGATTTTTCTCTCTCTGTCAAATAAATAAATAAAATCTTTAAAAAAAAATTAAAATTATTGATACTTTTGTAAATAATGACAGTAAAAGCCCAAGGGGTTATACAGCAACTGTGAAGAAGGTGATTGTCTAAAGAGTAAGAACAACATCACTTGGCAAGATATGGCCCTTTACTTGATAGCTAAACTTAAATTACATTGCCCAGGAAGTCATTCAGCTTTATGCATTATTAAATCTTTATTTTAAAAAAGAGCAAAAGATCTACAATATGATATGAGAGGGGAAGAAATGCCAGTATGCTGTCAGACTTATATCTGGCATCATCTGCAATGTAGAGGGTTCCATTCCCCCCCCCCCATCCATCTACAGCTGTAATGGGGCTTCTTCAGCTGTGCACTGGCGGTGATAGTTTGCTGCCTTTCCTTCAGTAACTGATGGCTTTTGTTCCATAGGATCTGGGGTCTAGGGGGAGCTTCCAGCTTTTCCTGCAAGAAAGACCTCTCCCTTCCTCCAGGCCTGCACCACTGAGGGAAGCTTTCTGCAGTCACCAATCCCACCAGTGATCTTTCTCATTAGCCTCTGTTGGAAGCCTTGGAAAGAAGAGACATGTAAGTGGGTCCAAATTCCCCTTGTGTCTATGGCTCCCAGAGAGTCTATTCTCTTACAGATTGCCTTTAGCAATTTATGAACATTTTTAAAGATTTTATTTATTTGTCAAAGAGAGAGAGAAAGGAGAGAGAGCACAAGTAGGGAGAGTGGCAGGCAGAGGCAGAAGCAGGCTCCCTGCTGAGCAAGGAGCCCAATGTGGGACTTGATCCCTGAACCCTGGGATCATGACCTGAGCATAAAGCAGATGCTTAACTGACCCAGCCACCCAGGCATCCCAATTTATGAACATTTTAGTTGAATTCTTCTCAGCCATTTGTGTTCATCTGGCATTCACCTCTTTCTCTTGTCACATTTTACAAAGGTAAATCATGTTCATGTCCTGTCTCTGTGTGGAGAAACCTGACTTTCCTTTGAGTTCATGCTGTTTTGTGCCCTGAGAAATTAGCTGTCTGATGGGTTCAAGACAAGTTATGATTTTGCAGTTTATCAGGCATTTTCTTGTTCTCGGGATAGGAACAACACTCTCCATGTCTCCAACATCCTAGGCAGAAGCACCAGGCTCTGTCACTTTACTCAATATTTAGTGTTTGCTATCTTGCTCTTTCTCTTCTATGTTTTGGGTGAAGTCTTTAGTACTGCCTCTGAATTTACCCAGTCTGGCGTTTTTTATTTTTCAGTTATTTTTAGTAGTTATAATTTTCTTCCAGGACTACTTATTTCTCATATGTTTTTGTTCTTCATTTATATCTGATTGTTTTTGATTCCCAGTCTTTATTTTTTATGGGTATCATTTTTTCCTCTATATCTTTGACAATATTAAATATACTTAGGTTAAAGTGATTTTTAGATTGCTCTGTTATTTTCACTTTACTGTGAGTGAATTTGTTTCTTGGATTGTAGTTTTTGTTAATTGCTTTTCTCAATAACAGTTCAATTATTTTTTGGAATACTAATTTGCAGCCTTTTGGGAATAGTTGATGTGTGTGTGTGTGTTTGTGTGTGTCTATGTCTGTCTGTCTGTCTGTCTGTCTGAGCCATTGCCTCTCTCAAGTGATTTTATTGGTCTCTTTATCCCTGGGTCTTAAGTCCAGAACAAGATCTTATTTTTCTAACATGGAGCTCTTGCTTTACATATAGCAGTATTGCATATCTCATTTCCGAGCCAGAGAATGGCTTGCTCCACATCCAGGTGGTACAGCTGCCTTTTTCCTGCAGATAGAAGCAGACCTAGGTAGAGGTCATCCTTTTTATCAGTTCTAGTCCCTAATGTCACAACACAACATGGCTCTGGTCCTTGGCTGTATGTGGAATGCTTTTAGTCCCTTTTGTTTGCAGTTGACTTCCTCATGGCTTCCTGAGTTCTTTCAGACCAAGAAGGCAGCAGCCTATGGCCCTAACCCTTCCTACCATTGTGTGTTTCTCTTCTATTTTAAACTAATGGATTATGTTTATCATGCCTTTGAGTATTACTACTGTAGTAGTGTTCTTCAGAGAAACTGAGCCAATAGTTGGTTCTCTCCCTGTGTATATGTGTATATATAGATTTATTATAAGGAATTGGCTCACTTGACTATAGAAGTTAAGGACTCCAAAGGTTTGCTGAAGACCCCAGAGACCCAATGGTATGGTTTCAATCTGAGTTCGAAGGCCTAAGAAGTAGAAAGGCTGATAGTATAAGTTCTACTCCAAGTCAGAATCTGAAGGGAGGAGAAGACTGGTGTCCCATCTCAACGACAGTCAGGTAAAGAAGGATAATTCTCTCTTACTCTGTCTTTTTGTTCTATTCAAGCCTTGAGTGGATTTGATGAGGCCCACTCATACTTGGAAGGGCAATCTGCTTTATGATTCAAATGTTAATTCCTTAACATTTAAAAAATATATTTTAATATATTAAAAATTACTTTGTTATTGATATAAATTTGGTGCAGGGAGAAGCACTTAAACATTGAACCATGTGTCATTTTGACCAGAAATTGAGATAAGATCAATTTTATTTCCATTTAGTAACACGGCTTGGATAACTGTACATAACAAATAGTGTATGGTTAACAACATAAATAAATACTTGGGCCAGTAATACAAGTTGGATAATTGTACATAGTAAATAATGCAGGAGATTTTGCCACAGAGGTAATGAGTATATATTTACAGATAGAGATAACTATAGATTCCAACCCCAGCAATTACTATTCTGTGGTAGTTCATGACTTCTCAAATATTTTCAAGTTCTTTAAATTCAGTGCCTCGGTCTCCTCAGAAATATAGTAGGGGCAGTAAATAGTACCTATTTCACAGGATTAATGTGAAGATCATACCAAAATCCTTGTATTTTTTGCCCTGTACTTTAATTTCTTTATCTCAGCTGTCTTGATTGCAAACATTGTGCATTAGGTTCTTTACCTGCTAGCCTTACAAATCTAAATCCATAAAATGGTCAAGTCTATTCATACACGCACACACACACACGGAATTTTAATATGCTTATATATAACATTATGTTTAATTTTTAGTCTTAATGACTATTAAATATGAATATGTATGCTATTTAAAATATTGATTGTTTGGTCCTTTCTAACCTTCACTACTGCTCTATAATACACACACACACACACGATTTATAGATGTCTTCACATCTTGCATCACAGAATAAATAAAAACCATCAATCAGAGCTTTTTTGACTTCCCAGGAAATCTACAAGTTTACCTGTATCTGCATTTATCTCTGTTAGAAGGGTTGTATCCTTCCTCTTAGCTTTCCTTTCCAGACCATTCTGCTCTCCTTCAGAACCATATTAATCTTCCTCCAGAACCATATTAATCTTCCTTCTCTCTGTTATCATAAACCTGACCATTTCTATGAGCTTCTTTCCATCAACATTTCAAAATAGTCTCTCCAATGATAAAAACAAAAACCAAAAAACAAAAGCCTGTCCTCTGACCCCATTTCCCTCTTCAGCTACAAATCTATCTCTATCCTCCTCTTTACAGTCAAACTTCTTGAATGAATTTTCCATAATTGTTATTTCATTTTCTCTCCTCTCTCTGACTATTAAACACACTTCAGTCTGGTTTCTGTTCAGATTATTCCACAGTAACCATTTCCACTGAAGAAACCATGTCCTGATTGGACCCTGTCCAGTCCTCATTTTGATCCCTCTCTGCAGGATCTGATGCTTGTCACCTCTCTGTCCCTCAGCTACTCACTACTCAGTCTTCGGATTCCTCTCTCGCCTGCACTCTAAAATGCTTTTGTTCACCTATTCTAGGCCCCTTCTCTTTCCTGTTTACAAACTGTCCCTAGTGATTTCTCCCAGTCACTGGTACAGCTTTGATTAACATGCATGAGCTGACAATCCCAAAATATATATCCACACTGTCTCCTGGACTTCAGATCCATAATCAATCCCTAGCTATTTGTTTTTTTCCCCCCCTTGGATTTCGAGGCACTTAGAATTAGACATATCCAAACAGAACGAATTATTTTCCTCCCTAATACTGCGTTTTCTTCAGAATTCTCCATCTTAGTTAATGATACAATCAACTGCTCATTTCCTCAAGCAAGAAATCTGGAAGTAATATTGAATTCTCCCTCTCCCTCACCTTCTTCTCCATGCCCTATCAATTCTTTTTTTTTTTTATATATTTAAGAGATAATAGACTTTATTGCCCAGCAATTACAAGTACTCAAAGATATATTTTTCTACATAATTTATTGTGAGGTGATCAATGTTAAATAAAATATTAATTTTATCATGTTTCAATTCATGTCTTCTTGACCAATTCTTCATTTTCCCTTCTGATTGCATGCCTTTGAGGCAATGAATTTTAACCATGATAGTTCTGGACTTGAATATTCATCTGTAGCCACCTATATGTTTTGGTACCTCATTACATGCAGTTGTGCTCCATGGTTTTATCATAGCCATCCTGTGAGCAGTTTCTGGAAAACATCAATCAGGACGACCTCCATTCATCTTCATCTCATAGGCTCTGTTGCACCTCGAAGAGCCCCGCGACTGGCCGTCAGACGATGCCGCCAGGCCCACTCGGCCAACTGGGCCTCACGCACCCTCATCCTTCGGTGGCCGCACGGAAAAAGGCCCTATCAATTCTATCTCCCGAATAGCTTTCACAATTTTCCACTGACATCCATTTCCACTTGCCACTATCTTAGTACATACTACCATCATCCTGGTTCTAATACATTTATTTTTCATATATTTATTATATTATTTATTATTCATTTTAATGCATTTATGTATTAAAATGTTTATGAAGTATTTATATGTGCAAGACAACCCGTGCACCAAATTTTTTAAAAATAAAAAAAAATCTGCAAATCACTTTTCCAAGAGGGTAGATGAGAAATGCATAAAAATCACTATGAATCAATTAGTGGTACCTGCAATGAGGGTATTACAGATAAAGTGCCAGAGAAGTTCAGAAGAAAAGTGCTACTTTCATCATGGGGGAAAAGGGAGGAGGTTTCATGGAAGAGAAGATATTTGAGCTGAACTTCACATGTTTTGTCTTGAGAGTATTGGGTTGGAAATGATAAAGGGAAGGAAGTGCATGGAAAGGGAATGCTCCAGGAGGAGAAAACAGAAGGAAGTCAGACCTGCAGGGTGCAAAGTATGCAAATCATCAAGTCTGGCTACCAGGCAGGGTGCTGGAAGGTGTTGAATAGACGATGAGCTGAGAAATAAATGCTTAACTTAATTCATGGAAGCATTGTTTCCACATTCCCTCCCCCTCTGTACACTGCATTTTATTAGAAATGTATAGAGATGGAAAGGGCCATATTTGTAATTCTTAGCAAATTGAAGGAGGGAAGAGATCACACTGGCCTCTGAAAAGATGAAGTGTGACCCAAAGTAATGAAATGACCCTTCAGTGCACATTACTCATCAAGTCTAACAACTTCAGAGTTACATTTTACCTGGTTCCTCCCCCCACACACAATTTTTATAAGAGAAAATTTCTACCAGTGAATCCTTCTAGGCTTTACATTACCTCCCTGTATCTGTAGGGGCAAATATCTAGCACCTTCTAGTGATCAAAATGTTGTAGTTAGCTCGAGGTCGCTGTTACATAAATAAACAGAAATCCTAGCATAAATATATGGTAAGGTAAAACCTAGAAGCTTCCTTTTCATCATTACATCACAAATATTGAGTTCTTCTAATGCATTTTCCATTGTGAGAGCACTAGAATAAATATGAACCTGCTACTTCAGGCTTGCAATCTGCTTCATGAATTTAAAAATTGTAATTATTATTTTAGGTATCAAATATAGTACTTTTATTTCTCTGAAACAGAGAAAACGAGAAAGAAATGTGAGAGGGCAATTATCTTCAACTTGAATCCTAAGATACTTAAATTATCTCTTTTTTCCTTTACATTAAATATTTATATTGATTTCTTAATACTGTAAGGGACACTTAACACCTCTATTTGTATATAAATGACTGGAAGAACACTTTTAAACTTTCGGCTGAAGTAGATTATTAAGAAATAGGCATTAGGTATTGTATGAGGAAGTATTTTGTTACTTTAATGTAGTCCATAAATTACAATTGAACGGATTTAAAACAAAACACAGTAATCCATTATGAACAGGAAAATCCACTCTGAACTAATGTTTGCCACTTTAAATTTAAGGCTATCCCATAAAGAAAGGTATTTTCCTGTAAAATCTGTTTCATTTTGGTTTCCTAAGTCTATTTAAGATTATTTTTTTCTTAAAAGATTTGCCTTTAAAACTCCACTTATTCTCTGTATCTCATTCTCTTCGACTTTTCTAGACCAAAATCTTACATCTAATCAATTTTTTTCTTAATGAATTTAATATATCCCACTTCATGTTTCTCTTCTTCAAACATGTTCAGTTCCCTACTAAATTAAGGAAGGAAGGAAGGAAGGAAAAAGAAATCAATCAATCATTTCTTGACTACACTACTTTTTAGAATTCAAGCCTAATCTTTCTTTTTTTATAGATGATGTAAAATTTATATGCTTTATCTGTTTCTTCATTTACATCAGCTCATTCATTTGTTCATCTATTCAATTCAAAACAAATATGCACTGAATTTCAATCACTTTTAAGAGCTAAATCAAATACTTTCATTTAAGCACAGCCTTTTCTGAAATCTATTTCCCCCTTCTCTCAGATGTGCTTCATCCTTTCCCTCTGTGAATTCCCTTTGCTCTTTGTATTCAGTGCATTGTTTTGTTTCATACTTTGGTTATTTGTATGTGTGTTTTCTCTAACCTTCTAATCAAAAGCTCTTTGAGGTTAGTGACTCTGCCCTGTGTGTCTTCTTGTCTCCTGAATGTCTAATGAATTACTTAGACAATTCCCTACAATGAACATTCATTAAGCACCTAATGTATGCAATGCATTAGTTTCTAGAATTTATATTTAATCAGGCAGGTTTAGGGGAGGAACTCAAAGTAGCATAAACAAACTGAACAAGACTCAGAGATTGGGAAGCATGAAATGTGGTTTTGTGATATCTAATCCACCTTTGCTAGATAGAACGAACTGGAAAGGACCTAACGGGAGAAAAAACTAAGAGCAGCATGTGGCAATCTCTCATTGTGACTACAGTGTAGGTTTGCCCAGAAAGGTTTTTCACCTGTCTTCTTCTGGTAACCATCCTAGGCTCTTCCTACCTTAGCCTCTACTATATGTGTAAATCTTGATGGGCTCCCTTACCTGGTGTAGAGGTAAATCATGTGTTCTGGGCTTGATAAAGCAAATTAGCTCCATTGCCAGTGACAGAAAGGAATGAATCTTTCAAGCAAAGCCACTTGAAGTCCTTCATAAGATTTCTTTCTGGAGGTAACAAAGTAATTTTCCCTGAAGATGCCAGGTTGGAAGGGCATAATTGGCGTTGCATCTTGTTCCGAGAGTGAAGAGGGGCTGCCTGAAAATAAACTGAGGCAAACCAAAGAATGAAAAAAAAAGTAAGAGAAAAACTTAATGACCTCAGTTAAGCCTCTAAATACAGTCATAAACTTCTCAGTTACATAAACCAATAAATTATGTTTTTGCTTTTCAGGAATTTGCTTGTTTTACTTAATTGGGCTTGAGTTGAGTTTCTGTCAGTTGTGTTATAAAGAGAGTGGATTATGTTGAAAGATAGTCAGTGTTTTTACCATAAAGATGGAAGAACACTGAAGGTCTTGATAAAAGTATTAGGTAATTAAAGTTATATCTGCTTTCTATTTATCCATTCTCTGATGAGTCTTCTTAACTCCAGAAGTCTTCCCCTTTTTCTTTACTCAAACTGATTTCTGAAAAAAATGTTTCTGGATTCAATGGTCCTTTCTCAGTTTGCTTTTTTCTTGATTTCATTACAATGTGTGATGATACTGAGAATTTATTCTCTCAACAGAGTCTAAGGCTAAAAAAAAAAGGGCTTTGTGCCAGACTCTAATTTGAATCTGGCTTTACTGTGTTTTAGTTGTATGATCTTGAACAATTCATTTAAATATGGGCTTCAGTTTCCTCATCTATAAAATGAGGTTAGTAAACCCACCTCATAATTTAGTTGTGAGGATTAAGAAAGAGAATAAATGGAGACTGACAGAAATAAATTGTTCAGTGTGGGGTAGCTATATGGCATGGAAAATAAAATGTATAATTTCTGACTCTGTTTCAACAGGTGAACACTGATAAAGTTTTCTGGGTAAGTGCTTTCATATTTCATTTTTACATTCATGTATAGCATTTTTATTTTTTCCTTTTATTAGGGAATAATATCCCAGATAACTAGTTTCTTCCTTTGAAATATTTCAGATGTATCCTTACTTTTCCATTCCAATTGCTACCATGTAAGGTTTGACCTGATAACCCAGAAAGATTTCTTAGCCTATATCATTTCCTCTTCCAGTCTATCATTTTCTAGAATTTCTTATCAGTAAAATCATAAAGCAAGCAGTCTTTTGTGTTGGACTTCTCTCACTCAGCATAGTGCTTTTGAGGTTTATTTTTGTAATGTGTGTGTGTGTGGTTTTTTTAAAGATTTATTTATTTGAGAGAGAGCAAGTGAGAGTTCAAGGGTGGATATGTGCTCTGGGAGGAGGGGCACTGGGAGAGGAAGAGAGAGAATCCTCAAGTAGACTCCCCATGGAGCATGGAGATGGACTAGGAGCTTGATCTGAAGACTCTGAGATTATAACTTGAGCCAAAATCAAGAGTCGGCCACTCCACCAACTGAGCTACCAAGGTGCCCCTGTAGTGTGTTTTTTAATACTGTAGTCTTTTTTCTTGTTGTGTAGTATCCCAAAATATGGATGCAACACACTTTGTTCATCCATTCACCAGTTAATGAACATTTAACGAGTTTCCAGTGTGAGGTCATTATGAAAAAATATTGCTATCAACATTTGCATACAAATTTTTGTATAGATCTACGCATACATTTCTTGTGGTAAATGCTTAGGAGTAGCATTGCTGATTCCTATGGTTAAGTATATGTTTATCATTTAAGAATCTGAACTGTTTTCTAAAGTGGATGCCCCATTTTGCATATCACTGGAAATATATGATATTCCAGCTACCATTTATTACTCAAATAATACTCTTTGGCCCCATTCTGTTGTTCTCATTTTGAGATTATTTATACTATCTTTTTATTTTCTTTGAATTTTCTCTGTTCTTTTCATTGGATGATGTCTATTATTCTATCTTCAAGTTCCCTGACTCTTTCTTTAGTCATCTCCACATTTAACTGTTAAGCTCAAACCAGTGAATTTTTTTTTTAAAGATTTTATTTATTTACTTGACAGAGAGAGACAGCTCACAAGCAAGGGGAGCAGCAGAGGCAGAGGAGGAAGCAGGTTCCCCACTGAGCAGGGAGCCCTATCTGGGGTTCGAGCCTAGGACCCTGGTATCATGACCTGAGCTGAAGGCAGATATTTAACTGAGGCAGCTAGGTGCCCCCAATTATTTTTTCATACATAGTATTTTTCAGTTCTAAAATGTTCTTCTCATTCTTTTTATCATGTGTATTTCTCTGTTTAAATGTCTTATTTTTAAAAATTTACTGCAAGTATATATTCTTTTACTTCATAAAAGATAGTTATAATGGCTGTTTTAAAATCTTGGGTGGCTCATTCCAACATTTAAATAACCTAGAGTTAGGTCTCAGCTGGTTTTCTTTTTTCTTAAGAGCATATTCTATTTTCCTGAACTTTTGTATGTCAGATAATTTTGGATTGCATCTTGAATGTCATGAATATTAAGTTATGGGAACTCTGAGTTCTGTTGTTTTTCTTCCAAAGAGTATTATTTCTTTTATTTTAGCAGTAACTATCTGATTTGGGCAATGACTCCAATACTAATTCAAATAAGTTCTTTGAGCTACTATGAATCTGTTGCACACTGCTATAGTTCAGGGGTCAACCAAAGATGTGAGCAGACAGAATTTGAGCATCTCCTGTATGTCTATTTTATCTTCCCTGAGATTTTCCCTCTTTCTCAATTTCCCCTGGATTCAGTCTTCAGATTCCCCAAAGCAAGGAATCACTGGTTTTCCCACCAGATTGATTCCTTCTGGCCCCAGGCTGATATCTGCAAAGATGAGAACTCTCTTTGCACAATTTCTCTTCTCTGTGTGTGGATTCCCTAAAAGAATCTGCATGCTTCTGTTTGCTTTAAAGTGCCTTTTTGTAGGTGTGTGTGTGTGTGTGTGTGTGTGTGTGTGTGTGTGTGTGTGTGTCCAGAGTTTATGGAAATCTCTGACTTTATAGTTGTTGTATTGAGGAAGGCTAATCTAATTAGATCTTATTCAGCCATTTCCAGAAGCCAATCCTTCATATTAAAAAAAATACTAGTGTTTATTTAGAAGATGAATTTATTCAAGCTGTTAGCTCTTTATCCTTTCCTCCACATATTTAAGTCAAATTGATCCTAAGTAGAAATTCAATCCTCAATTGAGTTTTTCTTGCTGTAGCTTGGATTGTTTCTCTTTCTCTCTCTCTCTTTTTCTCTCCCTCTCGCATTCTTTCTCTCTCCCCTGTATGTTTATTGACATCAAACGTACTTCTTTTTAAATTAACAATACAGAATACCTAAATTTCAGGCATTTACCAGTAATTTCCAGCTCAAATACTTTTTTCCTGAACTCATATTAAATACAAACTTGAATATTTAAAAGCCGTATTCTCATACCTGTTCATTCCTTTTAAGTTCATGAGTATATTGTGTAATGGTGGTAAATTAATTGGATTTGGCATCAGAGGACATAGTTTCAAGTTTAAACTGTTTTGCCTTGGATCTAGTAATTTTACACTGAGTTTTAGGTTTTCCATCTTGAAATAAGTATATGAAAAAAATCCTTATTTCATAAAGTTGATATAATTGACAGTATCATTTACCTAGTTCCTCCAGCTTAAAAATAAAAAAAAAGAATTTAAACTTCCTCTAACATTCCGTAGCCAATCAGTTTCTAAGTTTTTCCTGTATGAATGCACTACTCTTAATTTCTTTTTGTTGTTTTTGTTGTTGTTGCTACATAGTTGAGACACCGGCAGCTCTTTTGTGTACTATTGCAATAATTTTGTAAGTGACTTCCCTGCCTTTGGTTTTAGCTCTGCTTTTCAAACCACTACCCATGCAGCTATAGACAGACTATTCTAAATGGCAGATGTCATCATACAACACCACTGGCCCTTCCTAAGGGTCAGATCCAAACTTCATTGCCTGAAACACAAATCTCCTCATTATCTGACCCTGCTCACACACAAGCTTATTTCTTGCTACTCCCCTATAGACCTCCCATGCTCCAGCTAAACAGAGATGCTTGCCTTTAATAATATATTTTGCACTCAAGTGAGCTCATGCCTTTATACATGTTGCTCCTCTGCTTGGAATGTCCTTCTCTGGAAAGCCTTTTTGTATTGTACACAAAGTCACTCTATTGTTTAGGTGTGACCCTACCTCAGAGATACTGTACAGGTGTAGGAAGACCACGTCTATAATTCTTTTACTCCTTCAATAAAAAGGTAATAGGTACAGAGAGGCACTCAAAGGATGGGTGAGTGAGAATTCATTTACTCAATAATACAAATCAATCTTGATTTACTTAAGAACGAAATACATGGTATATTATAAATGTCATTTTAGGTTTTCATAACTGCTCCTTTAAATTTCAAATTTTTAAAGAATTACCAAAAAAAAATTTTAGAACCCTTGAAAAAGAACATTACTTAGATACAGAGTTTAAAATGGTTAAAATCTGGGAAATGAGCAAATGCAGAATCTAAGTCATACATAATAAAGTACCATTGGTTCTTAAAAGAACAGCGTATTTTTGGAAGTATGGTATACTATGATTGCTTTATGAACACATTTGGGGCTAGTATATGCCCCAAATGTGTTCATTCTAAACATTATCTCAAAAAAGTGGGGCCTGTGTCCTGTAATTATAGCTTTTATGTATTTTAAGTAAGACATACATTTTTAAGAAATGTCTTTCAAGAACATCTGAGCAAATTCTTAAATCTTTATGTTCAATTGTTGGCTGAAATTAGAGATAGTAATCATGCCTCCAAAATTGCTATTAGTGAATCAAATTGACCACATTCATTCATTTATTCATTTGTTTAACTACGTATAGAGCACTATAATGTATCGGGCATACTTCTAAGTGTTTGGCACAGAGCAGTAAACAAAAGAGACTAAGTATATGATTTCGTGACATTTACATGGTGTGGAAAAGCAAGTAACAAACAACTAAGTATAATTAGGTTATAATAAGTACACTGAAGCAAATATAAGAAGTTAAGGAGACAGGCTGAATGAGGAGGAGAATACTATTTTCAATAATAGTCAGAAAGTCATCTTTTGAAAGTGACATCTGAACAGAGATCTGTAAGGAAGAGGAAGTCATATAGCCATCAGGAGGAAGAGAGAGTCCAGGGCAGAGGTAAGTGCAAAGGTCCTGGAGTGAGAGATGTGTTTGGTACCCTGTAAACAAGATAAGACAAACAAAAGATCTAGAAATAATGGTAACACAAGATAGAGTGTGCAATTGCATTATGGGATGTACACATTACTTACATTTAGAATAAGGGAAAATAATTTCTGGCTGAGAGAAATTTTGAGGTAGTATTTTTGATAGTTTTCAGTAGGTAGTGATGGTGATTTGGATAGCCCAAGAGAAGAAATCTTGAAAATTGAGCTTGGAGACCAGCGAGTTATATCTTACAGGGGAAAAATAGAGATTAGGTAGAGAAGTGATGGGAGAGAGAGATGAATAAAGATGTGTAGAATTGAGAGTATGTTAACTTTGGATTTGGGGATAAGAAGTTTGTATTTCACATGATAGGAATTACAGATTCGTTAAGGATTTTTTAAAAAAAATGGTTTGATTTGGTAAAGGCTAGATTAAAAAAAGATAAATTTGACCATGCTGTACAAACTGCATGGGATGGAGAGGTGGTTTGTGGACAGACTAGAGTTGGAGACCAGATGGACTGTGGCCACATAGATACTATATTCAATCAGACTATGCTGGTACTCCTAGAAGTTAGGATCTGTCTTTTCTGTATTAATAACATCTATATCTTTTGTCTAGGTTATAACAAAAACTGCCAGGAACGTGTGCAAGTGGTATATTTGGCAAATGCCATAAATTGATAGATTATTCAGCTCTATTTTTTATTTCTTTCAGAGTTGAAATATAAACTTCCACTGCCCCTATAACGTCTTTCTCAGTGTATTATTTATTTTTTAACCCATTTTAAGTGAAATACATATGGTTTAGGAGGAAAGTTGCAGTAAAATTTCACCCAAGCATGATATTTTATTAATACTTTCCCTTCTGAAGCCCTTTGGAAAAGAAAAAAAAAAGGTGCTAATCTGCTGTGAGTCTTTGGGATTTTCCAAAGAATGAGTAACACTCTTGCTTTTTTTTTTTTTTTTTTTTTTTTAACTTTAGGAGACCACGCCATTTAATTTTCTTTATACATGTAATTACTGGGGGAAAAGATCTTCCCACTTAATGACTTTCTGGACTGAAGGCAAGCTGAGTCTATATACTATTGCATTGAGGTATCTGAAACTACACTATGATATATGCCTTCAAGCCTAACTTCCTTTTCCAATATTTTCATTTTTATTTCTGGAAAAGGAAATTTTATCATCTAACAATTAGGTCATAAAAATATACTTATAAAGCTGATTTCACTACTCCTCTAGTGATAACTTCTTGCCCTATTCATGTGTTTAATGTTTTCTTTTCTATCTCATTATTGACCTTTAGTATGATCCCTGATACTGAAATTAGTTAATAGAACACAGATACAGGAACATAAGAAAAGGAGAAGGCAGGCAGGGTTTAGCAATTACTCTGTAATCACTAATGACTTCCATGCTATGTGTGCAACGAAATTTCATGATCAGTTTTTAATGCTAAGCCCAAATATCACTACATATACTGGCGTTTGAATCAGAAAAGGAAAGCCATCACATAGATAGTAAAAATAGAGCGAACACCGAAAAATTACTTACTCATGTGCCAAGCGCTTTATATACATTATTTTGGCTAATCCTCATAACATTCCTACAGAGTAGGTACTGTTATTATCTCCATTTTGCAGAGGCAGAATTTGAGGTTTAGGGAGATTAAGTAACAGGAACCGGGCAATAACAAAGTCAGGGAAGATCCAGGATTCAAACTCAGGCAATTTGATTCCTGAGTCCCAGTTCTTAACTGCATACCAATGAAAAAAGAAAAACAGAAAAAACAAAACTTCTGGCTTTCATTGTTTTCGGTATCAAATGATATAGGGTGCGTTTATTTCCCTCAGGGGGTTTGACTGGGAAAGTGGGAAAGTAGGCAAAAGGAATGTGGCTCATTTGTATTTACAGACTGTGATAAATGCTATTTATAAGGCAATTCTATTTTGTTAAAATTCTTAGGTTTTCTGTAAGACTAACTCATAAAAATGAGATAATAGTGCCCAGTTGATAAAGTGTAGATGTGAAAGGAATAATGAAAAAAAGTACAATAGAACCTATTTAAAATTAATCTCATACTATAAATAACAAATAGTAGAAATGAAAAACATTCAGTCATTATTACCTTTAGGGTTCTGATAGTAACCTCAAGTGATGTATTTAAACATCACTTAAAAAGTGATTCCCACAGCCTTGGGATATAAGAAAGTGCACAAAACTTTATATCTGTAAATTAGAATAAACAGTTTTATCACGTTATCTTTATTTCTTTTTAAAAAGTTTGAATCTGCAGTTTTTATAACGATGCCCTGTATTAGGCTACCTCAACTGTACAGTCTCATGAAAGTTAAAAGGATTCATTTAGGCACTTTTATTGATACTGGAATAGACCCTCAGTTCTCATTTTTCCTAGAAAATTCCAGTGAATTTTAGTAATTTCAGAGAACTTTCACAGGATTTAGGGTTTAGACAAACTTGTGCAAGGTAGATCTTTCACCAAGAACCAGACACATGTTTTGGTTGAATGAAATTTCACTTTCCTAGGAACAATATTGAAATCTACTATTTGTCAACACATCACCTAAAGGTTACTTTAAAAAAAGAAAAAAAATGACAAGATGGACTAAAGTCTAAAACTGTCAGAAAAATGTGGTACTAAATCCCTTCTAAGAAAAAATGATATGTCATAGGGAAGATTATTATTATTATTATTATTTTTTTATTTATTTGACAGAGAGAGGTTACAAGTAGGCAGAGAGGCAAGCAGAGAGAGAGAGAGAGGAGAAAGCAGGCTCCCCGCTGAGCAGGGAACCCGATGCGGGCCTCGATCCCAGGACCCTGAGATCATGACCTGAGCCGAAAGCAGAGGCTTTAACCCACTGAGCCACCCAGGCGCCCAGGGAAGATTATTTTTAAAAAAATCTGATCACATATGCTGGAATCTTGGGTTTCTTATTTAGTGTTATTAATTGGTTAATGAGTGATACTTCTGGGCAACCGCATTCTAAGTGTTGATTATTTAAAAGTTCCTTTCTTTTACTTAAATTTTACAGATGAAAACATACACGAGATTAAGAAATACGAGGCAAGGATTTACACAGTAAGAAAAAACCACTTTTCTAGACTAAGCGTCAGTGATTTCTTCTAGAGATTTCCTACTGGTGGATTTTTTGTTTGTATTATTACACCTTGTCATCGATTAATTTAATGTTTCTATTGTCAGGGCCCTGTCCCCTAACTCACTTGCATTTAAAAATTCACATGGAGCCCCCGATCCGAGGTGGGTTGGTGTAAACAATGTGGTCTAGTGAGTCACACCCGTCACAAAAGCCAACACTGATAAGCTACGATGAATTTTTAAAAATCAGCTATCCAGTGGCAGTAGATGTGGGAACAGTCAGGAGGACGAGGCCAGAGGCGGTGGCATTTCATCTACACTCTTCCCACAAACGGGGCTCCCACACACGCTGCGGTTCGGAGCTGCCTGTGCCTGTGCCCGGTGGAGACAGAAACGAAGGGGGAGTTTGGTAGCAACAGATCTACCAAGGAGCCAACACTGAGGAGGCTCTTGCCGCTAACTCTGCGCTCTCAGTGACCACGACGAAAACGCCTGGAAGGGGAGCATAAGGACGCCGAGAACCGAGAAACTCCTCGCGTTCGAGGCCTCGCGGCTCGGCGGCCGGCCGTTCACTCACACGCCCCTCCGAGGGGTTTGGCGAACGTCACACGTGACGCCCGGAGCCCTTAACCCCTCCTGCCGCCTTCGGCGCTGCGGGCGGAGGAGGCTCGGTCGCTGGGGGAGGAGGAAGGGAGGAGGGCGGGACTTGTAAAGGGAGGGACCACCAGCAGCATCACGGTTGCCGCCTCCGGACCCGCGCCCCCGAAAGCCCACCCCACGGCGATCGCCGCTTGGGCCCGGGGGAGGGAGGGGTCGCGCAGGGGAGGGGATGCTGAGCAATAAACCGGGAGAGGAAGGGGTGGCGGGGGAGGGCGTCCTGGCCCGGAGGGGGCAGGACGGGGTCTGAAAGATGGGTCTAGCTTAATTCAGACTCCTGCACCCGGCGACGCCAAGGAGAGCGGGGGGAGAAGGAGAGGAGGTTGTGCTGTGTGTGCGCGCGTGTGTGTGCGTGTGTGTGCGCGTGTCTACAGGTAGCAGCGGCGGCGGCGGCGGCGGCGGGGACCGGAGCAGGGGACGGTCTGCAGCCACCTCCCCGCCTGTGATTTTTGGAGGCGATTGCTCACTTAGCGGGCGGATCTGTTCCCTCAGGAGATCTCCTCATCCTCTCCATTTCCACGCGGCTTAGGCGTCTTCCAGTTGCAAGTGTGTGTTTTGGGTATTTTATTAATTTTTTTCTCTTCTCCCTCTAAATCTCGGGAATTCTGCATATTGAAGCAGGTGGCTCCTCGGATAAGAAATCTTCGGATGTATTTGGCTTGCCAAGTTTTTCTCTTCCCCGTCCCCTCCCTCTTCAGAGGCATCTGTGGTGCTCTTCTTTTTGGATTTATATGCCGAAAACGTATATATGTTTATATATCGACCGCATAATATGTAAATACATAGATGCGTGTCCAAGCGCTTGGTTTTCGTCTCTCTTCCCGACAAAGCGGAATGTTTCGGAGCTGATGGATAACGAGGACAGTATTAACATTCTTTTGAGCCTGTTTTTTAAAAAGGGGAGGGAGCGTGAAGGATTGTTTAACATTCGGCCATCGTTTGGCTGCACGCTAAGCATCACGAAGTATTTATGGTTGCAGATCAGGTGCAAACGGGGCTTAGAGAGAAAGGTAAGGGAGCTTCCTGCGTCCGCCTACCTCCGGCGTTTATCTTGATCCTGGGGATTGCCGCGAACTTCCCACTCCCGGCCTCTCCCTCCTTCCCCCCACCTTCCACCACCCCTGCCCTGTTCGCTCTCTTCGGTACGCCTAACCCCTTTCCAGTTCTGAGGGGCGGGGTGCTGAGGGTTTAATCGTCTGGTAGAGTTTAAATGCTTCCGTCTCACTCTTTTTTCCCAGCCGAGTAACCGAGTTTCCCAGACCCCCCTTAGCTGTGCTAGGAAACCCATCTTGTCTTTTTGAAAAATCATGCTACCTAGATAGCTGTTGGAAGCATCTCATGGTGCCGACCCCTCACCCCTGTCCTCTGACGAAAATAAAAGCAGTAAAAAAATAAGGAACTTTAATAAACTGGGTGGTTTCTTGAGCACTGGGGTTCGTGGAACCTCCCAAACGCTTATGTTCATTTAAAAACAAACCAGTACCTCAGGAGGAGTCCGCGGTGGCGGAAATTCGGCTTCCGTTTTTGCATTAAGCCAATTCATTTTACTTGGAGGGTCCTTTACCGGAGTTGAGCGAGATGGAGCTGAGTCTAGTGCAGGAAAAAACGACACGACACCGAATTCCTTTTTAGATCCACCCTTTTACACCATGACTAGTCCCCGTTTAACTCCCTGCTCAGGGGACGCGTTTTCAGACTCGACCTTTGGGGAGAGGTAGAAACTTGCCCTTCTTTCTTCCTTCTGTCCCTTCAGCCTCCTTCCCCTTCGGCTCACCGTCTCTCGCCCTGGCAGTCTGTAAATTGCCTGTTTTGCCCACCCCTGCTGGTGGGTGTTTTCTGCTCTTCTCCACTCCTGCCCCCTCTGTCCTCTCTCCCCTGGCGCTTTCAGAGCAGAAGCATCTTTTCCCTCCTTGGGCTCTCTCTCCCGCCTCTGCCCGCCC
>LNAC01000284.1:207002-259879 GCA_002007465.1 Ailurus styani
CCTCCCCGCGGCGCCCTGACCCTTCCGTCCCGAGTCCCGGCCGGCGGGCGGGGGGCGTCGTGTCAGTGCGCGGACGACCCCGCGGCCGACGCCGCGCGGAGCTCGTGTGAGGAGACGCTGCAGGAAAGGCGAGCCGAGGTCGGGGGATGAGAGGCCGGGAGAGCTCGTCCGAGCCGGAGAGAGCCGCGAAAGGGGACCGAGCGAGCGCGAGGCGCGCACGCTAGCCGAGCTCGGGCGGACCGGTGCAGTCGCCTCCAACGCCTTAGAGCGGCGCCCCGGTCGCTGCAGCTTTAACGCCTAGAGCTGTGCCCAGGGACCACAGAGACCGAGAGCCGGGAAATCGGCAGAGAGGTACTAAAGCAATAAGGAAAAGATTACGAAAGAGCGGGGAGGGTTTGCTGGCGAAATACGGAGGCTGAGCAGATGGAGGAACAATGCCGCCTCCAGAAGAAAACCCTCGCCGGGGGCCCTGGCGGAGCGCTGCGGAGCTGCCTTCAGCCTCCTGCTCTGCCCAGGCCTCCGGCTGGTTCAGGGGCTGGTTCCGCCTCTTAGTTTGACAGGGATAAGAAAGTTGCTCTTCCCCGCATTTCCTGAGAAGTGGTTTTCAGACCTGCGTGGTTCAAGTCAAGATGTCACTCCCTAGATCCCCCGCGACGAGCGGCTAATAGGTTATGCATTATTGGGCAATAAAGTCCCCCAGGAGGAGAAGGTAGTCCAAACACTTAAAAACGTCCTCCCCTGGCGCCTGACCGTCCAGCACAATGCTCTGTGAGTAGAAATGAAAATCCACTTGCAGTGAATTTTAAAATTATTTAGGTTGAGATTTTGAGTTGGGGATAATTTATTCCAGAGGAGGTTGTTAGTGTGTTGTGGAGGTGAGGGAAATTGTGCGTCTAACGTTCGGTTCATTTGTGATTATTCTAAATTACGAGACGTTGGCCTCCACCAAGGTATTATACTATTTCCTCTTCCTTTCCGGGACCATAGGGATACGTGTAGGATTTAGGAAACAGAATTCGGATAGCTAACCCTGTATCTGTTACTCTGCATTTTTATAGGTACTTAATATTCTCATTTTTCTTTTTTTTATACTGAAACTACGGTGGGTTATTTTCGCTTAAATAAATTCTTACGCTGTGTATGAAAATTACAGGGTCATAATGCAGCTCCTCCAAAATTAATTGTGCTTAATTATAAATAGGATCATAGATATAAAAATATCACTGAGGAAAGGTGTGGGTACGTGTGTTTGAGTGTAAAAGCTTTGGAATGTCTCGGCATTTCAATCAGCCATTGCAACGTAGCAGAATACCAGCTTTTTAAATGAGCTCAGAAGCAAGGGCCAGGCAAATATTTAACATATTGAACATTAAGTACAAAAACATTAAGTTTACCGTGCCCTTGGCAGAGAATGAATTTAAGGCTACCTGCACTGCTGAGTGATTGAGTGATATACAGAGAAAGTGGAAGTTAATCATTACTCAGGCCTTCTGATTACATGGTTTGATTAAAATAAGTAACTGTTTTCTGTAAGCCTGCTATTCTACAGTTAGTCTTTCCAATCCTCTTAACATAAGCAGAAATTGAGGGAGTCAATCTTTCAGCAGACTATCCCAGAGTTCCTGCAGTGTGGGTAAAGGAAAGCCTTGTTTAGCTCCTCTTCTTTCCACAGTCTCCCTCCCTTCACCCCCCAGAGTACTTTCTGTCAGTCTTATCTCTGTTTCCATGGTGGGGTTTCATTTGTCAAAATTCTCTTTTATGTCTAGGTATAACATTTTCAAATATAAATCTCTGAATTGTTTTGAAATTGAATATATACTCACAGAAGGTAGGCAGAGAACTCAGTTTGCTGCAGGTAGAGTGCTTGAAGCCTTGATGACTCTTTGCAGGGCTGGTGACTTCCCTGACTTTCTAGAGTCTCTTCCAACTCTGAACTTTTCATATTTTTTTTCCACTTTATTATTTCCACATAGTTATCCAGGGACTACATCTTCCTTCAAATTTCCTTAAATTAGTTAGGATTTCTTTTTTTAAAGGATAATTAAATAGCTGTAACTAGAGAGTACAGATATCTCAGCTCTCTGAGTTAAACATTTCTTTTTCCTTATAAGTTTTAATGTTTTTGACAGCTTTGTGTGGGGTGATACTAATACAGATTTAGGTATGATTGACAAATGCATCTCTGAGTTTCTATGTGTTGAAACAAATAATTTTGAACATTTTTAGCAAAGCATAGCCATCGTTTATTTCTAGAATCCCTTTTTATATTTTTATACAAAGGAATTATTTTATGAATTACCTAACAAATACTACCTTGTAGTTTTTGTAGGCAAAACACAATTGGAATTAACAGGAAGATTTGAAAACACAACAGTTCAACAGTACACTTTTGTCACATTTTAAAGTACTTTGAGGTGAAGTTTGATGTCTGTTTCCATCTTATTAGATTGTAAATAGGAAGATAGGATTCTTCAGTTATATCTGAATTATTTGCAAGTGGAATCATCCACGTATAGTTCACCAAACTTATTTTTTTCCTAAAACGCAGGTCTTGCCTATCTCTTGTTAACAATGACTACTGGTTCCTTATATCTTGGATGGTAATGTCCTGGATGCAGATGGCTTTCAATTCTTTGTCTAATTTACTCCCCTTTATGTTTTAGATTAAAATACCTTCCACCTAGAATTCCTCCCCACTTTTACTCTTTTTTTTAGTCTCAAGACTCTTACTTGTTATTTTCCCCAATACTACATGCTGTTTTATGCTTCTGTATTCCACTTACACTAATATTTCTTCATGGATTGCTTCCACTCATCCCTGCCACACACACACACACACACACACACACACACACACACACACACACACGCATACACCCCAACTGTAGGACAGAACATTTTATTTCCTTAGAGTGGTCTTTCCTCCACCATCCTGCTTCATTCCTGTGTCCTTACTCTGAGCTCCCACAACACATTATTTATATATCAGGAGTAGCCCACCTTTCCACTCTCTGATGCTTGGCTTCCTCAGTGGATAGTAAGTTCCCAGAAGGAAAAAAGAAAAAAAAAAGCCAAAAAAACCCCCTGATTTATCACTTTATTCAGAATGTTTTGCCCCATGTCTGTATATAAAGTAGGCCATAAGTGAATGATAAATGTATTATTTAGAAATACAGATAGCTATGAGGCAGCAGAAAACCTGGCTAACTGTCTTAAGCAGACAAGGGTTTATTTATCTCACATAATAAAAACTAAGGAAAAGAATTGGACTTTTTTCTTCATCTTGGTGCTTCTCTTCTCATGGTCATAAGATCTTGCTGTGCTTCTGACATCATGTCTGCTTTTTAGGCCCAAAGAAAGATAGGTCAGGATTTCCCAACTGGCACTATTGTCATTAGGGCCAGATAAGTCTTTGTCTTTGGGGGGGAGGGATTTATCTTGTTCATTTTAGGATGTTTAGTGGTGTCTCTGGCTTCTATTCACTAGATGCCAGTAGCACACCCTACCTATCTGTTATGACAACCAAGAATATTTCAGACATTGCCAGATGCCCTCAGAAGTAAAATCTTCTTGGGCTGGCAACAATTTGTCCAAAGTCAGAGCAAGACAATTCCTTGTTTTCTACTTCTTTTTGCAGTGGTGTGAGAATCTATTTGGTGTTTGCTTAATAAATGGTTGAAGACTCTCCGTGTGATTGTTTAAAAAGAAAAAGAAAGAAAGCAAGAAAGAAAAAGGAGAGGAAAAGGACAAACAAGTCTTCTCCTTGAGCATTGTTTCTTTTTCTGTGATGTGGACATTCTCCCTGTAGACTTCCCTTCTCATATCACTGGCAGAACTGTGTCAGATGGCTACTTCTAGGTACATGAGAGGCTGGAAAATACATTTTTAGTGTGGCATAGCACTACCTTGGAGAAAATCAGAATCTGAAAAAAGAAGGGGAAGTGGATTTGCAGTTGGAAACTAGAGGTGTTTACCACTGTGACAGAATAAATGAATATGTAAAATTCACCTAAATATTTTAGAAAGGAGAAAAAGCAAAAAAAAAAGGAAAGCAAACAGTCATAAAAGAGGGTAGGTAGAATTTTTCACATGCTAAATTTTAACAAGTGACTTGGATAATACTGTGCTTTTACCCTCCAGTGATATTTTAGTTGGAAAATAACTGGGCAGAATGGAGGCATCTTGCTCTTCCTACCATTAGTGTGTGTGTATGTGTCAGACGACACCCATCTCCTTCTGTCTATTGACAAAAGCAATACAGTTCCCTGTTCTTATTTATAGATTAGGTAGTGGTCAATAGTGAGAAGTGATGTCAAAGAAGACAAAAATGCAGATCTAATGTTTTAATACTCCTTTCTAATGCATGTATTTATAAAGCACATGCTAGTGATGGCATTAGGTAAAATAATGATTTCTTGTACAGATATGGTAGCATGGGCCATAGTAACTTTAAATTAGATTGCTCAAGGGACACCTGGGTGGCTCAGTTGGTTAAGCATCTGTCCTGATTTTGATTCAGGTCATGGTCTCAGGGTTATGAGATCCAGCCCTGCATCAGGCTCGGTGCTCAGCAAGGAGTCTGCTTGGGATTTTCTCTCGCTCCCTCTGTTTCTCCCTCTGATTGTTCTGATGTGTGTACTCTCTCTAAAATAAATAAACAAATCTTTAAAAAATTAGATTACTCAGTGTGGTAAAGAAGTACTATTGGATATCATTATAGAGAAGAATTCTACCTTACAAAGATATATCAACATTGCTGTGATGGCCAGTAATCTTACCTGATTGATTACAATATTTTTTCCTGCTTCTTACCTTTGTCATTCATTCTCTATGATTTTATTGAATGCCAACTTTTGCTCAGATTTATGTAGAATATAGAAATATAAAATATGATGTCTATTAAGAAACTTTTGCCTTCAAGTAGCAGAATACTCAATTAAAGGCTTTAACAGTGGTGACTTATTATCTCATAAAACAAAGATTCTGGAGGTATGTTGATCCAGGATTAGCTAAGTCAGCAATTCAAAGATGTCAGGGCTCGAAGACAACCTTGCTGTTATTCTCCTGGCGCTCTGTCTTGGAAAGAAGATAAACAACGTGGCTACCACAGAGCCAAATAGTCCCACTCAAAGCAAAGAGTGTCAGTCTTCTTTTGGAAATGTGAAGGAAAAGTTTTCTAGAAGTTTCAGTAGACTTCCCTTTATGCCTGATTGACTAAACCCAAGACACATCCCACTCCTAAATGAATCACTGGCAAAGAGGTCTCCTTTCCCTGTGGATATGGCAAGGTCAAGCTTTTGTTAATTAGGAGGAAGGAGGCAATAGCTATAACCTAGAGTACCTAATAGGGTGTTCCATACACATCATGTTCTGTCTTCCTTAAATTTGTTACAATATGGAAGGCCTATATTAGAAAACACACAGACACATTAATAGTCTTTGAGTCCGTGGACAGACATATCAGGATTTACATATCAGGCTGCATATTTCTGATATAAAATGATTCCTTTGATGAAGTTCCAGAGATTTAAAAGAAAAATACTACCTGGAGAATTAGAAAATGTTGGAATGGGCCCTGGGTAGAAGAATTACAAACACTAAATTATGCTACATTACATGTCTAAATCCTAAATCCTACCTTTTCAACTTATACCTATATTACATAAAATAACCATAGTTAAACTGGAACATTTCCTCTTTACTAAATAGATTATTTGTGTTTGTCACATAAGCTTATAATCATAATTCAGGAATACTGTGGGAAATGACTGAACCATTTGCCAATTACATTCATGAAGAAGGACTTGATATTAGTTATGCCCAAATTAAAATAACCTCGCTGTTTTTGATAACTGTTTACTTGGAGGGCCTAGGGGAGGGTGTTCAGTTCCCATGCCAGTGAGTGTCTCTCTCATTGAACATTATGATTCTTTTTTTTTTTTTTTAAAGATTTTATTTATTCATTTGACACAGAGAGAGAGATTACAAGTAGGCAGAGAGGCAGGCAGAGAGAGAGGAGAGAGGAGGAAGCAGGCTCCCCGCTGAGGAGAGAGCCCTACATGGGCCTCGATCCCAGGACCTTGGGATCATGACCTGAGCCGAAGGCAGCGGCTTTAACCCACTGAGCCACCCAGGCGCACCTTTTTTTTTTTTTTTTTTAAACAAGGAAAGCTTTATTTTCGTTCTTTTGTCTGGCTTCATGGAAGCACAGAGCCAATTTTGTGTTCAATTGAAAAGGGGTTCTTAACCATCTCCTTTACCCTGCCTCATTATTTGAATCTATGTTTTTAACTTAAACTTTGCTCTAGGATTTTATTGTATTTGGGTTTTTATCCTAAATAATTTGTGCTTCACATTATTTTTGGAAGGAGGAAGAATATATATGTATATGTGCATGTACAAACATGCTGTGTCCTACATCACTCAATAAACATCTTGTTCCTGAATGAATATATGTTCAGAAATTAGGCAATATTGTGTGCAATAAACTGCTGAATTATGCCCCCATTAACACATGCAATAGGATTTTAGGGACGGGAGATACCAGCGGTGTTTGAATCATTTTGATAGAGATTTGTAATTCACAGATTGATGGTAAACTAAGGCAGGGAAGGTAGAGAAAGTAAAAATAAGCTGAACTTACACATATTTTGCTCTGTGATCAGATAGAAATTGTTTTCCAACTTTTTTTCTCCTCTTGTAGCCTAAGAACTTTTATAACCTCCTTCCTAGTATAACTTCCTCCTGAGTATAAATGGGCAAATAAGCTTTAACACCAAAGCCACCATGTAAAACAACCATGAGCTAGAAAAGAATGGAGTTGATCTGTCTTTGTTTCAAAGCAAACTTCGTGATGGACTCTGGCTATCTTCTTGGTTAACGATTAGCATTTTAGAATGCATTTCCAGCTTCTTATCTTTCTGTTGCCAGTGCTCTATTTTGGGACCCCAAGCCTGAAGCCCTTTGCACCACAGCACCCACCTCTGACATGGGCTACTCATCTCCAGGGGAACTAATATTTGAATCAAACTTAAAATGATAATTAGTAACTCTGTCTGTGTTTAGGGTCAGAAACAGATGCTTCTCCTTTTTGTTTTAGTAGAAGGTATGTTTCAAATCTGGTAAATATATAAAAAGTGTAATATTAATAAATACATTGGTTTAAGAATGCAAAAAAACTTTGTTCGATTTAGATTCTCACTCTTCTGAATCATTTTTTTCTGACTTAGAGCCATCAATATCCATGTTTTTCCTGGTAGTAGTCTCTGTGTGTTGGTGATATGTCATTTCTTAAGAGTGCTCCATGATTGTCTTAAGCATTTCATTCCAAGCAACTGATACCTTCTGAAAGGTTTGGTGCTAGTGTTTTGTTGATATTACTGGAAGGTGACAATTGAGAATTTTCAGATGACAATCTCATATTTCTTTCTTAAATTGTCTTGAAATGTCAGGAGGAGTGGTTGTCTGGTTATGGCAAGAGGAACACAACCAGTTTTTACATACAAAGTCAATGGCAACTATGCTTCCACTACTGCTGGGCTATAGGAATTATAAAATACATCCTGATTTCAAAGATGTTAAAGGTTAAAAAAAAATGTGTCAGAATCAATGAAATGTGGCAAGTTTAATGATATGTGTGTCCTCATTTTTTAAGCGAGCTAATGCAGTAATGATTATTAATTAACCAACTATTTAATTAATCTCTAAGCATTTGGATATGAGAGATTGCTACATAATTCTTAGACAGTATGATTAGAATCTAATTCTATCCCTTCTTATTCTCCACTTACCCTCCCAGTTTGTAATATATAAAACATAGTGAGTCTTCCGAATAGGTAATAGTAGCATGAAAAAGCACAAGACTAGGAATCAAGAGACCTGTGTTTATAGAGCAGATTCTTCTAATAACTGTCACTTCCTATAATTCATTTAATCTCTCTGGGCCTCAGTTTCCATGTTTAAAATATACACTTAGACTAATTGAAATTAAATGTGTCTTTTGGCTCTTAGAACTGTTTGGAGTAAAGATAGTCATGAAGAATGTTCATAATACTAATATTTATTTAAGCTGGTATTGTATAAACATGTAATGACAGAGAGGTGTTATTTTAAACTATAATTTTAATATATAAAATATTGTGTAACTTTAAGATTTATTGTATAGCTTTAAGATTTTACAATATTTGGAGGTTTACACATACATATCTTATTTGCTCTCTAAAACAACTGTAAGACACGCAGAGGGTTCAACAGAGCAGTTAGGATCTAGGACCCTTCTCCTCAAATATACTGGGTGAGAAAGATTACCGAATAAATTAAAGCCAAATCAAGAATGCAAAAGTGGGACGAGGCAAAGGAGAAAATGCATTTTCCATCAAGAACAAAGAAAACTTACGCAAGGAATTAACTATCACTATATATAAATGTTCTCCTTAAAAAGAGAGTCATCAGTAAAAAGCAAGAGAAAATTGGCAGGTAAAAATGAAGTTTCCTTTTTTTGTTTTATCATTACTCAACCGCATACCACTGATGAAAAAATATGAATAAAAGGAAGAGGAGTCTTGGGTTAAGTCAGTCAGATGCTACTATTTGTGGATGTATCTTGACAGTTCTTACTGTGCAGTTCCACAGACAACAGTGTTTCTTCTCTGTATTGTATTTGAAAATTGCCACTGCTCTTAAGTGGCCAGAAAGCTGGGTACTTACTCTCTGATGAATAACAAGCTCTTCAGAGGTATGCCACTCTCCCTTCTCTCATTGTAGTATAGTCGCCACAAAGAAAACACTGTTGCCTCTCACCTACCTATTTTGCCATAAAAGTGAGTTTCTAGAGCATGAAGAAAACCCTTTCTTTTGACTAGGATTCTCAAAGCTCCTCTTTAATATAATTATAGAATGCATACTATTGCTGCAAGTAAGTAGATTTTTACTGAATTTAATTAAATTATTTTAATCCTCTATTTAGCCCACTTTGTCTATTAGAAAAATATCCAAGGGTGCCTGGATGGCTCAGTGGGTTTAGCGTCCAACTCTTGATTTCAGCTCAGGTCCTGATCTTGGAGTCCTGAGATCCAGTCCTACCTTGGACTCCCTGCTCAGTGGGGAGTGGTTTGAGATTCTCTCTTTCTCCTTCTGCCCCTCCCCCAACCCGTTTTCTCTCTCTCTCTAAAATCAATAAATGAATCTTCAACATAAAGAAAAAAAATATCTATGATACTAGTATTTAAGATGGAGAATATGATTTAATGATTTAGAATCTTAGATCGTTAAATAGGGTTTTGAGATTATATTCACATTGCAATCAATATTTTATGACAGAAGGGAAAAATCATAATTTTTGACACCAGATAATATGTTGAACATGTCGTAAAAGGAATAATTCTCTTTTAAAATTTTTAAATAAATATCCGATAGTATTTCCATCTGAGAAGCTGAAAGGGCCAAAATGTTTTATTTAGACAATTATATTTAGACAAGCTCCTCACTTTGCAAGTGACAAAGTAGGCCAAGATAAGAAATGTCTTGCTTGGGCGCCTGGGTGGCTCAGTGGGTTAAAGCCTCTGCTTTCGGCTCAGGTCATGATCTCAGGGTCCTGGGATGGAGGCCCGCATCAGGCTCTCTGCTCAGCAGGGAGCCTGCTTCCCCCTCTCTCTCTGCCTGCCTCTCTGCCTCCTTGTGATCTCTCTCCCGCTGTGAAATAAATAAATAAAATCTTTAAAAAAAAAAAAAAAAAAAAGAAATGTCTTGCTGGGTTTATACAATGATTGAACTTGGACCAAAGCATCCCAGTCCTCACATAATGCCTTCATGCATCAAATTTACACATAGGACAGTAATACATATATCAGCATTATATATGATATATATCTGTGATTATAGAATTATTAGTTTAGATATACAGGGAGATAATTGACAGAAGTTATAAAGAAAGGTGTTTTATTTTTAGAAAGGTTTAGTAAAAAAGAGATAAGGTTATGAACAAATGGAGAAGAGGGAGCAAAACACTGCTTGAAGAAAAGCAATAAAAATTAAGAATAAGACATGTAGCAGAGGTAACTGATCATTTAAGAATTTTTCAAAAGTAAAATAAATAAGACAACCCACATTAAAAACTACTATTGTAGAAAAGAAAGGTATATTGAAACACTACATCTCACTCTGTTCAGTAGTTTGGCTTAGGACTTCTGCTAATCAGAAATGTCAATTATATATTTACCCTGAGATAAGCAGTTTCTCAGAAAAACTGGTTCATATTATTCATATCAAAAGAAACTCAGTTTTATCAGAGAGCAAATTAAATGATTTGAAATGGAAAATATAACTTTCTGAGTGTATGTCTATTAATATAACTGATTAATACTAAATCAATTTGAGATCATTGATTATCATTAAGCAAGGAGATTCTTTTTTCCATAGCTTGCCCAGATACTTTTTTTAACCATACTAGAAATAGTGTGCCATCCAAAACATCTTCTTTCCCCTCCACTATAGTGCTCTAGTCAGTCCTTTCAAAACTGCTGATTATGGGACATCTATAATCAAAATGTCCCATTTGCTTAAGGGAGAGAGACTCTAGTTGGTACTAACTTGTCCTTTAACACCCAGTGATCATCCTCTTCATTACTTAAAAAATCATAACATTTCTATGGCCTAAGAAGTGCAATTTCAAGTGAGATATATTCCTCTGTTTCTACTGAATTGAACATGAAATCGACATGTCCCTCCCGACTCTTCTTGAATCCACTTTTTGTAAAAACAGCAGCCCATTTTGGGAATCAGTGCCTAGAATAACCAGTACCTGGAGAACAGAGAGTGAATCGGTTAGAAGAGCATGAGCATGTTTTCTATAGAACTCTATAAATACGGTCATAATTTCTCATGAATCGGTGCATTTTGACTCTGCTAGTCAGAAATACACTGGGAATAGTCCCAGTATTCAGTGTAGAATGTCATTCCCTCACCTGCTGTCTTCTGTAAGACTCCAAAGGAGCATGAGGCCTCCCAGGACCACCTCTCATGGGGCCCTTTCTCTACTGTGCAAGCCCGAAAAGAACAAGAGAGTAAGGTGATGCTACTGTACGGCAGAAAGAAGGCCCAGTCACTGGAATGGAATCATCTCTCAGGGAGATACAGACAGTATAAAGGGTATCTTTAAGTTTGCAATATCCTTTAAATCTGCTACACTCAAGCTTGCAAAACAGTTATATAAATGTGTGTGTGTATTTATACATAATATGTTTACATATATATTTTATATTTATTCGTAGGAATATGTTTGTTTGCATTTTTCCCTTCCCCACATGATGCTCAGCTAAAATGAATGAAATGTAAAATAGAAAGGTATTGATGGGGAAGGCCAGGAATATTAGTTTAAACCAGGACCATTGCCAATGAGATGCAGCCTTGGTTCATGCCAGTTGCTTACCAGAAGGATGCTTTAGAGAGTCCCCTAGGGAAGACAAGAAGCAATCCCTGGAGAAGGTGGGGGGTTGAGAAACTGTTGTGAGAAAAGGACTGTAAAATAAACAAGACTGAAGCAAACAAATATGTTCTGCCTCACTCTTTAGCCCAAAAGGTGATCCTGTTGGTAAAATAACGTTAAAATGTGTGATTCCATGTAGTCTTCAAGTTTCCTTTGATTTTTATGTCTCTGTCCAATGAGGTTGATAATGTCAACCTCGTAGGGCTTTGTGGGATTAAATGAAGTAATGTATTTAGAACCTTTGCTTGGCACATAAAAAATGAATCAGAGTGTTCTTGTTACCATGATAACCCTCCACACGTGTACACAAACCCATTCTCTGCTCACTCAATAATAACAGTTTATCCCACACTCTTTATATGCCACGTGGTGCTAGGCACAGGGAAGAAGGCAAAGATAAGGCAAACCTTGTCTCAAAGATCCTGGGGATACTTGCCCCCCCCAACCTTTGAAATTAAGATATAGAATGCTCTGCATTCCTGTTTTGGCTAACGGAAGGAAGGATAAAGCATTTAGAAATGGTGAAATTGGCAGCTTTAAAAAAATTCAAGGACTCAATCAGCATTAGAATGTGAAAACATTTGAGTCATAGGCTTGCTAGGGAGTGAGTGTTTAATAGGCGCCTTTGTAAAATCTCCGAGCTAAGCTGTATCATTTTCTATACATGCTTAAATCTCTTAATTACAAAGCAACTTTAATTATACATAAAGTATGCCTCTTCAATCATGTTTTAATCACACATGAAAAAATTAAATTTATACCAAAGTTATTTTCTGCCTTCCAATCCTGATTTTTAAACTCTGGCATATTCCGAACCAAAAAATTGCATTAAGCTAATGTTTATGCTTGCACATAATCCCACACTTTCAAGGCAACACTTAAAATATTCAGAAGAGCTTCATAAGAGGGAGTAGTTTAATTCTGTTGTTGACTCAGAGCCATTGTTCTTCACAGTTACAGCTCCGCTGGCATAGGCTACATATGGTCACTTGTTTTCTCAGTGTACAGAGTGATAATGCATTAACATTCTGGCTGGCGGTAGAGGATACGCTGTGTTTTAGAGAAATATATCAGGGAGGATGTGCTGCCTCCTGGGCAGAAAGGAGGACAAGATCAACACGGGAGAGCCTGCAGATTGCTTTAGAATAATCCCCGTGGCTCTAACTGTGGTGAGTGACCTAGGAGCCTAGATTTCAAACACTGGGTGTCTTCGGGTAGGACTAAATACTGAAAAGAGTGGCCATTGGAGACAACTGTGGATTCCAGCCATGGAAGGGGATTTTGCCTGCTTCTTCTCCAAGGCCATTCAGAAAGGCTGTTCTGGAGCCTTTGGTTGCCTCTTGCAACACACGTTTTATGACCTCACATCTGGTCTAATCACTGCTATGCAGGCCATAGGTTAAAGTGAAGTTTGGGGCTGGTGACTGATGGACTCAGAGGTCCATTAGAAGTACTCAAGTTTCTTGGAGCATTATTTAAGTAGTTTCTTAGGACTTTGGCCAGGCTTTAGTGAACATGACTTTTCTTTTACCTTTTACAGTTTCCTTTGGCATATATGAAATGAAGAAAAAAGGCCAAGGAAGATATTGTATCTATTCTTATATCATGAAAGATGTCACCTTTCATCTAATTTTATTCCAAGTGGAATTGTATCCCAAGAGACATTTCTAGTAACGCAGGCCCCGAGGGCTTCTCCTTACCTTTCCCAGCTAATCTGGTTTACATCTATGATGGTGAATAAAACAAAACAAAACAACTAATACTAGTAGCAGCACCAGAGGGAGCCACTTACACAGTTTTGTGTTAAGCATCCGCAAAGCTAAAAATAAGGGTTGAAATGCAGAAATATTAAGATTTTTATTGTATTTTCTAAAAAAGAATGGCAGAGAAGTTGATGATATGTAAAAGCTGTTAGCAGCAATTCCAAATTATGGGACTAGTAGCAACCACTTCATTTCTCCCACTTGAAATATTTGTGAATGGTAATTGCCTGGCTACAATCCAGAAAGTAAATCATATTTCAAAATGTAAAATTGTATTCGGAGCAAGAGGTATTTTCTCTGATCCTGTCATTGTCCCTTTGCAGAACACTATTAGCGAGTTTGTGTGTTTGAAACTTATGCCAGTTCACTGTTTTTGTAATGTAAATGATGCTACCAAAAATAAAAATGAAGAATAAAACTCTTTAGATGCACGTGCCAGTGCTCAAACACATTCTTTCTTTCCCTTCTCTCTGTCTCTGTTACACACACACATGCGCACACACATATACATATTTGCACTAGTATTTGTTGTAAAGTCGTGGAAGAAACATTGTTGTAGAGACATCAGGTAGGCTTGTCTTTGGATCCCCTTTCAGGTAAGAGAAAATCAGTAATACCTATAGAAAAATAGGCACGTGTCTTTGTTAGCACACTGACCTTTTTCATGAAGAAACAGTCAGATACGTACAGTCCTGGGGATACTCTCTTAATTATCACTGCAACAGAATATTTTAGGGAAATGTATTGATTCCAACTGTCTGTTTTTGGAAGGCAGGCTTCTGGGTCTTCAGTTGTTTTATCTTCACTAGTTCTATCTCGAATCATAAAAACATCAGAAAGGCAGAATTGCTGTAGTTCTTTAAACAAAAGGGCTTTATTCTTAATACTCCTCAGGCCCCCAGCTCTGATAGAATCAGGTAAATCTCATTATACACAATCACAAGAAAGAATGTTCTATAAAATAAAATGATCTCCACTGGCTCATGTAATGGCACTTCATTGACCTGATTACAATAAAGTCTGCAGTGCATAATGTCAGCAAAAAATGCTTTTTTAGGTTCCTGTCCATGTAACAGTCATTCTCTTCAAGAAACTACTTGATTATTTGTGGTTTGTGCTACAGATGGAAAGGAGAAAATGAGAGGGAAGATTAGTTGCACTTGACTCTGGCAGTATTTATCTTTCTTTCTTTATAACAGTCTTTCATTCTTTTCCTGCATTGCCACCCAGCCAAACTGCTCCCCTGACAAACTGCCTGTATCTAATCTATTTGTGAGAAAAGTGGTTGTGGGAGGGGAGTTAGGGGCATGCAAAGTGACTGATCAGATGTCCTGCCTATGGGACTTCAGGTATACAAATTTGCCTCATGAGGCAAAGGAGCATGTATTGTTTATTTTTTGGTTGTTTTATCTATCTTTCTATCAATTTATTCATCCATCCATGCATCTATTTTAAATTTTTAAAATAGTACTTCTCAGTGCAGAAAGAGGTACTATTGCTGAGAAAAGGATCCACAGGAATTTTGCCAGTGGACAAAATGGAGACAGTAGGTCAGTTGTGAAGCCCTGTACTTAAAGATATCAGTTGATCAGCCCACCCCGTGGGCAAGATGGTAGAAAAATACCTCTTCTCCCTGGGAGGTATTGTGTAACAGAAGATGAGGGAGAAAGCAATAATGGTAGTTTTTAGTGGTGTGGCAGGCCACTATCAAAGGCAAGTAGGGGTTGGCATGAGCTTTGCACAGAGAGGATGCCCCCACAGTGCCTCTGTGGCATATCCATACTTTGTTTGCACTGGGATGTGACATATTGAACAGGAAGCCCAGAGAAGAGAGGGGCATGTAGGTCCTGAAATGGTCATTCTCATACTGTTGGCCCCAAACTGGGTCTGGCAGCAACATGGTAGCTATTTCACTGTCTTAAAACAGAGGGGAGTGCCTGAACATTGATTTGAGTGTGAGAAAGGAGATGGTATATACTACTTGTCTTAGTTCATTTGGGCTGCTATAACAAAAATACCATAGGTGGGCAACAGAAACAACTATTTTTTCCCCTTGTACTTCTGAAGGCTGTAAGTCCAAAATCAAGGTACCAGCAGATTGGGTGTCTGGGGAGATCCTACTTCCTGGTTCATAGACAGCCATCTTCTTGCTGTGTCCTCACATGGCAGAAAGAGGGAGAGACCTCCCTGGGATCTCTAAAAAAGGCACTGATTTCATTCTGAGGACTCCACCCTCTTGACCTAATAACCTCACAATGTTTCCACCTCCAAATATCATCACATTAGGGATTAGGTTTCGACATATGAATTCACAAACATCCAGTCTTTAGCAGTCTTTAGTCTTATTGGTAGTACTCAAGAAGCTAGGCAAGGGTAGGGGCCAGGGTGAGTATAAGATTCAGTCCCCTGCCCTGGAATGATTAAGTGGCTATACTTAGACTAGAGAAGGAGCAATCCCCAGGCACCTAGGATACCAATGACTTAAAGGGATCAGTCGTTCTTTCTTTGTAATCTTCCCAGAATTACCACTAAATTTTGGTTAGCAGAGGACAAATGGAGGCTTAGTTTTCCCCCTCAAAGGAAATCAGGAACTTCAGATAAGAAATTAGAAGAGCATTGTATATTGTGTAACTTCTGCATGATTAGTTTTGTCTTCCCCTCTTTATTTTCCTCTTGTGATTAAGAGTAAAACCCTTGAAGGGAAAAGACCTGAACATGTCCTTAGGGGGAACGAGGAAGGAAGATTTAGGGAGCAACATCTCACACTGAAGTCCGATTTGTTGAAACAGGAACACAAAAGGTGGAGTGAACAGTGTTGAGAAGTCTGAAGGTGTAGGACCTGAACAGATACCATGAGAATGGATCCTGGGACAGAGCAGTGGAGAGACCCAAGACCCGCATATAAAAAGCTCTAGCAAAAAAGTCCACCTGGAACCCCTAAAAAATAAATTGAAATAAGATCTCAAATAAGGTGCTGAAGAAGAGCAGGGGCACTAAAGGAGGAAACTGCAAAGTGAGCAAAACTTTTCCTTGGTCTTTGACTCAATGTTTATCAAGCAAAGTCAGAACATTTGGAGCACCTTGAGAACCACATTTGTTTTTCAAGCTACTTGCGATTAAAGGGTGATTTCAAATACTTTGATTTAACATTCCTCCAAATAATTATAGTAACTCAATGGTATATGGTCAAATTATGGACCTTCAAGCAGTGCTTTCAGTGAAACCTCTTTTGTCAACTGCAAAATAGACAAATTTATAGCTCCCTGTTATACAGGGATTGCTAGTTAAATCTAATGAGATGGCGGGGGTGGGAGGGGTGATTATTTAAGGCCATTGGCAGGCATTATAACTCTTTCTCTGATTCTTATTTTTTTTCTTAGCCCTCAACAAGTAATTTAGCAATATGAAGACAAATCTTGCTTGATTCTGGAAGAAGGATGGAAAAGAACTTGATATAGGGGATAGTGCACAGGACTTGAAGTTGAATGGTATACATATAAGTTCTCACTTTGCCGTGTGTTGGTGGTTGGGGAAGCTGCTTAATTAACCTGGCTCAGTCTCAATGTCTTTACCTATAGAATGGGAAAGACAACATATCCCTTCCTGTTTCGTAGCCTAGTTGAATCGAATGAGTTAGAGTTAGAATCTGTAGAGGCATTTATATACTATTAAGCTCTATATGAATATAGGATGCTGTTGAATATGACAGAGCAGAAGGCACCATCCTACAAAGGAATCAGGAAGTGAAGGGAATCAAAGCATAGGTCTTTTAGTAAGTGGAGCCCATATATGAGTCTCAGCTTTACCATCACATTATTTAGCCTCTCTATGCCTCAGTTTCCTTATTTATAAAGGAAGAAAAGGATAGCTCTCTGTTTGGGTGTGTTGCAAAATAATGAAGAGTAAAGGAGAATGTACATAAAGTGCTTGGTACAGGGCCTGACACATAAGGGTGCATAAATAAAATAAATATCAGCTATTACTAGGTGTGATTTTTGTGGTTGACCCCACTGAATTTACTTATCTTGGAAATAGTAAACCTGTGAACTTCACAGAAAGGAATCCTATAGTCCAAACAATGTATAGGAAGTACATTTTTTTTTTTTCACTTGGGCGATTTGGTGACCCAGAATTTAGCATTGCATTATTGGGAATCTATCTAATATCTATCTAGTTTGGTGGATTGCTGCTTCCTTCAGCCCTCATCTCTTGTGTCACATGGTCATCAGGAGGGTGAATGAACATCTGTTTGACTACAATAAAGGAATCCTGAGAACACCTCTTTCCCATACTATGGCCCCAACCGTGTTTACTAACGCTGTGAAGCAGCAAAATCCAGTAGTTCACAGATGGTTTACAGAAGAGAAGGGCAAGAAGTGTTTCTTTTTTTTTCTTTGTATCTCTTTTTCTACTCTCTGCTATTATCTATTTTTTATTTTTCTTTTGTCTTTTTCTTTTCTGTTCTTTACTTGGCCCTGTCCACATTTTCCCCATCCTTTCTCCTTTTTCCTTTATTATTAGCAGAGATAATTTTCTTTCAAGGAACATTGTAAATATTATCAATACATTTTGAATGCCTGTATTTGTTTGCCAATTAGTTTTCTTTTTCTTATGGTTGCTCATGACTCTGACAGGTTTGCAAGGAAATACTTAGAAGTGTAATGAATGCAAAACTTATTTTTTTACTCTGATATTTTTTGACCACTCCTAATTCCCAGCATCTGGAGTTATTTCCCAAAGCTAATGGAAATGGAGCAGTAGCTAGAGCTGTGGCTAATAGTAAAATCCAACCTTACTTCCTGTCAGTGCAAGGACATGAAATAGGTTCATAAAGAGCTCTGGAATTTGGGGATGCAACAAATTAGTGATAATCTGACTTTTGGTTGGCTTCTGAGGCCTCATTCTTATTTTGTTGTTCTCCAGTTGGTAAATGGATATCTGCTGGGTTCCCTGTAAGTAGATACTTTGAGAGGGCATGTGCCCCTGAGCTTTTAGCTGAGAGACTGAGGTCCTACCACCTGCTCTCAGTACCCCTTCAAGCTAACTCTTCATCTTTGTGATGATACATGCTTCTAACTTCCCTGTCACCATGTCTGCCCTAGCACTGGATGTTTGATTGGCCTTGATTCCTTCCCTGCCCTGTGCCATGTTCAAGGCTGCACTCTCAAATGTCACTCTGAGCTTTTGCAGCCCATTGTCATCTGTTTCTGTCACTCTGTCTAGACTCCATGAAAGGGAGGCAAGTATGGTCCAAATGTTTGTGTCTCCCTGCCCCCACATTTTATGTTGAAATCCCAGTGCCCAATGTGATGGTACTAGAAAATGGGGTCTTTGGGAAATGATTAAGTCAGGAATGTAGAGCCCCAGGAATGGGAGTAGTGACTTTATGAGTCCCCAAAGAGCTCCCTTGCTCCTTCCTCCATATGAGGATACAAGGAGAAGTCTGTGACTTGGAAGAGGCTCCTCACTGAACATATCTGGCATACAGATTTCAGATTTCCAGCCTCCAGACTGGGAAATTTCTGCTGTTTTTAAACCACCCAGTCTGTGGTATTTTGTTGTAATAGCCTAAATAGACTAAGACAGGAGGACTTGTGTTTTTTTGTTCTGTGTTCCAAGTATCAAGCAGATTGAGAGTTTAGCCCTGGTGGGTTCTCAGTAAATGTTTGAAAGACTGTTGGACCACTCTGATGCCTCCCCCACTGGTTTGTTGCCATGTTACCGGGAGACTTTCTTTCAACCTCTGCTGGTGGGTTTGCATAGACAGGGTAGTAAATGCTGTGTTTGATAAGTGCAGGTGATGTTAAGTGATAATGTGACAGGGAGGGGCACCTGAATTCAGTCTCTAAAGAAGAGTAGGAGTTTACCAGTTACTGGGGTCCTGGGATAGGGTATTAAGATAAGTAAAAGCATGGCTTTTTCTAGATCTGTAGGTAGTATGGTATGATGGTGTTTTTTTGTTTGTTTGTTTTTTATCCCAATTGTCTTTGCCATTTGGCTCCAAAAAGTTTTGCTTTGACTTATAGCAGAGAAAGGGTATTGCTTTTTGAACTGCATAAGTTGAGCTTTAGAGTCAGATAGAAGTGGTTTCTAATCCCATCTCTGTTTCTGGCCATTTTATGGTCTTAGTTAACTAAACTCTTTGAGCATCAATATGTTGCTAAGTGTGCAATATGTTGGTAGAGGGTGGGCTCAATAAAGATTCATTGCCTTTCATTCATTCATTCTTTCTTTTTTCCATGGCTTTTCATTCTTAACTCTGCTTTTCATGGAGAGATATTGGCTTGTTTTCCCAGAAAGTTTGTGATGCCTTTTACCAGCAGGTTTTTTTGGGTTTTTTTGTTTGTTTTTGTTTTTTAAGATTTTATTTATTTGAGAGAGAGCAAGAGAGGGAGAGGGAGAGAGCACAGAGGGAGTGGGAGAGGAAGAAGCAGACTCCCCACTAAATAGAGAGCCTGATGCAGAGCTCGATCCCTAAGATCACCACCTGAGCAGAATGCAAACGGCAGACGTGAAACTGACTGAGCCACCCAGGCACCCCTTACCAGCAGTTTGATAGACTAATTATTTCAGGTGACTTCTACCCTTATTCCTTATTCCTTTATAGATTTTTTTTCATGATCCAGATCTTAAAACATTAATTTTCATGTCATGGACATACATCTTTGTTGATAAGCCTTTGTAAATACTTTTTCTGTTTATCTTCGCATTTATTTTTCACTCTACAATTTTTTTCACCAGATTTTTTTTCATACTTCACCATTTTACTTTTATTTTGTTTTTCTTCTCATATATTCTTATTCCCTAAGATTCATATAAGATAAAGGATTTATACCTCAAGATGGGATTCTCTGGAAAAAATGGCTGATAAAAATTCAGTGAAGGGTGAGCATATTTTCATATTATGATTTGGATTGGCTAAGACATGGCATGTTTTTATGAAGATTCCATTGCAATTGAACAATCAGATGTTTATAGAATTTGTGGTAATTAATCCAGAGATATTTAAACTCAGGGCAAAATCCTCCTTCGTGAGAGACAAGAAGGAAAGTGAGATCAGATTGATAGTGAAAATTGACTAGAATCCAAAGTTAAGATTGGTTTATTCATTTTGTCCAAGATATTTATGGTGCTAATCTTGGTTCTAGGCTTTTGGGCTACAACAGTGAACTAAACAGACCAAAATCCTTGTGCTCATGGAACTGACATCCTACTTTAGGGGAGATAGACTATAAACAAAATGAGTGAGTGATCTTTATAATATGTTCAAAGATGGTAAGTACTGGAAAAGTATCATTTTGAATTCAAAAATCAGATGGTCGGAGTAAGCCTCACTAACAGGTGATAGTTGGAAAAGACTTAAAGGAGCTAAAGGAGGGCACCTGGGTAGCTCAGTGGGTTAAAGCCTCTGCCTTCGGCTCAGGTCATGATCTTAAGGTCCTGGGATTGAGGCCCAAATCGGGCTCCCTGCTCAGCAGGGAGCCTGCTTCCTCCTCTCTCTCTCTGCCTACCTCTCTGCCTGCTTGTGATCTGATCTCTCTCTCTCTGTGTCAAATAAATAAATAAAATCTTAAAAAAAAAAAAAGGAGGTAAAGGAATAAGCCATATGTGTACTGGGGAGAAGAGTTCTTCAGGTAGAGGGAACAGTCCGTGCCAGATTCCTACAGTGAGAATGTGCCTGGTGTGAACATCAAGGGGGCAGGTAAGGCTATAGTTGGGGAGTTGGGAGTTTTTGGTATACAGATGGTATTTCAGCCTTGAGACTGGATTAGATCACCAAGAGAGTAAGCAAAGATAAATGCCCCAAATATGCAAATTTATGAACCTTAGGCAAGTTCCTTATCCCTCTGGGTCTCATTTTTCATCTGTAGAGTGGAAATAAAAATATTTTCCTCATAGTATGGAAGGATTAAATGAGATAGTGGATATAGAATATGTGGCACTTCACTGGTCTGATTTCATTCTGTTCTTTCAATGATAACCCAGCCTTCAGAGATGGCACTGAGGGACCAGAGGAAAAACAGTACACCAAGGAGCACCTTCTTCCATTCCATGAATTCTTTTCCTTAACTCACTTTTCTTTTGTTTTCCAAATTTCTAAATGATTGATTCAGTTAAGAAAATATGGCCTTTGATCACAGAGCAGGTATACCTGTCAGGTATAATCTTGAGACTTTGCCTAAGAAAAGCCATGTAAAAGTTTACATGCAAAACAAAGTGTTTATTGCTTAGTAAGATATCATACTAGGACATGTAGAAATCAAGATCAGAAATGAAGGGTGAGGAGATATAGGAAAAGCCAAGTGTTCATTTTGAAGTCTACAAATATGTTCTTGGAATTTCTACAGAATAAATTCTTTTGTTATCATGGATTGAACTGTAACATTTCACCTGTCTGTTTTAATTCCACATGTCCATATCAACATATGCTCTTACAATTGTAAAATTAAGACTTTTTTGAGTACAAACTGATGACCTTGGGGATCCATTATTTGGAATTAGTACTTTGTGTTATTATTATTTTTTTATGTTGATTGAAAATGATCTACCTTTTTTATTAGGTCTTCAATGAGAACATATTCTTCCATATTAGAAAGTATTCCCTGTGGCCACACAAATCATACCGTATTAGTCATTTATGTCATTGAATTGAAATATCCAAAATGTCCAAGAGAGAAAATAAATAAGAAATAATTTTTCTGATGCATTTTTTTTAAATTGGTCTTCTTCCATTTTAAGACTATAGAATTTAACATTCATGTAAAAGTTCACTAGTTAAAATTATTTAAAATAGTTTTGATATGGGGGCATGTGGGTGGTGGCTCAGTCGGTCAAACATCAGACTCTTGATTTTGGTTCAGGTCGTGATCTCAGGGTTATGAGATGCAGCCCTGCATTGGACTCCAGAATCAGGGCTCAGCACCAAGTTGGCTTGAGATTCTCTCCCTCTCTCTCTAACCTGTCCCTACCCTAATTTATTAATAAATAAATTAATCTTTAAAAAGAGGGGAGAGAGAGGGACTCCTGGGTGGCTCAGTCAACCTCTGCCTTCAGCCCAGGTCATGATCCTGGGGTCCTGGGATCTAGTCCCACATTGGGCTCCTTGCTCAGCAGGGAGCCTGTTTATCCCTCTGCCTGCCCCTCCCCCTGCATGTGCATGCGCTCTCTCCCTCTCTGACAAATAAATAAAATCTTAAAAAAAAAAAAGGAGAGGGAGAGAATCTCAAGCAGAATCGGGGCTAAGCCTTGAATGCAGAGCCTGAGGTCGGGCTCATCTCAGGACCCTGAGATCATGACCTGAGCCAAAGTCAGGAGTCTGAGGTTTAACTGACTGAGCCACCCAGGTGACCCAATAAAATAAAATCTTTAAAAAAATTTTTTAAAAAGTTCTTGATATGATATTCAACTCAATTCTCTAAATAATCTATTTATATTTAAAAAAGAATGTTTTCCTATTTTGCTTAATTATCTGAATCATATAAGCATTTCTAATTTTATGGAAACAATCGGTCTATAAAGTTAGTAATTCATATTTTATTATTATGTAGATTCAAATTCTGTCTTAGAAAATATATATCAAATACTAATACTAATTCTTTTGGGTTGCTTACTTTTATATTATGCACTACACAATAATGTAAAAATTTATAACAGTTTGCTTGCAACAATGACTTGCAATTTTCAAGATATGATGTTGGATCTCTATCAGTTATACAGTTCTTTTGTAACTAAGTGGTTCTGCTGCATGGAAATTGCATAGCAGATATTATACAAAATATGAAGAGAATGCACAATATGAAAAATTAAAGTAACTACATTCTTTAGTTTCTTCATTTCTTCTTTGATTAGACCTTTTTTGTAAATTTTCTCCCTCCTTATGAATTCTCAGATTGTTTTCCCCACAATTTATTTATTTATTTTAGAGAGAGATAGCAGGGGAGAGGGGCAGAGGGAGATAGAATCTCAAGCTGACTCACTGCTGAGTGTGGATCCCAACTTGGGGCCAGATCCCAGGTCCCCAAGATCATGACTTGAGCAGAAATCAAGAGTGGGCAGCTCAAGTGGTTGAGCCACCCAGGTGCCCTCACACACACTTTTGAATACAAATGTGATCTGTTAATGCTCAATCATACATTTATTTCTCATATTTATGTGTCAAATACTGGATGACATAATTATTAGCTCATTGTTTTAATGACATGATTTAACAACTATATGCATTGCACAGTTGTTTGTTTCCGTAGGGACAAATGTTGATGGGGAATTTTTGGGGTGAGGGATATGCAAATTTTCAGTCCTTTGAGTATATATTCCCAATGTGCCCTTCCTAGTGGTTGTGGCCATATGTAATCCCTCTGGCAAAAGTTCAGTGTGCCCTCTTCAAGACTGGACATTACATTCTTTTTAATATTAGCTAATCCAGTAGGTGTGATCTTCTCTTTCATTGCCTAAATTGTCAGAATTGTGATGATTAATGATTTAAACATTTTAAAAATATATTTATTTGCCAAATGAATTCCATCTTTTGAGACTTGCCTAATTTTTCTAATCTATTGTCTATTTATTTTATTTATGGGAATATAGATCTCCTTTATGGTTGTGAAGTATGAGATAAGGATCGAAAGAACATTATTGAAGAGCCCATGTTTCCATAGTAATTTGAAATGTTTTCTTCATTATGTACAAAATACATGTACTTGTATCTTCTGGACTTCTTCAGTTTCATTAATCTGTTTATTTGGAAAAATGTTACATTGTTTTCATTTATTATATATTTCTAGTACTTTATAATATTGAGCAATACAAGTCCTGTATATTAGTCTTATTTTTCAAATATTTTCTTACTCTTTTGTCCATTCATTCTTCTAGGATATCTTCTAGGATATTCGTTAAGTTAAAAGTACTATTCTTATAATTTTATTAACCAAGTACATTTTAAATAATCTTTGTACTGTTGAATTTTCAGAACAGGAAACCAGTTTATCAATTTTTTGAAATCAGTTTTTGTTAAAGACTTTCTATTTTGAAACAATCTTAAACTTATGGAAAAGTCGCAAGCAGAATACAAATGGCTGTTTTTCCCCTAAGCCATTTGAAAGTAAGTTGCCCACCTCCTCTTCAAAAACTTTAGAGTGCATGTGCTAAAATAAAGACATTCTTCCTAATCACACTACAGCCATCAAAATCAGGAAATTAAGGTTGAAACATGACTCTACCTAATTCTCAGTTTTTGTCAATTTTCCAATAATGTCCTTTATAAATAACAAAAGGATTCAGTTTAGAATCCTGTTTTTAGTTGCCATGTCTCTTTAACCTTGTTCAGTTTGATATTGTTTCTCAATCTTTCTTTGACTTCATAAAGTTGGTACTTTTAAGAGTTAGAGGGCAGTTGTTTGGTAGTCAGTTTTTTTGGGTTTGTTTGGTGTATATTCATGTTTCGCTTTAAAGCATACGTCTTTGGGAGAAATATCACAGAAGTGATGCTACGCTCTTCTCATTGCATCTTCACAGGTGCTGCTTGATTAAGGTGATGTTTGCCAGTCTTGTTCCCTGTAAAGCTTTTCTTTTCATTTTGTGCTTTTAATTAATTAATTAACTATATATTTTTTATTTTTACTCGTGATATTCAATTGTATTTAATGGTTATGTTACTCTCATTTTTTTTTCTTTTCATGGTCAGATTTTCCCATATTTGACTAGTGGGAGCACTTCAGGGTGAGTCTCGCGATGCTTTGATATATTTCTATTATGCTTGGAGCAATTCCTTGCTTTCTGGCACAGTAAATGTTCCAGGTTGATATTGTACTTTCACTTCTCCAGTCCTGGAACTAAGCATTTCTTCAAGGAGTGCTGTTTCCTTTTATTCCTTATTATTATTATTATTTATTATTATTATTACTATTTTGGTTATTTATACTTCATTTTGTTTCTTTAAGAAAAAGAGCAGTTTGGGGCAAGTAGAAAGCTAATATCTGGTTTTAATCCTACTAACTTTCTTATCAAATCTAGCAAATATATGTACAGGTTTCCACTGCTATCCAAAAGTAGAACATTCCTATGAAAACTTTTGCAAGCTGAAAAGGTATAAAGTGAAGGATCACTGCCATTAATTGAGTGGAAAATTTTTTGAGTGTTCCCTGACCCCAAAAATAACCTCTTGTAGGCTTTTCTGATACCTTAGGATACATCTTGCTGATGAATACACGAAATAAATTGAGATAACACTTGGATTCTCACACAGTTCACCTTGGCTTGATGCTGGGTGTAGTTCTTGGGGAGGGAGTTTGGTGGGGCTCTCACTGCAGCAGCACCTGCTGTCTCTATAATGGCTCACTGCAAAACAAACACTGAATGTCATTTTCACTTTCATTTTTCATAAAAGCAAAAATCCTTCAGATTCCTTTTGGTTAATAAACACGTGTACTAATATAAGTGTTTTGTAACAGCTAATTGCCATAATGTGAACCTTTGAAAAGTGGGGGATACCTGTAATATACAAAATATTTCATATATATATAAATGTTTTTATTTGCACAGCATATTTGGTGACAAATCTGATTAAATCAGTATCTGTAAGGTTGGTTTTTTTTTTTTCCGTTTTGGTAAATAATTCCTTTTGCATGAATTTTTTTGATATAAAATAGACTGATTTTTAGAGCACTTTTTGTGCAAAGTTGAGTGGAAGGTACAGAGATTTCCAATATACCCTTGCTCCACATGTGTATAACCTCCCACATTTTTAAAAAAAATTTTAGAGTGGGGAAGGACCAAAGGGAGAGGGAATCTTAAGCAAGCTCCACACCCAGCCTGGAGTTGGATACAGGGCTGGATGACAAATCTGAGATCATGACCTGAGCCAAAATTGAGAGTCACATGTTTAACTGACTGAACCACCCAGGCTACCCAACCTCCCACATTATTTATTTATTTTTTAAAAGATTTTATTTATTTATTTGACAGAGAGAGAGAGAGATCACAAGCAGGCAGAGAGGCAGGCAGAGAGAGGGGGAAGCAGGCTCCCTGCTGAGCAGGGAGCCCGATGTAGGACTCGATTCCAGGACCCTGAGATCATGACTTGAGCTGAAGGCAGAGGCTTTAACCCACTGAGCCACCCAGGCACCCCCAACCTCCCACATTATTAACATCCTCAACCGGAATGATACATTTGTTAAAATCAGTGAACTTATGTTGACAAATCATTATTCCCCAAAGTCCATAGTTTACATTCTTATGGGTATTGTACATTCTATGGGTTTTAACAACTGTGTAATGATGTATATTTCCTATTATAATATCATACAGAATAGTTTTACTGGTTTAAAAACCCTTTGTGATTTGCCTATTCATTGCTCCCTCCCTCCTAAATTCTGACAACTGGTGATCTTTTTACTGTCTCTATGCAAAACTATGGTTTTGCTTTTTCCATAAAGTCATACATTTGAAAACATACAATATATAGAATTTTCAGATTGTCTTTTTTCACTTAGTAGTATGCATTTTAAATTTTTTCTATGCTTTGATTGTTTATTTTTTAGTGCTGAATATGATTCCATTGTCTGAATATAGCACAGTTTACTTATCTGTTCTCCTACTGAAGGGCATCTTGGTTGCTTACAAGTTTTGTCAAGAATGAACGAGGCTGCTACAAACATTTGTGGCAGGTTTTTGCATAGACCTAAGTTTTTAATTTCTTTGGATCAATACCATGGAGCGTAGTTGCTGGATCGTGTGGTAGGAGTATGTTTAGTTTTGTAAGGAATTGACAAACTGTCTTCCAAAGTAGCTATATCATTTTGCATTCCCACCAGCCAAGAATGAGAGTTCCTGTTGCTCCACATCCTCAACATTTGCTGATGTCAGTGTTCTGGTTTTGGCCATTCTAATAGGTATATAGTAGTATCTCATTTTAATTTGTATTTCTCTGATAATCTATGATGTGGAACATCTTTTCCTGTATTTATTTACCATGTCTATATCTTCTTTGGTGAGGTGTCTATTAAGGTCATTGGCCCATTATTTTACCTGGTTGTTTGTTTTCTTGTGGTTACTTTAAGAGTTTTTTGTATATTTTGGATAACAGTTCTTTATCTGATGTCTTTTATAAATATTTTCTCCCAGTCTGTAGCTTGTCTTCTCATTCTCTTGACAGTGTGAATGTTCTGCAGAGCAGAAGTTTTTAATTTTAATGAAGTCCAGTTTGTGAATTTTTTTTTCTTTCCTAGATTGTGCCTTTGGTGTTGAATTTAAAAAGTAATTATCATACTGAAGGAGTGACTGTTTCCTTTTGGAGGAAAATAATATTTAAAAGCCAGGATCTGGGTGCTAGGTGTTACTACTGGAGTGTCATTCCCTCTAGGCTTCTCAGTGGACAGAGCTAGAGAATACATATTTACACAAATTTACCTGTCTTTCTACCTGTCTACTTAAAAGCAATGAATTAACTTCAAGTTCTAATCAAACAGCACAGAATTCATTTTGGTTTTCTTCCTTTCCATATTTGTAAATTTCTTATGTGAAAATCAGGAACATGACTCCCAGCCTTTTTAAGGTATTTACTCATTTGATCAGTTCTCCTGCATGAAATCAATATCCCATTGCTGCCATCACCCCTTCCTCTGAATAGATATCCTCCTCCTGCCACTTGGGTTCTGACAGTCCTCACTGGGCTCCCCTCTGCACGAACACCCTCCTCATCCAGTTTGGGCCCCAACAGCCCATGTCTGGGCTTGCCGCTCTGTAGATGACCTCCTCACCTTGCTCATCTCCTGGTTCCCAACATTGGGTTGCCTCCCTGTGAAACTCCTCCTTACCCTGCCAAGGTCTGACACCTTGCTCTTGGCCCTCTTGGATCCATGCCCTGCCCTAGGAGGATGCTATTTTTACTCCGCCTTACCTCATTACTTGTTTAATAAGGAAAATAAAGGGGTGGGAAGAGAGTGAGATCTTTTATGTCCTTCAGTAAAATTTATACTTTATTGTGAGTTTTCTTGTCCGATTCTTAGCCATCTTATTTTTTGTTTGTATTGTGGACATTTATTTTTTATTTTCATCTAATTTTTAGTATATAGGAAAGTTTCATTTATATGTTGAGTGTTTATAGTTTATAAAGCAACCAAGTTCTTGAGCTCTTCTATATAGATTTAATCACTTCCAATTTGGGAATTGCAATTTTATCTTTAAAATTTTATCTTTAAATTGTGATTATTTTGCTCCTTCTTCATATGTATTTAATTGAACTTTTCCTGTAACATTAATTTCCACATCACTTTATGCATAATGAGAGTTTTCTCAAATTGATAAAGATTCTTTGCATTGGGAGGCTCTTGGTTTAGTTTGTATAATTTGTATTTGTAGAAAAACAGTTATTTAAATAAAAAGGTCTATAAAATTAATTGTTTAATATTAAGATATTTCTGATTTTTAGTTATTTACCCAATTTTCAGGGTTTAAGAAGCTTTCTTCCAGGCAAGAGTAAGTTCAGAATTACCTGTGAATAGCTACAAAATAGTGGTTGTTCCTTGTAAGCTCCTAAGTATAGCACATGTTTTGGAGGAAATTATTTGGTGATTTGGTCTAATGCAAAACTGAAAGGGTGGCCTGAAGTTTGCCCAACAATTTAAAATATGTTAGTGTTCAATTCCGCATAACTAATGCTCCACTTTCTCTGTTGGTCCCTTTGCTTTCTGTCACTTCTGAGGACCAGAACTGTGAAGCTTGATGCCACTCAGTTTCCAAATTTGTGACAAATCCCCCAGGGCTCACTGGACTGGCAGTAAATTATCGCAGTTTGATTTCCTTTCAACCATTGAAGTGTTAGAAAAGTAACAACAAAGGCTCCCACGGTAAACAGTTTTGTTTCCTGACTATCCTCCATAGTCATGACTTACCTCTTTTCTTCCATGGATTTTTTTTTTCTGGTCAAATAATTTTAAGTTTTCTCCATATAATATATGGTATGGTTTTCACAAACTGGCATAATCCTTTAACTGTGTTTTGAGTGTAAGCCACTATTTCTCACATTCTTCCTTCTCTATCCCCATCTGATCTGCCATAGAAAAGTTGATTTTATTTTTAAAAATTTCTTTAGCCTTTTAAGCTGTTATTTTCACTTTAAATATATGGTGTTTTATGTTACAAAGTTAGATCCTCTTTTAAAATAGTATAGATATGTATAAAAACCTCATGTTCACTGAAGCATTATTTTGTGATATTTTAGCATCAGTTCAATAAAGGAAAGTCATTTTAGGGAAAAATGTAGTATAGTCTATGCCATGCATTCAGTCAAGAAGAGGCTAACATTTTAAATGAGGGAGAAATATGACAAGAAAATGATGGCTTTGGGGTCAGACAGAAACACCGGTACCAAACTGGTATTACTTATTATAACTATTATCCAGGAACTACTAAACTAAAAGATAAGGATAAAATCAAACAACAGGTGATCTCCATTACTAACAATATTGTTCTTACTTTTCAGCATGTCTAAAACTCCCTTTTTATTTATATTATTTTTATTATTTTTTAAAAGATTTATTTATTTTAGAGAGAGTGAGAGCAAGAGTGAGCGAGAGAGAGTGCACGCGTGCACGCATGTGAGTGGGGGAGGGACAGAAGGAGAGAATCCCAAGCCCACTCCCCGCCAAGCGTGGAGGCCATTGAGGAGCTGGATCCCACTACCTATGAGATCATGACCTGTACCAAAACTAAGACCCAGGGACACCTGGGTGGCTCAGTCGTTGGGCATCTGTCCCCAGCTTGGCTTGGGTCATGGTCCTGGGGTCCTGGGATCCATACCCAAGTCGCACTCCCTGCTCAGCGGGAGGCCTGCTTCTCCCTCTCCCACTCCCCTTGCTTGTGTTCCCTCTTTAGCTGTGTCTCTGTCAAATAAATAAATAAAACACTTTAAAAAAACCAACTAAACAAACAACAACAAAAAACTAAGATCCAGACACTCAACCGACCGAACCACCCAGGTGCCCCTAAAACTCCCTTTTTAAATCAACTTATCAAATCCTAAGTGAACCCAGCACTTACTGGCAAACAAAAATAAATAAATAAATAAATAAATAAATAAATAAATAAATAAATAAAATAAAATTATTGTGTAGCCTTTGCTGAGAGAAAAAATCAGTTTTAAATGACCAACATTAAAAGCGAAACAATTTTTCATTGTTACTATTCAAAATGCTAATGAAAACATCTAGATATATTCCCCAATTCAAATTATTTCACAGTATTTAGAAGCAAACAAAAGACTGCTATTCATTACACATTTTCTCTTTGCTATGGTTAGTTGCTCCCATTCCTTTGCACACATAGGAGTTCAGGAATAAATTTTAATAACTCTGAATTTCCTACCACTCATGACCTATCTCTCATAATTCAAGGATTTCATGCTATAGGGAAGACAAATGGGGAGCAGTCTATATTTGTGGCCAGGAGAATTCATTTCTAGGCATGGTTTAACTCTGTGTCCCAGTAATGCTATAATGTATCTACTAGTTATTATCTGTTTATGACCCCATCCTACCCAGATCCACATTCTGCCTTTTTCTGTCTTGTTCTGCTCCCTGAGAGGCTGACCTTGACTTCTATGAGCATTTTCCCAGGCTGCCTTGACAGCTAACTTCCTATTTAAATCCAACACATGCAAGTCAATTGCAAGAATGAGGGGTAGTAGGAGAGAGAGTTTGGGTTGTTTTTTCACCGTTTTTCCCACCGTGTGCCCTGGTTTCTAGTAGTGACTGCATCCTCCCATGACTGGCACTTTGGCTGGTCATGAGTCCATGCCTCCTGTACTCCAGTAACACTTTTTTTCCCTCTTGCCCTAGGGCAAGAAACAACTTTCAGTTGCTATTCTCCAGGTGCTGAAACATTCCTTTTTGGTTCCCTTCACCCTGTCCTTTCTTCTATAAGCAGTCCTTTATTAAAATGCCTTGCTTTGGATTCTGATTCCTGCGTGACTGACGTAGCTTGTAATAGCAATAAGATACTCTATATAACACATTTGATTGTTAAATTCCATTCTTGGATATAGAAATAAGGTGGGAAACCTAAAGAAAATCCTTAAGATGTGATCTGTCTAGAAAGTTCTTATATTTTTCTCAGCTCCTGCTTTTCCAGTTAGTGCAGCCGGCTTCTCAGCTACTGACATTACCTCTCACCCCCAATGCCACTGTGCTTACTGTGGCCATAGCTACTCTTTTACCTTCACTCCTGTTGTGAGGACCCTATCGCTTAACTGATCAGAAGCTTTCATTTTTTTTTTTTTTTTTAGGAGAGGGAGAGGGGAAGGGCAGAGGGAGAGAGTGAATCCGAAGCAGACTCCATGCCAGTGTGGAGCATGTGTGGGGCTCCATCTCATGACTCTGAATTCATGACCTGAGCCAAAGTCAGGAGTCTGGATGCTTAACTGACTGAGCCACCCAGGTGCCCCGATCAGAAGTTTTTTAAGGTGGAATGAAGGAAGATAAGGCTTTTTCAGGAACGTAAGTGAAAGACAGTGAAAGTTGCAAAAAAACATGCATTGGGATTTATCCAGTATTCCTCTTACTATGAACCCTCGATGGATATGATGTTGTTTCTAATCCCAGTTGTGCTCTCTGGTTCTCAGCTTGTAGCTGGCTTTTCCTGCTCTGACTTCCTGCTCTGATTCTTTATTTAGCTCATTGGACTTACTTTCTTCTTGTTTGGCTACTCATTTTTTGATGCCCTTTAAATTTTACCCCCAGACTACCATCTGCCAAGTGTCACGCAGGAGCTACTATCTTTATCTTCTCTAGTTCTGTTCCTGCCACTATCAGTCTTGGTTTGGCCTCTGTTAATCCCTTTCCTCTGCCCATCAGCACCCTTACCCTTCACCCCTTTCTCCACCCCACCGCATACCCTTGTTTCACCATCCTGCTGTGGCTTGGGTTGCCATCTCTGTCTTCCTTGATTCTGCCTTCCCTATTCAACCGCTACTGCCGTTATTACCACCAACTCTGTATTTTCCGCCAACTGACAATTGAATAGTTTGATTCCTTCTCTATTTCAGCCCTTACACTGAGCTCCCAAATATCTGGTCCCCACAGATGAAGAAGTTTGGTATTTTGGACTTCGTTTTTAACAGTACAGTACAGACTTAATGTAAAGAGAGGAGTCTAGTCCTTAAGGATTCATTAGTTTGAGGACTATAGCAGATGGATATGAACATACTTTTCTCTTGAGCAAATAGGAATACACCTTTGATCACTTTGTTATTTTGAGATAAATTTCACTTTAATGGTGCTTTATTTTTTTTTTCTTCCTTTGGACTCTATTTCCAAACCCAAACCCTATTTATTTGACAATGGAGAAAATCTTATATCCTGGATTCATAAATGTTTTGTGCAGTAAAGTTTCTATAACAGAAATCCAATTTCCTGGTTAAGCTAGGAGTACGGTTTAAATAAGGTGATGAAAAAAACCTGAGTCTTATACATGTTGTTTTTCCTATTAAAACTACATAAAAATTATCACAAATTATATCTTTATCTCCTACAGCTCCAATTTGTGATAATGACTTGTTTATTGGGATTCTAGTAAGAAATGATGGGTTAAATTATCTCATCAACTCTTCAGTGTTGATTTGCTTATTTTCCCCTCACCTTTTCTCTGACACTATTGATTTCAATCAAATTACAAAATAATAAAAAAAACCCTTAAAAATTAAAAAGAAAACCACAATGAAATGAAGGGAAGAACCAAATGAGAGATCTGCCAACTTTCTTCTCAGAAAAATTTCCCCAGATTCTGGGCTATACCACTTGTCCTGGGATCTCAGGCCCAGTATACAGTTTTTCTTGAGCAGTGTGTAATATAAAAGTCTTATTTAAAAATAAAATCAACATGATCCTGAGATCTCTTAATAAATAGGAATCATTGAGAAAAAAAATTATTTATTCTTATAGCTTTACTTTCAAAGTTTAGGATTGCCATCTTTAAGAAAGTCATATACAAACTAAATTATTTAGGGACCATTAAAAGTGACTAAAGAGTTTGAAAATGGGACCTCTGAAGAAAGCTTAAAGGAATTAAAATTATTCAATAGAGAGAAAAGATGAAGGTACACTTGACTTTAGGGGGTTAATGAGCACTAAATGTTCTTTTTTATTCCTTGAATGTTAAGAAGAAGAAACAGTGAGTAGTGTATGTGAGTAAGAAAAGTAAAAGCCATAGTTTCTATGTAGACATTTTTGCAATTCTCTTTTTCTGAAGTTATTCAAATATAGACTTACCTGGAAAATTTTTCCAGCATTTCCCAATTTACAATTCAATAGAAACAGTTTTTCAGTTATACTTATTTTTCTAAGGTTTCCTTGGTCAAAGATGTTTGGGAAATGTTGCATATTCTATTCCCTTCTTGGATATTAGCAATACACATTAACATATTGCAGGCTCTGAGAAGCCCTAGAAAGGTAGGAACTTCTTGAAGTCTGTTTAATGGGTAGGCAACAAAGTTTAATTGTATGCAGAAAGAATTCCCCCTCCAATGCCCCATAGTACACATCACATTCTTTAGTTTCCTCTTAAAGAAGAATGTTTAGGAAGCACTGGTTTAAATCCTGGAGAATGAATTTCCAAACCTGCTGAGGCTTACTATTGACTTTTAAGATTGTATTAAGAAATGGTTATGAACTTATGGAATTTAATCCAAGGGGTGAATGAGAGTTAAATAAGAAATATGTAGGAAGCTGTCTACAAATGAAACTATACAAAGAATTACCTTGAGTTTGACTAAATGCTTTATGATTCTATTCCCATGAAATATGTGTACCAGGATGTAAACACAAGGGAAAATGTACTGGTTCCACGTATTTGGAGAATCTGAGGTTTATTTTATACTCTTAGAAGTATTCTTCATGCACCTGCAAAATAATGTATATGAAGTGTATGTTAAATCTATTACACTACCAGGCCATGAAGTAAACGCCTGCATGCCTTCTGCATTAATCTTAGTATTCTGAAATAAAACTCAAGAAATTTTTATTATAAAAAGTTAAGGTGCATCTTAACCCTTTTAACTTCAAAATCATGAACAACTTGCATCCAAATTATGTAAAAATATATGTAAACAGTAATTAACTTAAATTTGGAGGAATCAAAGTGTCCTTTTAGGTTGGAAAAATGCCAATAACATTTGGGAGCTTAATTCTGTTGCTGGGTTTCCCCCATGCAATGATTTGTATTGAGTACATTGTCAATTTACTCTTGCTTTTAGAACCATTAAATATTGAAAATTGTAATGCTATAAAGATGTAGAAGGGATTTTGAATATATGCAGAGTATTGAATTATTGTAGTTGTATTTAAAGTTTGTTGAATGGTTTTTTTTCCTTTGAAATACTAATCATATTCCACCTAATTCTTTCTAATTATTTTCGTTCTAGTGTTAACATGTTTTAGTCCCTCCTTTAAATAAAGTAGACTACATTTTTTTTGTATCCAATTAAAAATAATGTGTAACATTCAAAATGTGTAATCCAAGGAAGGATAGACTCCTATAGAACAATTTTTATAACCCTACTTTGTTACCACATAAATGATTGTGTGCAGAGGTCTGTGTCAAAATGTTTAAATATCATTTCAGTTTTCTTGTATATTTTCAGTAATTAATCAGTTAACATTAGGTTCAAAACAACCATAAGATATTATTTTCATGATTATATTCAAACTTTAAGAATTTACATTTTTTTTAAGATTTTATTTATTCATTTGCCAGAGAAAGAGAGAGAGAGAGAGAGAGAGTGCACGTGCGCACAAACGCACAAACAGGGGGAGTGGCAGGCAGAGGGAGAAGCAGGCTCCCTGCTGAGCAAGGAGCCTGAGGCAAGACTTCATCCCAGGACTTTGGTATCATGACCTGAGCTAAAGGCAAATGGTTAATTGAGCCACCTACGTGTAGTGGTGGCAAAATTGTATTCTTTCGCAATTTTGAATTTGAAAAATTGCATTCTTTTTGAAAGGTGCTTGATTCGTTCTGTTAAATTTCTACAAGATTTCATGATAAGTACTATGGAAGATAGTGTAGCTGAGAGATCCTGAATCTAAGGATATTAATAACTTGGCAACTTGGCTACTAGTAGTAGTTATAACATCTTTTAAAATTTACCGTCTGCCAGATTAATTATAGTATGACTTGGTTGAAACACTAAGACACACACACACACACAGACACACACATGCGCACATACATATATATTTTTGATTAAGCCAACAACCTTCAGTATTAACAAAATATAACTTTATAACTGTATATAATGAGTTTAGAAGAAATGATAGAGTGATTTGAAGTCAGCATATGATAAAGAATTTGCATCACTTATCTTTCTAGGGAAGGCAATTAGCTGTATATTTTAAAGTGAAAACAAAAGATTTAAAATTGAATGCCAAATTTTAGTCTTTTCCCTTTGATAACATAGTGTTCATGAAAGGATAAATTGAAGCTTTTTGTGACTAAATTATTATTTTTTGAAAATGTGCTTTACTCCCATTACTGTGTTACACAACTTTATCATGATTTCCACTACTTTGAGATTTTTCTAAACTTTGTTTTCTAATTAGGAAAGCTTTTAATGAGAAGGGAGAAAAGAGTAAATAACATACATTTGTATTTGCAGTATCTAAAAGATTTGGCCTCAAGTCTCCATAGATCACATGGTTGGCTATTTAGAACTACTATATATCTGCTGGTTTAAAGCAGATTTTTAAGCTTACTTTTATTTATTTATTTATTTATTTATTTATTTATTTATTTATTTATTTATTATTATTTGCCCCAGAGGTACAGGTTAAGCTTACTTTTAGACTTGGACTTTGGGTATTTAATTTCCAAATTTCTTCAGTATTTACTTTTCTCAATTTATGAACTTCCATTGCCTTTAGGAGGAAAAAAGTGTAAACATTACTGTTAGGTTAGAAATTTTTTCTAGGGTGCCTGGGTGGCTCAGTGGGTTAAAGCCTCTGCTTTCGGCTCAGGTCATGATCTCAGCATCCTGGGATCGAGGCCTGCCCGCATCCGAGGCCTGCCCGCATCCGGGTCTCTGCTGGGCAGGGAGCCTGCTTCCTCCTCTCCCTATCTCTCTGCCTGCCTCTCTGCCTACTTGTAGTCTCTCTGTGTATGTCAAATGAATAAATAAAACCTTTAAAAAATTTTTTTTTTCTAGTGAACAATTTCATTGTATTTTCTCAGTGGAAAGACTATTATGCAAGTTAAACTCATAACCATTAAGTATTAAAAATTACAATGCTATAAAGAATAAGAAGGGATCAGATTTTTTCAAGTTATACAATTTTGAAATAGATCATTTATACCTTCTCATACTTATTCACTGACAGCATGTCACTTGTAAATAACAACTCACTTAACTGACCAGTGAACGTATTTTCTTGGGTAATAAGCTATATATGATTATATTGATACTGGTATTTATTTGCTCATAATTTATATTCCAGTTTATTTTTGGTGATATCTCCATGATTTTTAACTTGAAAAATCTGCAAAAAATACAGTTTGAAAATATAGCACATACAGGCACCTTTTTAAAAGTCTTGGCAACATTACAATACTAAGATTATAGAAATTCGAATTATAGTCATGTTTATAAAACTCTGCCTTAAAATATCTTTTCAGAAAGTTTAGTGTCTGCTTTTTTAAGGTTATTATAGAATCCATTTCATATTTGATATTGTGTTGTATGCCTAGATAAAATGATTGATAGATTTCTGTGGCTACTTGTCAGTATAGCAGAAGGAGAACAGNGTATCTTTTCAGAAAGTTTAGTGTCTGCTTTTTTTAAGGTTATTATAGAATCCATTTCATATTTGATATTGTGTTGTATGGCCTAGATAAAATGATTGATAGATTTCTGTGGCTACTTGTCAGTATAGCAGAAGGAGAACAGGTAATGCCGCTCATCAAAATGGATAGGCTCTAATATCCATAAAATGGAAGATAAAACTTAGGCTTCTGCTTGAATTAAATGAGCCACTGATGTAATTTCATGCAAGTCCAGTATACATTTATTCCACCTTTACTTCTGCCATTCTTTTCTTCCAGTCTTGACAAGGTAACTTTTGCATAGTTGATTTATGATCTGGAAATTACAACTGTTACTTTAAGCACAGATGTGTAGCTTTTGGTCTTTAAAATCTGCCTGCCCCTGATTCTTAACATTTTGTAAAGGTAAAATCAAAGACCAAAAAGTATATGTTCCTTTTTTACTCTCTTCAATTTGGTTGCCTTAATGAAAATGGATAATGATCAAAAAGGTTCAAATTTGAAAATACTCTTATTATGTTAGTTTATTCTTTATATTCCCTGCCTTCAAAGGCTAGATGTTTACAATGATAGGCTGCAGGATCATACTGAGATAATAAATTCATTTTTCATATATATACATATGTATTACATTTTATAGTTCCTGAAAATCATAAGAACCTGTTTTTGGTGTTTTATTTTGCTGCTTTAGAAATGCAAACTCCAAGGAAATACATAAAAAGTTCATATGAAGAATCATTATTTGTCAATAAGTACCTTTTATTTTATCTGATATTGTGGTAGAATTATCTGTTACATATGTATGACATTCCCAGGTTAATTAAAGCTTAATTCTCAGACCCAAAAGAACTCTTCATAGAAGGCATACAGGTTTCAAATTATAGAAGCAAAACCTGAGACTTGGAGAGATTAGGTCATTTGCCAATGATCACACAGCTAGTAATTGGCTAAACGGGCTCCAATTCTAAGATTGTTGCCCTCCCCATGTGGTGAGCTCAGTTGTTACCCTTTGCACTAATACACTAATGCTTTCAAAACCTGCTGAGGTATGTTAGACAATTTTCTTCCACACTAAATGGCTTCATATGGCTAAACCTTTGCATTNGCAGAACATTGAGGTATGTTAGACAATTTTCTTCCACACTAAATGGCTTCATATGGCTAAACCTTTGCATTGTGCTTTTTATAGATCAGCAGCCTTCTTCCCCATTCTTGGTTGATTCCACTAGGGTTTATTTTCTTTGTGCTTACACCAGGGCATATGAGCACTGTGGGAGGAAATCAGAAAACAGGGAAGTCTGGGAACACTTGAAATTCACAGTGACCGACTACAGCTGAGCCCTCAGCACAGTCTAGCAATTCTGCTGCCTTTCTTTGGTCTCCGCCTCTGTGTAATGAGAAGTTCAACTTTTCTGCCTTCAGCAGACATTGATTTATTCAGCTTACTATGAGCAGATGACTCCTCTTTCTGCTTTACAGAGAGAAGAAAAGAAATCAGATAGAAATTTGGTCAACTTTCTTGCCAATATTCACATTTAAATTTTCTTATTGCTGCATTAAGTTGAAAGTCATACTTTGTTGAATATTTACAGTAGGCAAACTTTGTTCTAGAGGTAGTGTACAGATATGAGCAAGCCAAACTAGTTTCTTGGTCTCACGGAGCTGTCATTCCATAGTGGAGACAGACAGTAAACTCATACACAAGTTAAATATAGATGGTAATTAAAAAATGAGTTCTTGGAAGAGAATAAAGCAGGTGATATAAAACACAGTGGCTGGGGTGGGAAAAGGCAGCATTTACTGGAGTGGAAAGGAAAAATACCTTTTTTGGGATGCAATATAACACGGTGATTAAGAACATAGACCGAGATCTGGATTCTACCACTTACAAGCCACATAACCTTGAGCAAGTAAGTTACTTAAATTGTTTCTGAGTTTCCTCATTTGTAAAGTTGGAACTTTAACAAGACCTTTTCGAAGGGGTTAACGTGAAGATTAAATATATGCAATGTGTTTAGAATAGGCCTGCATTATAGGAAATGCTCAATGATTGTATCTGTCAAATATCACTTAACATACTCAGAAGGTTCATTTGAAGAGAGTGTAAGGTAGGGGCCATTTACCGATGTATGGGCTTAGCTAAGAGAACCAGGAGGAGATGGCAAACCACCCAGGTAATGGCAGCAGCAGGAAGCTGTTAATTATTACCTTTAACTCTGAAGAGACAAAGAAAAATAATGGTGTTATTTACCAGTGCCCGGTGGGAAGGATCAGTAGTTACAGTAAAGAAAATCCCCCCACCAACATGTGGTGTGTTCCTGGGGAAACTTGGCCACTGTCTAAAGAGGGGCTTGGCAGGGGAGAACCTGGGGATGGGGAGAGTGGATAATACCCTGACCTCTCTCTTCCTGTTCTCCCACCTTTCAGCAGTGCTGATTATCAGGGCACTCTAGCAGGATTCAGGGACAAGGGAGTCTAGGTGGGGTAGTCAGTGGAGGTCGTTCTTCCAAGGCACAGAGGAAGGAAGAGTAGGGGCAACAGTAGGCAGTCAGATATCGTCAGATATTTGACCTGAGCCAAGTCATTCAAAGATCAGGGGGAATAGTGCTAGAAGGAGAGAACATCAATGTCCTAAAGCAAGTTTACTACATGTTCTCGTGAAGATTTTTTTTTTTTAAGATTTTATTTATTTGACAGAAACACAGCAAGAGAGGGACACACAAGCAGGGGGAGAGAGAGAGGGAGAAGCAGGCTTCCCGCTGAGCAGGGAGCCTGATGCAGGGCTCGATCCCAGGACCCTGGGATCATGACCTGAGGTGAAGGCAGACACTTAACGACTGAGCCACCGAGGCACCCCCAGTGAAGAATTTGTTCCACATAACTCTCGTGGCTGGTATTCTTAGAGGCTGTGTCCACAAAAACAGAAGGGGGAGTGTGGTTCAAAGAAAATAAATAAGGGATATGTAGGGAGAAATGCAACTGGAGAGATAGGCAGGACCAGGTCATCTGGGTCTTTATAAGTCATGCTAAGGAGTTTGAATTTTACTTTATATGTAAAAGAACGTCCTAAAGATATTCAATCCGAAAGTGGTTTGATCTGATCTGTATTTATCAAAGACAACTTTGGATACTACCTGGAGATTGAATTGTGGGCATGCAAGTGTAGAAGCAGGAAGGTTGTCATCTTAGACTTGGTGAGAGATCTCGGTGGCTCCGATTAGAGTGGAGGTCATGGGGAGAGAAGTGGACCAAATCTGGATGTGTGCAAGTAAAGCGCGTAAGGCTTTCTGGTTGAGTGCATGTGGGAGGAGTTAGAAATGATGAATAAAGGGTAGGATGGTTCCAGGTCTTTGGTTTAAGCCGCTAGGTGTATGAGATTGGCATTTACCAAGTGTTAAAACCTGAAAGTAGAAGGAATAAATGTCTTTTGCATGTGTGTGTTGGGGCGTGGGAAAGTTGGAGGGGGTGATAGGTGGTAACTCTTCTTGCAGAATCAAGAGTTCTGAGGTGTCTAGGAGGCAAACAAGTAGACATATTAAAGAGTCCAGCAGTCAGTGGCCAGTTAAAGCCTCAAATACACATTAGGTGTAATCAGCAAGTTAATGGTATTTAAAGCTATGGAAAGTATAGTTAAAGAAGAGCGTTAAGGCTTGAGGCCTGGGGTCTGCCTCAATGTTGATAGATCCAACACAGGTGTAAACAGCATGGCAGAGTGAGAAGAAGCTGAGGTTGGAAGGAAAGGAAGGAAGATAGGAAGGAAACCAGAAGTGTTTATAACATGTAAATATAAATATATATATACACACACACATACATACACACACATATGTTATATATTTATATATAACATGTATTTATATGTTATATATGTTGCATGTTATATATGTTATGTAAATATATATATATATCACTTAGGCAGTTCTTAACCCACTTAATTGAGTTGTGATTTTTTTGGTAGCAAGTTACAAAATGCTCAGCTAAAAGTGACTTAAAAATGAAGATTTACTTTTCTATGTAAGAAGAGACTACATGTTTCATTCAACAATTCAGGGATGTTGAGGCTTTGTGGTCCTTCCCTCATGAGTTCAAGGCAGCTACAGCAGTTCTCTGGATATGTCCTCACATAGGACACATGAAATGTTCCACATTTCATTAAGGAAGAAAAACCTTTCAAGAAGCCACCAGCGGGGGGGGGGGGGAAGCACACCCATGTGGCTCAGTCCTTAGGCATTGCCTTTGGCTTGGGTCATGATCCCAGGGTCCTGGGATCAAACCCCACATCGGGCTCCCTGCTCTGCGGGAAGCCTGCTTCTCCCTCTCTCACTCCCTCTGCTTGTGTTCCCTCTTTCACTGTGTCTCTCCCTGTCAAATAAACAAATAAATAAAATCTTTAAAAAGAAGAAGAAGAAGAAGAAGAAGAAGAAGAAGAAGAAGAAGCAGCCACCAACAGAAGGCACTCAGGTTCCACTGGCCAATGCTAGAACACATTCTGTAGCTGCAAGGGAGGCTGGTAAAGCGGGGCTTTAGGGTCTCCAGCTTCAGTGGTGGGAGACAGGCTCTATCAACAAGAAAGAAGAGGACAGTGACTGTTAGGTAGGCAATGACAGTTAGGTAGGCAACAGAATGCTGGCTGCCACACTACTCCAATATTGCTTCCCCTAGATCCCTCCTCCGAAAGAGCTCTCACATCAATTAATGATAGCAGCTCCATTGTGACTTGTAGTTCTAACTTCACTTGACCTCCTTTCTTTTTTGGAAAAGAGCTTCTTTTGGATTCAGGGGCACACTCTCTGCATTTCTTCCTTACTGTCTACTTCTCAGTGTCCCATTGTTCTTAGGATAAACTCAAATAGTGAGAGAGAGTACAAGCAGGGGGTTGGGAGTAGAGGGGGAGAAGCAGACTCCCCACTGAGCAGGGAACAGGATGCAGTGGTGGGATCATGACCTGAGCAGAAGGCAGGTGCTTAACTGACCAAGCCACCCAGGCACCCCGACACTCACCACTTTATTCTTAATGCTCAGCTCATTGCATAACTCAGTTTACTATATAGTTGTTTAATGAGTGAATGAACAAATTTCATATCTTTCAATTAACCACACCCACAGTTCTTCTTTCTTGTTTCCATATTGCTGGGGATTAAGCAGATCCCCAAGTCCTTTCAGGTGTGTGTGTGTGTGTGTGTGTGTGTGTGTGTACTCACACATACATATATGAATGTCATAGCAAATAGACTTAGAAGTATTAACAACTCTCTTGTAACTAATGCACAAACTCTGTGACATTTATTTGGTTGATCAGATCTTACATGGTAATTTTCTGGTTCTTGAGTTTGTTAGGGTAAGGAGTGATTAACAGATATGTGGCTTCTAGATCAGTGAGATATTATTTAATTTCTTATTGAGAATAAGATCATGGGATATCATGGCAGAGTTTTCTTTTCTCACATTTTTTTCCTTATAACTGAAATATTTTGAAGAAATCGTTGTCTGATTGCACTTAAAGAAGAAAAATAAAACTATTACCATTACTATATTTTTGATAATTTTATGCTATAATGATAAGCCATATACAGACCCATTTCAAGAGAGTCCTTGTAATAGGTTTGAGTGAGAGCAAGTCCTAAATAATTTGGAGTTAAATACTATAATAGCATTCTTTGTAAAAGTGTCACATACATATTTTAATTTTATTTAAAAAGCAATTATAATCAGGGATTTTATTTATAAAGCTATTATCCAGGGTTATTGGAAATTTTTGAGGTTTTATTTAAAATAAAAATATTATATAGAGGCAATTGTTTTTCTAGCATATGTGGATAAAAGTTGGCAACACAGAATTATTTTTTGCAATAAGAATTCTTAAATACATACCTTAAACAGTAATTTTAAAATCAATATTTATTAATTAACATATTAATTAACACGTATTTAGAAAACTACTAATGTAGTCTAGGCACTATGGCAGTAAGTGTTGATTACAAAAATCAGAGTTGGAGTACTTCTACAAATCATGTAGGAATTTTTATGTGATATAATTACTCTTTGGACTTATAACAGTGTATTATAGGTATTCTTAGTTATTTGTGAAATATTCCTAAGATAGCCAAAGGCAGACCAAAGGAAAGAAACAAACAATATTGAATTAAAGGACCCAACGTGTTTCATAACTAAGACAAACAATGTGGCCTCCAGAAAATTAAGGGGACTTAATGCTTAGTTAAGGAGGGCAGACACATATAAAAATGACCAAAAAAATATGGAATAGTCAAAGAAAGTATTCTCTAATTCTTTTCTTTTTCAAACACTGACATCCCTTCCTCTTGTACCAATTCGACTAGTTAAGATTAAAATATTAAGACGTTGGATGATGTGACCCAAATATTACCTCAGAGCTCAAGAACACCAGGTGCAATTTATTGATTATTTCCTGGAAACCAGTAGAGGTAGAAGTACTTATCAGTAGGGTCAGCAATTGGCTGTATCATTTTTTTTTCATTTATATTATTTGCCAAAAGTTAGATGTAGTCTATATATCAGAATTTCTATTTTCCTGGCCCAGATGGAAGTTGGATCTACAAAGGGTAAGTAAATTTTAATTTGGTTGTAATCAGATTTTTTGGTGTCTACATGACAATAAGAGAGAAGTTTCAGGGATAAATAGATTTTGGGAATAAAAACTGGTTCCAGGTGACTTTGATATGCCCACAATGTAAAGAGCTGTCTAGGAATTCTCTCTTTTTAGACCTAAAGCATAATTCCGTCCATTCTGCCACTATCTTACAGAGTTGGGTTTGACAGGGACTTAGGAGTTTCCCCAGAGACATCTATACAGCATCCCCACACAAAGATGGATCAGAGAGAAAGACAGCAGTATGGAGAGACAGGAGTTTACTCTAGAAATTATTGAGTGCTGGGGAGGTCCATTACAAGTAAGTCAGATACATCTCCCAGTCAACTGCAAGCAATTAACACCTATATGAGCTCTGATGTAAGGAAATCAATCAAACAGATTGAACTGTCTATGCATGGCTGAAATCCTTGATTCTGAATTAAAAGGATGGTAAAGTACCAAATTCAGTTAGAGCTTTTAGTGGGCACTTGGGGAATTTTACACTCTAGCTAACCGTATAGGTTTCTAGTCCACTTGGGAAAATAAAGGCTCCTGAATGCACTAATACCTACCACCTCATTTATTTCTGTTTCCATTTCTTAAGCCCTTGCATTGGCCAGACATTGTGCTGTGTTTTACATGGACCACATCATCCAATTCTCAAATGGGGAAGATTCTGTTACCATGACGATCATAGAGATATGGAAGCTGAGGCTTAAAAAGTTGTTAACTTACTTAATTTCACCCAGTTAGAATATCACTTGACTCCAGTGCCTGCTCTTTCTGCATAGCGCCATGTCATAGATGTAGTAATTTTTCAGTTTTCAATTTTCAGTACATATTTGAGGAAAAGAATAATCACAAGTCAACACTAATACCATTCTTTTAATTTTCAAGTTGTTTTTAGGATTGTTCTATAAACATTTGTGATTTAATCCACAAATGTCATCAAACGATGTGCCACACACTTACAAAAGAAACTAGAAAACTTCTCTCCTCATGTGATGTTTCCTTTATATATTGAAAGTGTACTGTAATATTGCACGAAAAATCTCTCTTCTTCCCTTGCTGCTCCTTTCTTTTCTTGACCCATTGTTTTAATTTTTTTAAAATCATATAGATTAAATTTCTTACCACTTTGTAGTTCATAGTTGTATGAGTTTTCTTGGTGCCTCAATTCTTCTGTAAAGTAGGCATAAGAATAATACTCCATGGTATAGCTATGAGAAATAAATCAGATAAAGCATGTGAAGTTGTGCTTCTCAGACCACCAATGGTGAAGTACCCATTTTGGAAGGACCATTTTCTATAAGTGAAAATGAAATTTTAAAAAATTGTAATTAAATGTCAAATTTCTATAAAATTTCCTCAAAGCTTACCCTCATTTTTATACTGGTTTCTTTGAAGACTAATAGACAGTAGTTCTCTGAATGACAATAGTTAATTGGCTCAGTTTGAGTAACACTGCTGTGAAGTCCCTAAAAGACTACCCAGCATATATTAAATGCTCCATATGTATTTGCATTTCTATTGAAAACAAACATGGTACCCATGACACTCTTACTTCATACTTTTCTTGCCCTTTGTCATCCAAACTACTCCTTTCTTCCTCAGTTTTCTCCCTTAGGTTTTTACCACTTCCTCCTCAACACCTCTATTGCTCTTGCTTGTTTATTTTGAAAATTCTTTAAACTTTAACTCTTGGATTCGAGGCTCTATCTTTTTGCATGGATTTCCTAGGGTTGTTCATTTCGTTAGAAGGTCACTTCTAATCACTCCTGGTGTGATCATTAAATCACTCCTCCTGGCTTCTACCACTTCCTCCCCTGGTTTTGTGTCTTCTCATACTCAGTCTCCAACTTAGGTAATTCTAATTCTTTCTCCAAAGTGACTTTAATCTTTAGCTTTATTTATTATACTCCCAGATTAAGGCAACCGCCTCCTACTGCTGTCTCTACCATCATTTTATTTCTGTTTTAAATTATTTTGTATGCAGTGATTATTTCACCATTTTAGAACCCCCTTTCTGCTTCAAATGATTGCCATTTATTTATTCTTTTTTTCTTCTTCTTATATCTCTGTCAGGAGTTGATAACTTGGTGTTTCCAAGGAAATTCCAAGAGGTGTTTGTTTTCTTCTGAGGTTTATTTTAACTCCAGGAATAAGTTTGGTACCTAGCTATTCTGTTCAAAATTCAAAATCCATCTCATAGCTTTCTCCACCTATCCATCATTCATCTGTCACATTTTCTGTTAAGATTGTTTATAACTCTGGTCATGCACAATTGTTTTATGTACGAAAGGCATAATCTCCACCTTGCCCTAATTCCACTGGGACACTTTCTTTGCTTAAATCTAGTTCTGTGAAGAAATTTGTCTTTCGCAGACTATGAGCTGAAGATTTTTACAGAATGCTAGAATTTTTTCCAGGTGGTCTGTGACTCTATATGTACCCCCAAACATTGTTATTACTGACTAATCTGAATAATTAAAACTCTACTTTCACTAATAAGGATTATCTTTCTCAAAAATCTCAGTAGAACATTTTCATTCTAAAAATTTGAAAACAAATCATTACTAAATATAAATCAAAGTACACTTTTTTCCAATTGCATTCAGAAGTTTTCATATTTCATATTTCCTCTGCCCTTGAAATCCCTAATTCATCTCTGTTTTTTTCTCTGTTTTGTTCAGTACAAATCTATTACTCCTCCTGACATTATCTTCTTATGATGTTTTACACTGGGCCCCTTCAGTTCCGCATTCCAACCTTAACCATAGATGTTACCACTGCCTAGAATATGCTCTTGTAGCCTTTCTCTGATTAGTATTCATTTATTGTTATTATTATTACCACTGTCATTTTCACCATCATTCAATAGGCCTATGACTCACTTTCTGGGGAAGGTATCTTGGTTAACTTCAGGCAAACAGTTTTCAACATGTGATCTGAGAATTCCTCAGAATTCCTGATATCCTTTCAACTACATAGCTGTGGATGGGCAGCTTTTTTTTCTAATATATCAGGGAAAACAACATATCACTGCAGATTGAATGCAGAGGCATATAGGGTAATACGGCTGTCTTACATTAAACTCAGCATTAAAGACACCTACGACGGTGTAAACCGATACTATTCTTCTCACTGAATATTTTTGTTTTTGAAAATATCATTATTCTATATAAAATATGTTGTTAATATTAATATTAAATGAATTCATTATTGTAATTTAAAGATAAAGCAACACATAAATATTATACATTTTCAGAATGTAATTTCTATTATGGTAAATAACCATATACTCTATATCCAAAATATAGAAAAAACTCTTAGAGTACAGGCATACCTCATTTTATTGCATTTTGCAGATACTGCATTTTTTACAAGTTAAAGGTTTTGGCAGCCCTGCATCAAGCAAGTTTATCTGCACCATTTTTCCAACAGCATTTGTTTACTTCATGACTATGTGTCACATTTTGATAATTCTCATGATATTTCATACTTTTTCATAATTATATTTGTTATGGTAAACTGTGAATAGTGATATTTGATGTTAATATTACACTTGTTTGGGGGACTATATAAGATGGTGATTGTGGTAAATGTGTATGTTCTGACTATTCCACCAACTGGCTATTCCCCTGTCTCTCTCACACTCCGTGGGCCTCTCTATATCCTGAGACAAAACAATATTGAAATTAGTCCAAATAATAGCTCTACAATGATCTCTAAGTGTTCATGTGAAATGAAGAGTGACCCATCTCTCACTTCAAACCCAAAGCTAGAAATGATCAAATTTAGTGAGGAAGGCATGTTGAAAGCTAAGATAGGGGCGCCTGGGTGGCTCAGTGGGTTAAAGCCTCTGCTTTCAGCTCAGGTCATGATCTCAGGGTCCTGGGATCGAGGCCCGCATCGGGCTCCTTGCTCAGCAGGGAGCCTGCTTCTGCCCCCCCCCCCTTTCTGCCTGCCTCTCTGCCTCCTTGTGATCTCTCTCCCTCTGTGAAATAAATAAATAAAATCTTTAAAAAAAATTGTTAAGAAAGCTAAGATAGGCTTAAAAGCTAGATCCTTGTACCAGTTAGTCAAGCTGTGAATGCAAAAGAAAAGTTCTTGAAGGAAATTAAAAGCATTACTCCAGTGAACACAGGAATGATAAAGAAGCAAAATATCTTACTCCTGATATGGAGAAAGTTTTAGTGGTCTGGATGGAAGATTAAGGCTCTAACTTTCTTTAATATGTGAAGGCTAGGAGAGGTGAGGAAGCTGGAGAGGAAAAGTTTGGAAAGGTTGGTTCATGAGATTGAAGGAAAGAAGTCATCTCCATCACACAAAGGTCAAGGTGAAGGAACAAGTGCTGATGTAGAAACTACTGCAAGTTGTCCAGAAGATCTAGCTTTGATAAGAAATGAAGATGGCTACTCTAAACAACAGATTTTCAGTGTAGATGAAACAACCTTCTATTGGAAGAAGAGGCCATCTGGGTATTTCATAGCTAGAGAGAAGTATATGCTCACCTCAAAGCTTCAAAGAACAGGCTGTCACTTGTTAGGGGCTAATGCAGCTGGTGACTTTTAAGTTGAAGCTAATGCTTATTTACCATTTTGAAAATTCTAGGGCCCTTAAGAATTATACTCAATCTACTCTGCCTGTGCCTTATAAATGGAACAGTGTAGCCTGGATGATAGCATGTTTCTTTGCAACCTGGTTTACTGAATATTTTAAGCCCACCATTGAGACCTACTGCTCAGAAAAAAGATTCCTTTCCAAATATTATTGCTCATTGACTATGGTCTTCCAAGAGCTCTCATGGAGCTGTACAATTAGACTAATGTTGCTTTCAGGCCTGCTAACACAATAGCCTTTCTGCAGTTCATGAATAAAGGAGTAATTTTGACTTTCAAGTCCTATTATTTAAGAAATACATTTTGTTAGATTATAGATGCCATAGTGAGATTCCTCTGATGGATCTGGGGAAAATAATTGAAAACATTCTAGAAGAGATTCACCATTCTAGATGCCATTAAGAGCATTTATGATTCATGGGAAGAGGACAAAATATCAACATTAACAGAGTTAATGTTCTTTCAGAGTTTGGAAGAAGTTGATTCCAACATTCATGGATGACTTTGAGGGATTTAAGACTTTAGTGAAAGGAGTAACTGCACATGTGGTATAAACAGCAAGAGAACTAGAATTAGAAATGGAACCTGAAGACATGACTTAATGCTGCAAGCTCATGATAAAACTTTAATGGATGAGTAGTTGCTTCTTATGGATGAGTAAAGAAAGTGGTATCTTGAGATGGAAACTACTCCTGGTGAAGATGCTATGAAGATTGTTGAAGTAACAGCAAAGGATTTAGAATATTACATAAATTTAGTTGATAAAGCAGTGACAGGGTTTCAGAGAACTGACTCTAATTTTGAAGAAGTTCAGCTGTGGGTAAAATGGTATCAAACAGCTTCACATGCTACAGATAAATTGTTTGTGAAAGGATGAGTCTATCAGAGTGGCAGACTTCACTGTTGTCTTATTTTTAAAAATTACCACAGCCACCCCACCCTTCAGCAACCACTACCCTGATCAGTCAACATTGAGGCAAGACCCTCCACCAGCAAAAATGTTACAATTCACTCAAAGCTCAGATGATGGTTATAATTTTTTAGCAATAAAATATTTTTAAATTATGTATTTTATTTTTTAGACACAATGTTATGACATTCTTAATAGACTACAGTATAATATGACTTTTATATGCACTGGAAAACCAAAAAATTTGTTTGACTCATTTTATTGTGATGTTTACTTTATTGTGATGATCTGGAATTAAACCCACAATATTTCTGAGATATGCCTGTACTCAATAATTTTTAAGGGTCTAAAAATGTCCAGAGACCAATAGTTGAGAACTATTTTTGGGCATTAATATGTAAGGTACATTTTGTTACTGTGTATCTGCTTTTACCTCCTGGGTTTGTAAGTAATAATAAATATCCTTTACTGACAGTACTATACAGAAAGTCACATTATATACATTATCTCTAATCCACATAGTAATCCTGTAAATTAGCTTTCTTATTCTATTTTTACAGGTATGGAAACAGGGGTTTAGAGAAATTAAAGAATCCCTCAAATTTTCCCAGAAACTAAGTTGTAGAATCAGATTGCTGGTTGACACCAAATTCCTAGTATTTTTTACTAATTAACACTACTTTTTATAAGTGCATGTTATTCCTGAAACTACTTCCTGGGCCATCAGTTAATATATACAAAGAGTAAATGAGCAATTCTATACACAGAGTTAATGAACAAAATGATTATTGAATAGATATGGACAGCCCATATTTTAGGAGTCATTAATGGCAAAGGTTAATCTTCAAATGATCTATTTATCTTTAGAATTTTTTCTTCTGAATTATTTTCAGTTCTGGATTACCTCATGTAGGCAGTGAGATATTGGTTTTGCAAATCAATAGGTTTCAAAGGATGAACACAATTCATTCTACGTCTACTTAAGGTAAGCGTTAGGAGCTTAATTCTGTATTAATTCGCCAGTAGATCCTTAACTTGATCTGGAAACATTTCATAATTCCATTTCCCGATAATGTACTTAGTCATTTCTCCACAGAGGAATTAAGATTTTCATAGGTATCAGTGCATAATGAAGTTTTGTTCAATTAACTGGCCTGCTGCCATGCTTGCAGGGTGCTGTGTCCTGCAACTCAGGAAACTGACACAGCATCACAGAGGATGCTGGCTTTTGTAGGCTGAGCCAATGTTGAAGACAGAATGCTTAGGGAAAAAAAGATGAATAATTGATTTTATTTGTTCCTGAGAACTTCTTGGAGGAAGGAGCTCTGCAGGACAACTGACTCATCTTGTAGCAACCTTATGTAAACTTCGTGCTGGGAAAGATCTTGGTAGGTAAGACCTACCAGCGAAGCAGAGAAAAGAAAAACAGCTCAACTTAGCATACAAAAACACTTGAGTAATCTGGGGAAAGTGATTTGTAAAAAAAAAAAAAAAGTAATAAATTTAGGTTTAGTCGACTTTGATGTAAAGGCTAGATTTTCAAATAGGCAGAAATTTCTGACTGAGCATAGGGAAAGAACAGGATGGAATTTATAGAAGGGAATGTTTTAAATTAGAGGTGAGAGATGAAGCCATACTTTTTTTGAATGGAAATCACAAAAGGAATATGCTTAAAACGACTGCTAAATCTTGTACAAATCCTATGTCAGACTGAAGAAAAGAAGAAGTAAAAAATGGCAGAAAATAAAATGTGGTAGAACATGAAATTAGAATATGTGAGTGCTTCCAAGGTCTGTTGAGAAAGAAGTTTCAGAAAAGAATATTGCGCCAACAATATAAAATATTCCAGAGAAGGTAGAATAAAGAAAGCAAAAGAATATCATACTTGTTAATAAGGAGATAACTGATAACTTGTGGGTTGTGGGTTTGGGAGCTAGACCTATCTTAGGATCACACAAGAATAGAAATAAGATGATAGCTTCAGGAACTAATGGAAAGAAAACCATTATAAATAAAGAGATGAAAAATAGACAAGGTTCTAGAGAGACTGATAAATGAAGCTAGGATGATGCGTGGATGACTTGAGAGAAAAGTTTCATCATCTTTAGATCGTGTAGTAAACACATAAAACATATATTCATTGAGCACCTATGGCATACAGGCACTGTCCCAGGTGCTCGGCATACATTAGTGGAAAATCGTAAATCAAAATCTCTATGCTGTGAAGACTGACATCTTTTTTGAATACTTACCAAGCTTTTGGCCATAGGCTAAGTAAGCACCATTAGAAGAACCGTACTGTTGCATATATGCCATGGTGTGCTAATAAACTGAAAAAAAAAAAAAAGAGAGAGAGAGAGAAAAATAAAAGCCCTGATGTAGTGTTTGAGGACTTCCCAAGGATAAATATTCACTTCAGTTCCTAGGTACAACGTGACATCTTGCTGTCTCCAGGTCCTGGCATGTCCTGATTTATTTCTGCCTTTACTTGATTTGTCTGTAAAATGGAGAGACTATTTTTTAATAATTATGAGAAGGGAGTTTATTATTGAATAGTTTTAGTGAAACCAAAAGCTGGAGAAATGTAAGCTATCAAAAAATCACCATAAGTCATAGATCTTTATATGTGAAAACAATTTTAAATTTAGATGTGAAAAACCACAGAAAATTAAAAAATAAACTCACAGATGGTAGACAACTTTTAGAAATACTGTAATAACACCTCACTTATCTAACATCATCAGGGAATTAGCTATTTCACATAAGTGAATTTTCTTATTAAATAGAACTTACAGATTTAAACACTGGCACTTTTTAATTTTGAACAAGTTGATGTGGAAATTTTTCAAAATTGGGTTAGAAAATTCCTTGCCTTATTTTTATAGCATATATTTTGAGTTAAAAAATAATGCATGGGGAGGGAAAAATAATGAAACAAGATGGGATGGGGAAGGAGACAAACCATAAGAGACTTCTAATCTCATAAAACAAACTGAGGGTTACTGGGGGGTGGGAGGGTAGGGATAGGGTGGATGGNATCATCTAGAGGTAATTAATATTAACATGCTGGTTTATTTCCTCTCCATCTTCTTATTTACGTTCATATTTTTGAAAAGCTGAAGTATTCTGTATCTAGTATATGTCACATCAGTTTATTAACATTTTTACAGATCATTAACTATTCTTGGAATATACGATTTTTAATGGCTACATAATATTTCACCAAATAGATATATCAGAATTATTTTAAATATATGCATATTGGTAATCATTTAGGCTTTTCTATTTTTTTCTAATCATAGTTTGTGCTACAATGCATAACTTCATTTATCTCTGTGTATATCTATGACATTTTTTTACCTGTTAAAAGAAATTTTATTTTTTTACCATGAATGAATGATTTATCTTGTCAATTGCTATTTCTTTAAAGTTTTTATTTAAATTCCAGTTAGTTAACATACAGCATAATATTAGTTTCAGGTGTACAATATAGTGATCCGACACTTCCATATAAAACCCAGTGCTCATGACAGCAAGTGTGCTTCTTAAACCCCATCACCTATTTCACCCAACCCCCACCGACCTTCCATCTGGAAACCATCAGTTTGTTCTTTATACTTAACAGTATGTTTCTTGGTTTCTTTCTCTCTCTCTCTCTCTCTCTCTCTCTCTCTCTCTCTCTCTCTCTCTC
>LNAC01000284.1:259884-310654 GCA_002007465.1 Ailurus styani
AGCCCGATGCGGGCCTCGATCCCAGGACCCTGAGATCATGACCTGAGCCGAAAGCAGAGGCTTTAACCCACTGAGCCACCCAGGCGCCCGCAAGTGTGCTTCTTAAACCCCATCACCTATTTCACCCAATCCCCACCGACCTTCCATCTGGAAACCATCAGTTTGTTCTTTATACTTAACAGTATGTTTCTTGGTTTCTTTCTCTCTCTCTCTCTCTCTCTCTCTCTCTCTCTCTCTCTCTCTCTCTCTCTCCCTTTTTGCTCATTTGTTTTGTTTCTTAAATTTTGGGTATGAGTGAAATAAGGTGGTATTTGTCTTTCTCTGGCTGACTTATTTAACTTAGCATAGTATTCTCTAGCTTCATCTGGGTCATTGCAAATGGCAAGATTTCATCCTTTTCTAGTCCTAAGTAATTTTCTGTTGTGTGTGTATACACACACACACACACACACATACACACACAAATACACATACCATCTCTTCTTTATTCATTAATTAGTCATTGGACACTTGGGCTATCTCCATAATTTGGCTTTTGCAGATAGTGCTGCTATAAACATCGGATGTATATATCCCTTTGAATCAATATTTTTGTATTTTTTTAAAGATTTATTTATTTATTTTAGGGAGAGAGAGAGAGAGAGAGAGAGAGAGAGAGAGAGAGAGAAAGCACATGGGGGGTGGATAGGATGAGCAGAGGGAAAAGGAGAGAGAACTTCAAGCAGACTCCCTGCTGGGTGTGGAGCCTGATGCAAGTCTTGATCCCAGGACCCTGAGATCATAACCCGAGCTGAAATTAAGAGTCAAATGTTTAGCTGACTGAGCTACCCAGGTGCCCCTGAAAAATGTTTTATAATATAATAAAATGTTCTGTCTCCATCATAAGGTTATCAGGCTTAGGTGAGATTAAGTATTCAGAAGAAATAAAAAATGTTACCCAAACTTAAAGTAATACCATTTTATTAAATAATATACGATTTATACTTTTTGTAAAGTCTTAATTTGTAATCATCTAATTTTTCTAGGTGTCTCAGGTTTGGATGTATTTTATACAAAATTACATTAATTTATTTTTGACATTACAATAGATAATGCATCTTTAAAATAGTTGCTAAAATATCTCTTTAAAGAGAGCAACTTTTTCAATTTCCAGCTAGGCCTTTGATCTGGAGTAGGCTGAGAGAAACATAGCAATACCTCCCTGATTTCAGTTAGTTCTCCTATGTCCACTTACACTGATGGTTGCCTCCCCTTCTCTAACAGTTCCTGGGGAAGTAGCCCCAGTACATACACTATTGTATATTTAATTAGGCAATTAATAACTATGGAATCTTAAAACTCTTGCTTGTAGCACTTGTACCTGTAACCTTAAAGATTCAGGAGAATATTCCTAGGATAGCTGGATTGGAACTGGTGCTTGGGGGGTGTTCGTGAAGCAGAATTAAGTCTTTAAGATGTTGGTATATGTACTCTAAAACACTTTTTTCCCCCCAAAGGAATTCAGTGGCATTTTGTGCATTCACAATGTCATGTAACCATCACCTCTACCTAGTTCCAAAACATTTTCATTACTCCAGAGTAAAAACCTTTTACCCATTAAGCAATTTCTCCCTGTTTTTCTTCCTTACCCCATACCCTGGCATCCACCAATCTGAATTCTGTGCTTTTTAAAATTTTCTATTTGGAAGTAACTTCAAATTTATGAAAAGTTGCCAAAAGGACACTTATACACACTTTATCCAAATTCATCTATTATTAAAAATTCACCCTTTTTCTTCCCTCTTTATATATATATAATCTATTTTATATATTTTTATTATTTTACATGTATAATTATTTTTTATTATTTTTTTAAAATTCAAATTCAACTAATTAACATATAATGTACTATTTGTTTCAGGGGTACAGGTCTGTAATTAATCAGTCTTATGTAATACCCAGTACTCATTACAACACATACCCTCCCCAATGTCCACCACTCAGTTACCCCCATTCCTCCACCCTTCTTACCTCCAGCAACCCTCAATTTGTTTCCTATGATTAAGAGTCTCTTATGATTTGTCTCCCTCTCTGGTTTCATCTTTTTTCATTTTTTCCCTCTTTTTCCCTACAATCCTCTGCCTTGTTTCTTAAATTCCATATATCAGTGAGATCATATGATAATTTTCTTTCTCTGACTGACATATTTCACTTAGCATAATAGCCTCTAGTTCCATCCATGTTGTTGCAAATGGCAAGATTTCATTTTTTGTTGGCTATGTAATATTCCATTGTATGCATACATATATATATACCACATCTTCTTTATCCATTCATCTGTCAGTAGACATCTGGGCTCTTTCCATAGTTTGGCTATTGTGGACATTGTTGCTATAAACATTGGGGCACAGGTGTTCCTTCAGATCACTACATTTGTATCTTTGGGGCAAACACCCAGTAGTGCAATTGCTGGGTCATTGGATGGCTCCATTTTCAACTTTTTGAGGAACCTCTATACTGTTTACCCAAGTGGCTGTACCAGCTTGCATTCCCACCAACAGTGTAAGAGGGTTCCCCTTTCTTTGCATCCTTGTCAACATCTGTCATTTCCTGACTTGTTAATTTTAGCCATTCTGACTGGTGTGAGGTGGTACCCCATTGTAGTTTTGATTTGTATTTCCCTGATGCTGAGTGATTTTGAGCACTTTGTCATGTGTCTGTTGGCCCTTTGGTTGTTTTCTTTGCCGAAATGTCTTCATGTCTTCTGTCCATTTCTTGATTGGATTATTTGTTCTTTGGGTGTTGAGTTTGATAAGTCCTTTATAGATTTTGGATATTAGCCCTTTATCTGATATGTCATTTGCAAATATTCTCTCATTCTGTTGGTTATCTTTTGGTTTTGTCGACTGTTTCCTTTGTTGTGAAAAAGGTTTTAATCTTGATAAAGTCCCAATAGTTCATTTTTGCCTTTGTTTCCCTTGCTTTTGGAGACATGTCTAGCAAGAAGTTGCTGCGGCCGAGGTCGAAGAGGTTGCTGCCTGTGTTCTCTTTTAGGATTTTGATGGATTCCTGTCTCACATTTAGGTCTTTCAATCATTTTGAGTCTATTTTTGTGTATGGTATAAGGTGTACTAAGGTAAATTAATCATATGTTAACCATAAATGTGCTTATTTTCATTTATAATTATATATATGTATATAGGTATAATTTATTTTCTGAACCATTTTGAAAGTAAACCCTCAGATACCTGTATGTTGTGGACAGATTCAACCTGAGAACTGACTTGCCTTCTTTCACAAGCCACCAGGTCTGCATCTAGAACTCAGATTTGGCTGTGTCTCTCATATGCTCAAAACCCCATGAAGACTTCTTTCTTCTATATAGTAATTACAAGCTGCTTTGCAGGCCATTCAGAATGTTCCACACTCTGTTAATCCATCTCTTGTCTCACCTAGTCTGTTGCCACCACTCCCTGATCTGTCATCAGCTCCTCCTATACTGAACTGCTTCTGATTGCCCATGTCTTGCATAATTTTTCTGGGAATTTCTTCCTCCAGATATATCCATCTCTTTATCTCCTTGTCAAATTCATCCATGACTCAGCTTAAGTATTTCTGTTACGGCTTTCCTGACCTCTTCCTCCACTCTCTAATACAGATAGCACTCATTAGCCTAAGGACTAAAGCATGGATTTGTCTGGTTGAATCCTGGTTCTGTCACTTTTTAGCCTTGTGAGTTTTATCAATTTCCTTTCCTTTTTCTGCTGTGAGAATAATAACAGTACCCACCTCCTGAAGCTATTATAGGATTAAATGAGATAACACTTCTAAGTGTCTAGAACAGTCTGTGGAAAACAGTAAGCATTCTATAACATGTTAACTACAGTTTTTGTAGATATAGCTCAGTGTATTTTGATTAGTTGTTTATGTATCTGTCTCTCATGGCACAGTATGAACTTCTTGATTGTTAAAACCCTTGTTTATTCATATTCTTATCTCCAGCCCAGCCTTCAGTACAGTTTACTCTTAAATAATAAATACTGCTAATTATACAGGTAATGCCTTTCTTAGAGTAGATTACAAGACGTATCTCAAGGTAACACAACCTAAAACAAAGGGGAGATCTGCACTGAGGAGTCTTTAACTCATAACTGCTTATGTAATCTGTAATGAGCAAATAAGAATTGTAATTTTTTCTATGAAAAAAAATCAAGTGAAAGAATAAATTGACCTCCCGAAAAAGAAATACAAGCCCTTGTCATTGCAGCAATTTACTGAGGGAAGACATTACGCTTTGGGATACATCTGTTGGTTCAGGTCAGCCCCAAGGTAATAAAGGCAATTTCCAGGAAATGACTCTTGTGCAGCGAAGGTGGCATAAATGTGAAGGAGACAGACCACAAAGAATCACATCCATTAAAATAAAAATTCACAATAAGTTAGTAGCACTTCAGAATCAGACAGTTACCAAGGTCAAAATCTATAATAGATATGTTAGTTGTCTAGGGCTGCCATAACAAGATACCACAAAATAGGTGGCTTAAGTAAAAATTTGTCTCAGTTCTGGAGGCTGGAAGACTGGGATCAAGGTGTCAGCAGGGAGGAATCCTTCTGAGGGCTGTGAGGAAGAATTTGTTCCATCTCTCTTCTAACTGCTGGGGTTAGCTGGCAATCTTTGGTGTTCCTTGGCTTGCAGATACATCACCCCTCTCTCTGCCTTTGTGCTCACATGGCGTTCTCTCCATGCGCATGACTGTGTCTGAGATTTCCCTGTTTATAAGGGCACAAATCCTATTGGATTAGGTCCCCAATCTACTCTAGTATGACTTAACTTCATTGTATCACATCTGCAAAAACCCTATCCAGATAAGGTCACATTCTGAGATTCTGGGGAGTTAGGACTTCAACACATAAATTTTGGAGTGACATCATCAACCCATAACAATAGATTTTAGAGAACATGTTTAGAGTTCATTAAAGGAAGAATTTCAGTGTAGTTGATTTTGTTCTACTGAGCCTCCAATGAGATTATTTTTGATGTTGCTTTTCAGAACTCAAGTGCTAAAAGTAAACACAATTATTGTTTCTAAACTTACATCTGTGATATCTGATATTCCTGTCCAAATAGATAAGTTTATGATTGCTTAGAGATCATGAACCTGAACTTTCCTGAAGCAGGCAGGTTTTCAAATTTTAGCAGTGTTGACATTCCAAGAAAGAAGGTAATGAATTCCGGCTTCCAGAAATTCAGTCTGGTTATTAATGCAGAAGTGTTTTGGGTTATTATAAAACTCACCTAAGTAAAATATTTAGAGGAACTGTGGAGGTATCATAGAATTTAGGGACTTGGGGAACATACAGTCTTTCTTTTAAGGAAAGATAATTACATCCAAAAGAAAGAACACAGTATTCTCAACCCCTAAGCACAGAGACAGGATGCTGGTTACATTAGTGTATAAGATAAATTTGAAAAAGCTTAGCTTCTCACTGTGCCCAGTGGTAAGATGTTATAAATTTGACTATAAACTTAAAAATGCGTCTCTTTCTTTTTCTTCTTTCTGTTTAAAAAGAAAAAAAATCTCTATCCTTTCTATTATTTTTTCCTTATTTATAATATCTTTTTGAATAGTTTCATTGTTTATCTCCTTAAATCCTGCCCTATATAGAATGTTTATATGTGACCTATACAGGAAATGATGTCCTTTGCCCAGAAAGGATATTTAAGAGTAAAATTTGTAGTTGGGAGTTATATAAAATAGTTAAAGTGGAGAATAGCTTCATTTAGCAAATTGTATTTGAGTTAACCTTGAAGAACTCCCAGTATTTTGGATTGCACCTTGGGTAGAAGGAATTTATTAATATTGCTAAGTCCTTTGGACTTATTAAATTAGCCTCTACTCAATATTTTTATCCAAAAATTAATATTTTTCTCTTTTATTATTACTAATAAAGGAATAGTCTTTACCTAGAGTCTGAACACATTAAAAAAAATGTCACGAGAGCACAAGTAATTGGTGAATTTAATTACTGTGCCTACAAGTATTGTTCTTAGCATTTTCAATCATCAACTTAAAAAAAAATCCATTGTTTATATAATATTAAGGCATTTTTGTTCAACTCTGAGTTTTTGACCCAAATAAGATAACAAGCTGTTTTTATCCATCCTCTTGGGAGTCTTTTGGCTCAATGGATCACTCATCATGAATAATTAAACAGAGTTGTATTGTAAATTCCATCAAAACACAGTATCTCAGAGATTAGTATTTATATCACAAAGGACAGATATACTGAGGAAGCAAATCTGCCAAATCTATATAAAGCTGATTTTCAAGTGTGTAGTATGAAGAATTTTTCATGTAATGAGAAATCAAAATCCTCGATAGCCAAAGTAAACACACACAACAGAAATCCATGAAAGGTCTGTTATCCTCCCTCATGTTAAGATCTCCTATGAAGAATTTAAATGTTGTCCTTAAGTTTGAGAATTTAAGCCATTACAAGGTAAAAGAAATATAAAAAAGATGTATTGGGGTGCCTGGGTGGTTCAGTCTGCTGAAGGTCGGCCTCTTGGCTTCCGCTCAGATCCAGATTTCAGGTTCAGGAGGTTTACCCCCAGGGTGTGCCCTGGCCTATCCTGGAGTCAGCTCTCCTTCTCCCTTTCCCTCTGCCCCTTCACCTGTTCAGGAGCACGTGCAGGCGCTCTCCCTCTCTTTCAAATAAATAAATCTTTTTTTTTTTTTTTTTAAAAAGGTGTATTGATAATTACTGCAGAGTGAAAATCAGTACTGTCTCAGGAAGAGTACCTGGCCTTCCTAGAATAATGAAGCAAAGCTTCAGAGAAGCTGTTATTTTCTCTGTTCGTTTTGCATGTTGGCCATTGGGTTAAAAGTAGAGATTAATTCTCCACTGTGGAAAATAAGCATTGAAATTCTACAAATTCTATTTTGCAGAAAGTATGTTTAGATTATACTCAACTTTCTCTGCCTTGACCTTCAAATATGGACCTTGAATTCCAGGAAGAAAAAACTATACACCTGAAACTTTAGTGAAATAATTACCACTTAAGGAATCTGAAAGTGAGTACTACTCCTTTCAGAGAGTGATGCAACATAGTGTCTTCCAAAAAAGTTCTCACTTCTTTCCTTCAATTTCCCCACTTTCAATTGTCTATTTGTAAGTAGGATAATTATATAATAAAATAATGGATTTCTTTTTGCATCGGGCAATAATTCCTAGTCTCTTTTAATGTGTGCACTCCTTAGTCAGTCCCCAAAGAAATATTCTTAAGTCAGCTTCTCAGCATCTTTTCACTGGTCAGGAGGACAAGCCCGCGGTGTGCTCTACAGCTGTCCGGATGCCAGCGGGCTAATAACACAGTTCTCCCTTTAACGAGGTGGCAGGTTTCCTACCTCTTGAAAATTAAGAATGTTGGTCTCTGTGGTAATTTGACACAGGGTTGTCTTTTCCTTATAAAAATTCTTCTAGTAGCAGCAAAAAGAGTGCTGCTGTTAGACTTAAACCTAGAGCACACTGGAAGTAAAATATGTATTAACTGAGGCCAGGTCTCCAGTGAAGTGTAGTTCTGTGTGTAATTTTTCTTCTTTTTCATCACTTCCCCCTTCTTCTCCTTGATCATCTTCTTATTTTGAAGTTGAGTATGCCTTCAACTAGCATGAGGTAGGATCTTTAGTCCATGCAATTTGTACATGGAAAAGTGCCACATATTCTGTAGAATACTGCATCATCCTAAAAAAATTAATTATATTTAATTAAAAGAAAATATGTGTATCTGGGAGCTCCTGGGTGGCTCATTCATTAAGTGTCCAACTCTTGTTTTTGGCTCAGGTCATGATCTCACAGTTGAGAGATCAAGCCCAGCATTGGGAGCTGTGCTGGGTATGGTGACTGCTTGGAATTTTCTCTCTCTGCCTATCCCTCAGCCCCTTTCCACCCCCATGCTCTCTCTCTCTCTCTCTCTCTCTCTCTCTTAAAAAAAAAAAACACAAAAACAAACACAAAAACAAAACAAAACAAAACAAAAAAACTATATCTTCATAGATCAGGTATTTCCATATAAGGGTAGATATAGATGACACATACATATATAAATATATATTCACACTTAAACATATACAACTTTGGGCGCCTGGGTGGCTCAGTGGATTAAAGTCTCTGCCTTCGGCTCAGGTCATGATCTCAGGGTCCTGGGATCAAGGCCCGCATCAGGCTCCCTGCTCAGCGGGGAGCCTGAATCCTCCTCTCTGCCTGCCTTTCAGCTTGCTTGTGATCTCTCTCTGTCAAACAAACAAATAAAATCTTTAAAAAAAATCATATACAACTTTAATGCAATGTTCAAGATTATTTTGAAGAATAGGACAGAAAAACTTGAGAATCACTTGCTTAATATAATATTTTAGAAGTTATTCTGCCATAGTTTAATATGTAATACTGATTGTCATGGTTTTCCTTGGTTGTGTATATATAAGTATATACATAATTTATTGTATGTCCTCATGAAATGGCATAAGTTATACATAACAAGTTAACATGGTTTCTGATGTTATATGTAATATTTATTTATTTATTTGAGATTTTATTTATTTATTTAAGAAAGAAAAAAAGAAAGAGTATGAACAGGGGGAAGAGCAAGTAGCAGACTCCCGACTGACCAGGCAGCCAATGTGGGGCTTCATCCCAGGACCCCGGGATCATGACCTGAGCTGAAGACAGATGCTTAACTGACTGAGCAACCCAGGCACCCCTATATATAATCTTAAAAAATAGTTTTTACATTATCTTAAATGTAGAATAAAATTTACTGAAATGAATTTACACCCTGGCTAATAAATTTTCCAAAAAATAATAGAAAATAATTGTTTTTTACTAATTAATATAAACTGTCAGATGGTCACCTCTACAATTATTAAAATTTATGAAGAACAGAATACACTTGCAAATGTGATGTTATTGCAATAATTTGTTGGTGTGGTCAGTGCTATATTTACATATGTAACAAGTTACGTGCTTAATGCTTTAAACTTTTTCTTAAATGAATTCTCTTGTTCTCTGATGAATTAATAAAATACTTTATGTGAGATAACTATAATTTCTGCATGTACATATGTGTATGTATGTATTCATTTATATATGTATTTATTAGCATCTGATTTCATAATTCACTAGAGTTGTTCATTATTGTTTTTATTTCCGAATCTCCAACAAAATGTAGAAATTAGAATGAGCTGGGCAAAAGCAAAACATCTTATATACTATGCTAATTTTTGCTTACAAGTTTGACTGTGTATTAGAATAGAACTTTTTAGGAGCAAGTACTACATCTTGTCCAACCTTACAGGATGACTGATATATGATGAGAATTTTACAAGTATTTGAAGCTTGCATAATGCATGATTTATTTACTTAGTGAACAAATATTACTACTAATCATTCTTCAAATATATGTTTCATTGTTTTTGACTAAGCACATTACCCTTAGCAAAATTAGAAAATTTTGAAAGTGAGGTAAATACTTTAATCTTGGTATCTGAAACAGTTTCTAAAATAAACCAACTGCTAAATGTTGTTAGAAATCAGTTAATTGGGTCCATTTATTAACTAAACAAGCATTGTGCTTTAAAAGAATTGGCGTTCAGTCCAGCTAATGGGGTGAAAAACAGGAAGGGAGTCGTTTTCTTCTCTGAGAAATTAGTGATGTCGACATAGTGTTATGATATTTTATGACTGTAGTTCTCTGCCTCCAGTGTCTCATAAATATTGATTACTTGAGAGTAGAGTGAGATAAGCTGGAGAATTACCTAAGGAGAAGGCCAAGAAGAGAACAAAAACCCCATGTGGCCGGAAGACATAATTCAACTGAGAAGCAAGCTGATGTCTCCCTTTGACCAGCAGAGCACAGCCTGAGAAGGGACTTTGTCCTTTAGAGATGGCAGTAATACTAAAAGTTGAGTATGGATTTCCAGGGAGATATTAGCAAAAAGTCAGAATTTTATAATAAGCTATATACAATTATTTTTAACTTATTCGTATGTGGAAGAAAGGTTTGGATAAGCTTTATATTGCAGTTTTTAGGAGTTAAAATTATTAAGCAAGATAACTGCATATATGATTACAAATCTATTTTTTGACTACTTGAAAAATTTTTCTAAAAACTGTGGGGTTTTGGGGTCTTTGTGAGACGGCTTGACTCTGGAGGGGAGTTCCAGGAAGAGTAAACAGGATTGGTAAAGGCATAAAGGCATGCAGCATTTAGGGAACTGTGTAATAAGTGGGTGGTATAGGTGATGGAGATGAGACCGGAGAAGGAAGAAGGGCCAGAAGATGAAAGGGCCTGTGTGCTAGGCAAAAAATATGTGCCTTATCTATCCATCATTAAAGTGGAGTGAAAAATTAAGGTTGTATTTGGAAGGGTCATTCTCTTTGGAGGGTGAGTGGATAGGGCTTTACCAGAGATAGACCAGTAATAAAATAATGAATGTGTTAGAAGAAGTAGAAAATTTATTTGCATGTAGAAGGTAGAATCCATAGTACTGATTATGAGTTGGAGAAAGAGGGAGGAATCTAAGGTGTTATCTGAATCAAGGTGGTTGTGGGAATGGATGGTGGTAAGATAAGGAAGAGAGGAAGAACAAGTTGGGAGAGAGTTTGGCAAATTCATGTTTTTATTTGTTGAGATACTTGTGTAACCTCTATGTGGAATGAGCATTGGCAGCCAATTGAACACTGCTCAGAATTCAGGAGAGGTTTGGACTAGAAACATGGACATGGGTGTCATTTAGATGTATGTCAGTGGCAGGTGAAGCCATGGAAAATGAGATGGGGCCACTAATGAAACACTAAATAATGATACGTTTTGAAGGATAAGCATAGAAAGGTGGCCCCTGAAGGGACCTGTGATTGAATAACAAAAAAGGAAAAGCAAAGAGAATGGAAGCATAGAAGACAAAGGTAGGGTAAGTTTCAAGAAGTTAGTAATCAACAATGTCATGTGTTAGAGCTAGGCAAAGTAAAACAAAGGCAAAAAAATGCAAATTGGATTTGAAAAATAGTATGTCTAGTTTGCTGCAAAATGCATTTCAACAGAGTAAGCAAGGTTGAAACCAGTTTAGGAAGTGGAGTAAGCAAGTGTAGACTATACCTCCAAGAAACTTACTTATAAAGGAATGTAGAAAGAGAAGGAAGTAAATAGAACAGGATAATGTCATGGAATTGTATGTGTTTGCATACAGTAGAAAAAATACAAAATAGAAAGGCATCATTTGAAGACATAGGAAATGAAGGCTATGATGCAATGTGTTGGTGTAGCAAAGTTCCCCGGGAGATAGAAGGAATGAAATCCAGAATAGGTGAATATATATCTAGCCTTGGGTAAGGATGAAGGTGAAGGAAGTAAGAAAATAATGGAGAAAGGAAGTGGGAGAGGGGAGGAAGGAGGAGATGGAACTGATATATATATACACACACACACACACACACACACACACACACATACATATATATGTATATATATATATAATAAAATTTAATCCAAAATATCACAAGAAAAAAAGGAAATTTATTGACTCTCATACTTGTCACACTTGTGTATTTCAGTTGAAACTGGCTTCCATAGAGCTACATCCAAGGGATCAAGTCTTTTTCAGTCGTGACAGTCGTGGTTCCTTATAATATATCATTAGTTTGTTGGTCACTGAGAGGTCTACATTCTACTCCTCTCATGTGAGCAACCTAACGGGAAAAGACTCTTCTACTCCCAGTTTTTGAGTATCAAACCAGAGAAGTGCTCTGCTTGACTTCTCCTAGCCATGTGCCTGCTCCAGATCACAGACAATGTGTAGGCTGGGAACCCTGTTTGACAGCCCAGTCAAAACTACAGGGGATAGGATTAGGATGGGGAAGGAACCATCAGAACTGTCTGGATGGGGAAAAATCTGTCCCCAGTGAAGAAAAAGATTTGGTATGATTTGAGAGCAGGTTTGAGATTGAGGTAATGAACACACAATCATCTGTATTTTCATTTTTTGTTTTTTGTATGTGTGAAGTTGAAAGAGAAGCTTTAAAAGTGAGCCAGATTGGAGTCAAGTAGGGGGCAGTATGGAAATTTGCAGCTCAATTTGCAACTGAAAAGAACTAGAAAGGAATCTGACCTGGATATGTAAAGTGAGGGACAAGTTGTAGGGTGTTTATTATATAAGATAGTAGAAAAGAGGGATTCGAGTATATCCTAGTGCTGCCACATATTTTTTTGTATGAATTTAGACAACTCTCTGACCCACTATTATTTTCTTTTTTCATTTGTACAATTGAAATGTGCAAAGCATGTGAATCCCAAGGCTGGCCGAAAACTAGGTTTTACATTATGGATTTGCAGACTCAGAATCAGGTGAATGATATTAAAGTGATATAGAGGACAAATGCATGACTTGCTTTTTGGAAAAGAAATGAAGAATAGGTTTCCATTTGAAATTAATATCTAACTTCCACTGAACAGAAAATGTAAAATAAACCAAAGTTCACTTCCCCTTCTCCAATTTTGAAATTTATTAAAGATGAATCTGCTATCTTGGTGATGCTCTACACATAAGCATTCAGATTTGAATAAACCGATAGAGAATATAGGAAGAGGAAAAGGTCCAAGATGTTACTGATGGGGTCTGGATAGATACTAAGACAAATTTATAGCAGTTCCTTTACTTATCTTATTACATAATTACCCAATCAAGGACATAACAGGATTTAGTCTGATTAAATTTATAGTAAATGTAGTAAATTTTCTAATTTATCAATAGGAAATCTCTAGATAATTTAGCTAGGTGATAGTTCTTGCTTTTTAATTATTCCACTTAATTAGTCAATCACTTATCTAGGTCTCTAAGCTCCTTCAATAAATGTTAACTTGAATTTAGTAACTATGGAGTCTTTGAAACTACCTAGACCTCAGCCAAACTCCAATCTGTTTAGTTTGTTTGTTCATCACAAGAGAAGTAAAGTAAGATCAATTGAGTAATTAAGTAATTAGTGTTTCATGAGCACAATGAGCTCATGTGTGCATGTGCGTATGTGTCTGGGTGTACACAAACCCTTATATTGTATTTATTATGTGTCGGTTTCTAAATATTTCACATGTATTAACTCACTTAAATCTTCCCCAACATGCCTTGAGATAGTTGCTAGTGTCATTAGTATTAGTCTAGTAGTGATATTCTGATTTTTCAGATAAAGAAATTGAGGCATGGAAAGCTGACATTTAAACCAAGGCATGCTGGCTCCAGAATCCATGATCCCGACTACACAATAATTATGTTCTATATGTGCTATGTTAGAGAGGTTTTATATACAAAATTTCACTTTTTCCACAACTGTTAAGATTCAGTAATGATTCATAGCAACTAAAGAAATATTTGCAGTGGAATAACTCCTATTTTAAAACAACATTTATTATTTTTCTGCCTATAAGGTCATATGAATCATCATGGAAAAGATAAAAAAGAAACTAAATATTACACATACACTGTTGTGCAGAGCTAACAGCTATTATTGATTTGTTCTATTTTGTTCTGGCCTTTTTATTAGGATAATAATTTTTTTATTTTGTGAAATTTTAATCAAATTTTAAAAAAATTTTGTTTTGCTTCTTTCATCTAACATTTGATGAGAACCATATATATATGTCCCTACATATTTTTCTAATCAAGTATGTTTTTGTATATAACATTTTCATATGGGTGTGTCATGCTGTATTAAATTAGTCTTCTGTTGGATATTTTATGAATGCAGTATTATCTTATGTAATAATGTGATAATCATTGTTATGTATTTTGAAAACATTTTAAAGATAGTTACTTGGATGTTGAATTGCTCAATCAGAATATATGAAGATTTTTGAGGCTTTTGGAAGACACTCCCAAATTGCTCTCCAGTAATATTATGCCAGTTTACATTCTCACCAGCAGAGTGTGAAAGTACTCATCTCATCACACCCTAATTAGCATGAAAAATTTCAATTTAAAAATCTCTGGCACTTTGATAGGTGACAAAATTAGATTTCATTGGTACTTTAATTTTCATTTCTTTGATATTAATAAGATGAAACACTTTTTCAACATTTATTAGTCATTTTTACTTCTGGGATGAATTGCTGAGCTCTTTTATTATTTATCATTTTTTTATAAATTTAAACACAGTGACTTTGTTTTTCAAATCCCTTTCTACGCTCTCTAAATTGTCATTGGTCTTCCTGGTGATGTTAGATGATGTTTCACTTGTTTGTACTCAAACCGAGTAAATATTTGTGTTGTTTTTAACTCTGATGGCATATACGGAAATGTCTTTCTTACTCTTAGACTCTATTAATCTGTATACATGTCTAGTGGTTTTATATTTTCGTTTTTATAATTAAACTTTAAAACACCCCAATTTTTCTTTAATATAAGGTGTGAGATAGAGCTTGTATTTTGTTCCAAAGTACTTTTGAAATTACTAACTTATCATGCAATNTGATTCCCCCCCCCCCCCCATGGATTTACCTGTCTCTTCTGGTTTGGGTAATCTTTTGTATTCCTAGCCATCATTGTCCCCACCACTGCAGCTTCAATACACTCTCCAAACTCTTTGGGGTATTTGTATAGCCCTGCCTGTCTAAGTGAATTGTAGGAACATTTTTCTGTTTCCTCAAAATATCACATTGGGATTTCAATTAAAAAATGTGTTAAATCCCTTGGCATTTTGAAAGAGATCTATTGAATTTTAATGTCTCTTTTGGAGGCTGTTTTAGATAGAGTGGTCTGAGAAAGTCACTCTTTTCTTCCTCCCTCCCATTCCCCTGAGAGTATTGCCTGCTCGTCTGGCATTCTTATGTGGATGGCTGAGATGACAACCCTAGTTAGCCCCAGTCAGCCAGGGAGTGAGAGAGTATGTGAAACATAAGAAGTAGAATGAAACCCAAAAATCATAAACTCACAGAAAGTCTATCTTGTTCCACAGAATAAATCCTTAGGTCAAGGCTTTACTCTTTTACCCAGAGAAGAAGCTGCATTAGGAGAACACATCAGATCAGGGAGCCCATGAACATATGAAACAGAATCACATTTGGTTTATTATAATCTAACTGAATTTTAGCATTTCTTTAAATAATGAATGTAGACATTATTGCAGTATATATCACAGATGTCTTCAATGATAGCTATCACAGATGTTTTCATGCCATTTATAGTTGGAGATAACCCCCAATATTATTTCTATTTATTATTTTGGAATTACAATAATTACTAGCCAGTAGCTATCATATTTGATGCTTTATTTTTTATTTCTTTTTTTAAAGATTTTATTTATTTATTTGACAGTGAGAGAGAGATAGCGAGAGAGGGAACACAAGCAGGGGAGAGTGGGAGAGGAAGAAGCAGGCTTCCTGCTAAGCAGGGAACCCCAAGTGGGGCTTGATCCCAAACTCTGGGATCATGACGTAAGCTAAAGGCGGTTGCTTAACGACTGAGCCATCTAGGTGCCCTGATGCCTTTTTTTTTTTTTAAAGCATAGTGTTATATCAAGAGTTTAAAAAATCTTTAGTGTTACATCAAGAGTTTTAAAAATCTTTTGATGGTTGAATTTCAGTTTAACTTCTTCCCTTTGTAATGCTGTATATTTTATTTACTGTATTTTTTGATATTTTGAGATAGGATTTATGGCTTCACCAGACTGTCAAAGGAGTTCATTGCACAAAAAATGCTAAGAGATGGGGCACCTGAGTGGCTCAGTTGGTTAAGCGGCTGCCTTCAGCTCAGGTCATGATTCCAGGGTCCTGGGATCGAGCTCTGCATGGGGCTCCCTGCTCGGCAGAGAGCCTGCTTCTCCCTCTCCCTCTACCTGCCTCCCTGCCTACTTTGTGCTCTCTCTCTCTGTCAAATAAATAAATAAAATCTTAAAAAAAAAAAAAAAAGCTTTTCTTAAAAAAATGCTAAGAGCCTTAGACTGTAGTTATCAGTCTAGGGATTTGGAGCAAAAGTTGTGGAGACTTCATAAATCTTGTTAGTTCCCCTTCTATTTTTTATCCCTCCAAAAACAAGGACTCTGTACTACCTTGCTGTTCTTCTTGGATACCTGAACTAGAGCTCTGAGTCACTGCGGCTCTTAGAACAGGCATTATTTAGCTTTAGGCAGTGGTAGGAGAGAAGCAGAAATATAATTCTAATTGTTCTTCACTATTTTATCCTCCCACACCCATGGCTGGCTGTTTCCTGTTGAAAATTTATACCTGATCAAAAGTGCCCTGAACAGTTTTGGAGTTTGTTTTCTCAGTTTCTTTCCTTATAATCAACTTTTGTCTATTTTTTTCAGTTTTAACTAATTTGTGTATTTCATTATTTTCTGTTCAAATAGAATTTTCTTCCTTTCATAATTTCGTATTAATATTATTTTTAAAAAATATTTCTGACATGATAAGTTAGAAATTTATTTTTAACCTTCTTTTCTGACATACGCATTTAAGCTTATGAATATGCCTCCTAGTACAGCTGTAGATGTATCCAAGAAAATGTATGTAGCATTCTCATAATTTCAACTCTATATATTTGCTAATTACCTTTATGATTTCTTCTTTGACCAGTGAATTATTTAAAAATATATTTATAAATTTTTGAACCATGATGAGAGGAACTGGGGATTAAGTTTTTGTTACTTTGTTCTGTTTTGTTGCACTGTGGTTTGTGTGATATTAGTTCTTCAGTGTTTGGTAAGAGCTGCTTTGTGGGTAGTTTTTGTAGGTGTTTTATGTGGGTATGAAATAATATGAACTCACTAATTGTTCTGGCTGGAGTTTTGTCCTTATTCATTAGATAGAATTATTTGTCTTTTCTTTTTTCCTTTTTTTTTTTTTTAAAGATTTTATTTATTATTTGACAGAGAGAGACACAGTGAGAGAGGGAACACCAGCAGGGGGAGTGGGAGAAGGAGAAGCAGGCTTCCCGCTGAGCAGGGACACCCCCCGATGCTGGACTCGATCCCAGCACCCTGGGATCGTGACCTGAGTTGAAGGCAGATGCTTAATGACTGAGCCACCCAGACACCCCAATTATTTGTCTTTTCTAAATCCTCCATGTTCTAGTATTGTTTTTGTTTGTTTTGTCTGACAAATATTAAGATAGTTACGTTAAAATTGGCAAATTCAGTTTTCATTTTTGTTGATTTCTCCTTGTAAGTCTTTCAGGGTTTTTATTGTATTTTGTAACAGTGTAATTAGGAACAAAAAGATGAAATATTTTGTCTTTCTAGTGAATTGTTCTTTTCTATAACTATGCAGTTACTCATTTTGCCTCTAATATTTATTTTTCCTATATAATGTATTTTCTCTAAAATCAATATAACTGGACTGGTTTTGTTTTCTGAATATTTGCCTAATTTCTTCTTTTTCATTCCTTTCTTTTATACTTTCTCTGTTATACATTTTAGTTATTTCTTTTTTAAACAGCATACAGCTGTCATTTTTAACACATTTTAAGAGTTTATATCTCTGAACTCATGAGTTTATTTAATGTATATTAATCATGGTTACTGACCCATTTGACTTTCTTCTTTTTTACCTATGTACTTTATAATTACAAGTTTTCATTTTGTTTTGTTTTTGTTTTGTGTGTCTATGTTTTGTTTGTTTTGCTTTTTCATTCTTCTTCCCTGTTTTGTGTTTGATGACATTTTCTTCATTCTATTTTGTACACTTTACATTTCTATTTCATTTTTCAGTATTATACTTAAAATTTTTAACATTCTTACTTGCCAGAATAGTACCCAACATTAAACTGTAACTATAGTTTTCTTTCTAATAATGTAAGAATCTTAGAATACTATTTAACTTTAATCACTACTGCCTCACCATTTTATGTATTGCTTCAACTTGTTTTAGAATATTAACTTGTTTTGGTACATGTATACTTCTTACGAGTCATTAAAGCCATATTCGAATGTAGAAAGATGATGAAAATTATAAATGATAACATTTGTTACTATAAGATTTCCTGTATATTTGGATGTTTTCTAGCCATGGTTAAAATTAGTGTGCATATATCTGGTTCATGTTTCTATTAAAATTATTAAATTATAAAGAGATTAGAATATCGGAGCAAATTACATATTTACATATTAATACATATTATATATTAATTACATATTAAGAGATACAATGGGCTAGGGAACATTTTTAAAACAAATCAGAATTCATTGAAAATATAATAGTTCACTGTATCTGAGAGTCAATAGAAAAGTAGAAAAGTCTGGAAGAACATCAAAGAACAAAGGAAAACACTGACCTCTGATTAAACTGTATGCACTGAATTATTAAAGAAAATGATTGCATAAATAAATTGGTTTTTTCGCACTGTGCAGCTAGACAAGAATGGTGTTTTTCCAAATTTGTTGTTGGTAGTAAAACACACAGACTTTCTTTTTTTTTAAATATACTCCTTTCAAGACAAATTCATTTTTAAATTCTGGAGAGGCAAATAAATTACTTAAGAAGATGATATCAACTAACAGTAATGAAATATTCAGATAATATTCATATAAACTATACTGTTCTAAGCATAATCCTTCCATATTTCTCAGGAATTTATTTTTGGTCATTCCATATTTCTCCCTGCAAATTACTTACACAGCCTTTTGGTTTGTTCTATAAAAATAACTTATTAAAAATGGAAATACAATTTTCTATATCTGAAAATTTAATTGTGTTAATGCAACCCTCTGTTTTGGGCTTAGAACTTGGAATACTGACATTCTAACATGGCAAATATGAATCTCTCTCTACGGGTCCTGACAGAAGGAACTTTATGGATCTTTCTGCCTTATCCTCTAGCTGCAGGTCATCGTCTGTGGTCTCTGAGGCATCTCATTGTTATACATAAATAAGTATTTCCAAGTAATAAATAAAATAAGAATTCCACTTATTGAATTTGTATTATATGCCATACTCTGTACTAAAGTTTTACATATAGTAAATTTCATTTACTCCCCAATATATGCCTATGGGTATTATCGACCTCATTTTACAAATGAAGAAATTGAAGTTCAGCAACATTAAATATCATGCCCCAGGTTACACAGCTGTTGAGTCACTTGTCTGAGAATTCAACCCAGGCGTGTTTATAAGGTATGAACCACAGTCTCTGCCTTTTGGGTATGTGCCATATTTTGCCTAAGTAGTGAAGGGATTCATTTTTACATGCTCCCTGGTCCAAAGAATATAAAATGGCATAATTTCAGCATCTAATAACAAACTGCAATTTGTGTTAATCAGTTGAACCTGCTAATAAAAAGGGAGATCAGTTACTCAACAACTTTAGTGTGTATTCTTCTCTGTTGCAAATATATATGGAGCAAGTGGTGTACATGAATTAATATATGTGTGTAATAATATTATAAAAGTTAATGTTTTTAAATATTTACCTTGTGCCAGGCAGTTAGAAGTGTCTTACAGCATAAACTCTTCCAGTGCTTACAGCAACTACATGAAAATGGTACTCTTATTACTCATATTTTACAAATGAGGAAATTGAGGGATAATGAGGTTAATTATCTTGTCCAGGTCCACACAACCAGTAAGTGAAAAACTGGAATTAAAGCTCAGGCAGTGAAGCACAAGAATTTAGACATTCAGCCACTACTCCATAAAGCAGATACACATAGAAAAAGATTTAAATCATGAATAATGAATGATTAATTAAAATGTATGAAAACCCAGCCTTTTCTTGGGGTTAATATTCTTATTTTTTAATTTTTTGGAAGTTCTAAAGATTTATAAAAGTTGAAAGAAAACTATAACAAACTTGCATAAAGTCACTTCCCAGCTTCAATGGTTACAGTATTTTGCTATACCATAATGATTGATCTATAAAATGTTCTATGAAATCCAGACTTGTTTATTTGGTGGCTTATGTGTGTTTTCAACTTGTTCATCTAGTTCCTATTTTTTCAATTCCTTTGCATCTTGGCCAGTATTTAGTATTACTAGTTGTGTGTATGTGTGTTTGTTATTTTGTCGTTGTGAATGGATTTAATTTGATTAATTGTAGTTTTCATTTTTAATTTGATTTCTGACTGATGATACTGAGCAATTTTTCATGTGCTTCTTGGCCATTTGTGTATATTCTTTAGAGAATTGTTTTATTTTTTTATTATTTTTTTTAAGATTTTTTATTTATTCATTTGACACAGAGAGAGAGATTACAAGTAGGCAGAGAGGCAGGCAGAGAGAGAGGAGAGAGGAGGAAGCAGGCTCCCTGCTGAGCAGAGAGCCCGATGCGGGCCTAGATCCCAGGACCCCGGGATCATGACCTGAGCCGAAGGCAGCGGCTTTAACCCACTGAGCCACCCAGGCGCCCTAGAGAATTGTTTTATTTCAGGTCATTTACCCATCTTTTTATTGGTTGTTTGTCTTTTTATTATTGAATTATAAGTGTTCTGTAATATATCCTGCATACTAGTCCTTTGTCAGATATGTTTCACAAATATTCTCAGTTTATTGCTTTCCTATTCATTTTCTTAGTAGTTTTTTTTTTTTAATGTGTAGAACTTTTTGATTTGATGAAGCCTAATGTATCTTTTATTTTCTCTTTTGGTTTGCTTCCTGTGACCTACCTAGAAATTTTGACTACTCCCAAGTTATACAGACATTCTGTGTATTTCTCTAACAACTTCTAACTTTAGGTTTTATGTTTAAATATATAGTTTAAATTATTTTTATGCATGATATTATATAGAGTCTGAAGTCATTTTTTTTCTTATCGATATGTAGTTATTATAATACCATTTATTGAAAAGGCTTTCCTCATTTGATTAGTTTTGGATATTTGTCAAATATTAGATGATTAAATAAGTGAAAATTTATTTCTGGGCTTGTTATTCTGTTCCATTGATCTATTTGTCAATTCTTATGCCACTATCATATAGCCTTGATTACTGTAGCATTATATGAGCTCTTCAAATCAGATAGTGTAAATCCTTTCATATTGTTCTTTTACTCAATTACTTGGACCGTTCTAGATGTTTGTATTTTTGTATAAGTTTTATAAGCAGCTTGTCAATTGTTTTGGCTGTTCACATTCTTTGTATATACATATAAATTTTGTAATCTGCCCTCAATTTCTGCAAAAAAGGCTCCAGGGATTTTATTAAGGATTGTATTAAATCTATGGAATAATTTGGGAGGATAGATATCTTTTAATTCATGGACATGTCATATTGCTCCATTTATTTAGAACTTCTTTAATTTTTGTCAACAACATTTTGTGGTTTTCATTATCTTGCATGGATCTTACATATCTTTTGTTAAATTTTTCTTTTTATATTTCATATAGCAATGCTATCATAGATGGAATTGTGCCATTTTCATGCTCTCTCTTTGCTGTGCTCTTGTGCACCAGTATCTCCTGGAAGGAAGCTTTTATACTTGTCTGGCATCCTGATCTTTGTGACTACCACCCAGGGGAACACCTTTTGACTGTCTGCGTCTGGAGGTCAGGGGAGCATGAGTTCCTGGTCCTTGGGACTGTAATAATTGATGTACCCCAAAAAGGAACTCATACCTCTGTTTGGCACTACAATTTTTGTGGCTGCTTCCAGGGGACACTTCTATATTGTTCGGCTTTGGAGGCCAGTGATGCTTATGCCTATGGGTCAGAGAAAGAGTTCTTAAATAGCTAGTACCCCTAGGGCACAAGAAGAGGCAACAGAGCCAGGAGCTTATCTTTCTCTGAATGAGACCTATTAACTAATCATCATAGTTGAAGCCTGAGGGGTAGGCTTCTAATTAAACATGCATCTAGTGGCTGGCCCTAATTCTACCAGAGACCTTGGAGAGAAACATTGTCTTTGCACTCTCCCTCTGCCATATTTCTGCCACTGTCTCCTGGAGGGGAGCCTTTTATATGGCAGGTACCTTGTTTTTACATCTGGTGCTCTAGTATTTGCAGCTGTTTTCTAGGGGATGCCCCTTGATTGCCTGGCTCTAGTGGCCAGTGGTGGGGAGGTGAGTTTAAATTTCTGTGGCTGTCAGAGACAGTTCTAGGCAAGCTGCCACTCCTAGGGCACTGCCCAGGCAGCAGACCGAGTCCTAATTTTTGCAACTTTCACCCAGGGAACACAGCCAGATCACCTGGCCAGAGGAGCTGATGCTTGCAGTCCCATAGGACTATATATATTTGCATTAAGAGCCACTGCCCAAGGGTCTGGCTTCCAAGCAGCCTGAATCATGGTGTTGAGACTTCCTCCTAAGGGACACTGACAGGTCTCACATCTTCAACTACTTGAAGCCATTAAGAATATAACAGGCTGCTTGGATAAACATAGAAGTTTGAAAGACAACAAAGAGTTGGGACAGGGTTGGAAGACAAGTTTAAATTACTACACAAGGCCACTTCTTCAAGATTGGGAAAGATGGTTGTTTGATCTTCTATAAGAAGCTACAATAGTCAAGAAAAATGGAGAAATGGAGGAATAAATTCTAAATGAAAAACAGATAAAACCTCATTTTAAAAAACCTTGCTAAAACAAAGATAACTATCTGATAAAGAGTTCAAAGTAATGTTCATAAAGATTCTCACTGAGTTTGGGAGAAAAATGGATGAGCACAGTGAGAACTTCAACAAAGGTATAAACAATATAACAAAGTACCAAACAGAGGTCACAGAGCTGAAGAATACAATGCCTAAACTGAAGAATGATCTAGAGGGATTCAACAACAGACTAAATGAAGTTTTAATCAACTCAAAGACAAGACAGTGGGACACACCCAATCGGACAAGCAAAAAGAAAAAAGGAAGGAAGCTATGTGAGGATAGATAAAGAGCTTATAGGACAAAATCAAATACATTAACATTCCCATTATATATAGGGGAATGGAGAAGGAGAAGAGAGAAAGGGGCAAAAATATTGTTTGAAAAAATAATGGTTGAAAACTTCCCTAATGTGGGGAAGGAAATAGACATCCAGATCTATGAAACTCAGAGAATTTCAAACAAGATGAATCCAAAGAGACCCACATCAAGACATAATATAACTAAAATGTCAGAAGTTAAAGATAACGGCCGAATTTTAAAAGCAGCAAGGAAAAAAGGGAGTGGCAGAATATATAGAAAGTGATGAAAGAAAAAAACAAAACAAAACAAAAAACAACCTTCCAACCAGGAATACTCTTTCCAGCAAAGCTATCATTTAGAATTGAAAGAGACATAATGAGTATTCTAGACAAGCAAAAGCTAAAGGAGTTCATTGTCACTAAAGTGGCCTTACAAAAAATGTTCAAGGGACTTTTTTAAGCTAAAAAGGAGAAGTACTAATTAGTAACAAGGAAACAAACATATGAAAGAAAAAGTTATACTGTGTATAACTTAGTATAAGTATAAAGTTATACTTTATATAAAGTATAAGTTATACTGAAAAGGTAAATATCTAGTAAAGGTAGTGTATTAATCACTTACAAATCTAGTATAAATGTTAAAAGACAAACTTAGTGAAAATAACTAGATAAAAATCATTAGTTAAGGAATACACAAAATAAAAAGATGTAAAATATGACACTAAAAACATAAAACGTGGAGGGGGAAGAATAAAATTTGAACTTCAAAATGAGCTCAAACTTAAGTTATTAACATAAATAGACTACTATAAATAGAAGTTGTTATATGTAAGCTTCATGGTAACCACAATGCAAAAACCTATAGTAAATACACAAAAAAATAGAGAGGATTCTAAATATAATACCAAAGAAAGTCATCAAACCACAAGGTAAGAGAAAAAGAAAAGAACAGAGAGGAACTATAGGAATAGTCCATAAACAATTAACAAAATGGCAATGAGTACATACCTATCAGTAATTACTTTAAATATAAGTGGATTATATTCTCCGATCAAAAACATAGAGTGGCTGAATGGTTAAAAAAACAAAACCCATCTGTATACTGCCTACAAGAGGCTTAGTTTAGATATAAAGACACACATAGTGCTGAAAGTGAAGAGACAGGAAAAGATATTCCATGCAAATGGGCACCAAAAGAAAGCTGGTGTAACTATGCTTATAGTAGACATAATAGACTTTAAAACAAAGACTATCATAAGAGGCAAAGATGGGTTTTACATAATAATGAAGGGGTCAGTTCAATAGGCGGATATAACATACAGAAACATCTGTGCACTCAACATGGAAGCAACTAAATGTCTAAAGCAAATATTAACAGCCTAAAGAGAGAAATAGACAGCAATACAATAATAGTAGGAGATTTCAATACCCCATTTGCATTGATAGATAGGTCATCCAGACAGATAATTAGTAAGGAAATATTGGCCTTAAATGGCATGTTAAATCAGGTGGACCTAACAAGTACGTAAAGAATATTCCATTCAAAAACAACAATGTACACAATTTTCTCAAGTGCACATGGAACATTGTCCACAATAGATCATATGTTAGGCCACAAAACAACTCTTAAAAATTTAAGAAGATTGAAATCATATCAAGCATCTTTTCTGATCACAATGATATGAAACTAAAAATTGATTATGCCAAGAGAGCCTGAAAACTTACAAAATGTAGAGATTAAACAACATGCTACTGAACAACCAATGAGCTAAAGAAGAAATCAAAAGAGGAATAAAAAAATAAAATACCTTCAGACAAATGAACATGGAAGTATAATGTACCAAACTTTGTGGGATGCAGTAAAAGCAATTTTGAGAAGAAAGTTAATAGCAGTAAGTTCCTAACTCAAGAAAAAAGAAAAATCTCAAATAAGTAAGTTAACTTTATGCCACAAAGATCTAGTGAAAGAGAAACAAATGAAGCCCAAAGTTAGTTGAAGGAAGAAAGAACAAAGATTAGAGCAGAAACAAGTGAAATAGAGACTAAAAAGATAATAGAGAAGATCAGTGAAACTAAGACCTGGTTGTCTGAAAAGATAAACAAAATTGAAAAAAGAGGACTCAAATAAAATCAGAAAATAGAAGGAAATTTCACAACTGATTCCACAGAAATACAACAGATTATAAAAGACTACTATGAACAATTACACTTCAACAAATTGAACAACCTAGAAGAAGTGGGTAAATTCCTAGAAACATACAACCTACCAAGACTGAATCATGATGAAATAGAAAACATGAGCAGAATAATTACTAGTAAGGGGATTGAATCAGTAATCAGAAACCTCCCAACAAACAAAAGTGTAGGACCAGATGGCTTCACTGATGAATTCTAAAAAACATTCAAAGAAAAATTAATACAAATCCTTTTCAAGCTTTTATAAAAAGTTACAAGAGGAGGAATCTCTTCTAGCTCATTTTCTTAGGCCAGCTTTACCAATACCAGACAAGGATACCACAAGGAAATAAACTATATGACAATATCCCTGATTAATGTAGAGGCAAAAGTCCGTAACAAAATATTAACAGACTGAATTCAATAATATGTTAAAGGGATCCTTTATAGACCATAATCAAGTGGAATTTATTCTAGAGATGCAAGGATGAATCATCTGGAAATCAATGTGATATAGTACATTAACAAAATGAAGGATGAAAACCATATGATCATTTCAATAGATGCAGAAAAAAAATTTGACAAAATTCAACATCCATTTATGATTAAAAACTCTCAATAAAGGGGGTATCGAAGGAACATTCTTCAGCATAATAATGGCTGTGTATGGGCGCCTGGGTGGCTCAGTGGGTTAAAGCCTCTGCTTTCGGCTCAGGTCATGATCTCAGCGTCCTGGGATCGAGGCCTGCATTGGGCTCTCTGCTCAGCGGGGAGCCTGCTTCCTCCTCTCCCTCTCTCTACCTGCCTCTCTGCCTACTTGTAATCTCTCTGTGTCAAATAAATAAATAAAAAATCTTAAAAAAAATAATAATGGCTGTGTATGATAAGCCCACAGCTAATATCATACACAGTGAAGAGCAGAAAGCCTTTACTGTAAGATTAGTGACAAGACAATGATTCCCACTCCCATCACTTCTATTCAATGTACTATTGGAAGTCCTTGATGAACAGCTGGGCAACAAAATAAATAAAAAACATCCAAATTTGTAAGGGAAGAAATAAAGCTGTCACTATTTATAGATGACATGATGTTGTATATAGAAAATCCTAAAGACTCCATCAAAAACTGTAAGGTTGAAGGATATAAAATCAAAATACAAAGTATGTTTCATTTCTATACACTAATAACAGACTATCAGAAAGAGAAATTAAGAAAAGATCTCATTTATAATTGCATTAGAAAAAATAAAATACCTAGGAATAAATTTAACCAAGGAGGTGAAAGACCTATATATTGAAAACTATAAGACATTAATGAAAGGAATTGAAGAAAACACAAATAAATGGAAAGATATTCTGTGCTCATGAACTGGAAGAATCAATGTTGTTAAAATGTCTATACTACCCAAAGCAATCTACAGATTCAGTGCAATTCCCATCAAAATTCCAGTGGCTTTTTTCAAAGAACTAAAGCAAATAGTCCTGAAATTTGTATGGAATCACAAACAAAACAAAACAGAACAAACCCACCAAAAAACAAAACAAAACAAAACAAAAACAAACAAAACAACCCAACCACCACCACCACCAACAACAAAAAACCCCCAAAAAACCTGAAGTAGCCAAAGTGCTCTTGAGAAAGAATAGAGCTGAGAAATCATGCTGTCTGATTTCAAACTATATTACAAATCTATAGTAATTAAAACAGCATGGTATTGGTATAAAAACAGACACACATCAGTGGAAGAGAATAGAGAGCCCAGAAATAAACAGATACATATATGATCAATTAATTTATGACAGAGGAACCAAGAATGTACAATGGGGAAAGGACAGTCTCTTCAATAAATAGTATTGGGAAAATTAGACAGCCAAATGGAAAATAATGAAAGTGGACCACTATCTTACAATATACACAAAAATTAACTCAAAATGGATTAAAGACTTGAATGTAATATCTGAAACAATAAAACTTCTAAGAGAAAACATAGGTGGTAAGCTCCTTGAGCTAGGCTGTGGCAATGATTTTTTGAATTTGATACTGAAAGCAAGTAAAAGCAAAAACAAGTAAGTGGTACTACATCATACTAAAAAGCTTCTGCTCAGCAATAGAAACCATCAACAAATGAAAAGGCAATCTACTGAATAGGAGAAGTTATTTGCAAATCATATATCTGATAAGGGGCTAATAGCCGACATATGTAAAGCACTCATACAACTCATAACAAAAACAAAAACAAAACAAAACAAACAAACAAACAAAAATCCTATTACAAAATGAGCAGAAGATCTGCGTAGAAATTTGTCCAAAGAAAACATGTAGATGGCCAAGAGGTACACGAATATAAGTTCAACATCAGTAGTGAGGGAAATACAAATCTGAGCCATGATGAGCTGTCACCTCATATCTGTTAGAATGGCTATATGAAAAAGACCAGAAATAACAAGTGTTGGTGAGGTTGTGAAGAAAAGGGAACCCTTGTGCACTTTGAGTATATAAACTGGTGGCCACAGTACTGAGGTTCCTCAAAAATTTAAAAATAGAACTACCATATGATCCAGAAATTCTACTTCTAGATATTTATCTGAAGACAACAGAAGCACTAACTTGAAAAGATATGTGTGCACTAATGTTCATTGCAGCATTATTATTTACAATAGCCAAGATATGGAAACAACCTAAATATCCATCAATGGCTGTAATGGGTAAAGAAAATGTGGCTTTATATATATATATATATATATATATATTTACTACTTTTAACATTAGATCTGCTATTATACTCTCAGCCTATGAGCAATATCTTTTCATATTGTCTAAATTGAACTTCAGTATTAGCTAATAATTAAGATAAATAATTATTTATTTAAATTGTCATGCATACCAGTAAATATACACTGATAATCAATGTAAAATAGAACTTTAGGTCATTTTTGAGTTCCTGAAAAGGCTCATCATTAAATACATTGGCTTGTGTTATGTAGGAATCATGTTAATCAATCTGGAGAAAATTATGTGTTTTACTGGAATTTGGTAGATATATTGTAGTCTCTTAAAGCAGTTACTTAAAAAAATACTTTGAGAGGATGCTTTGAAATTAGTTGAAATTGTTGCTGCTAAGTATATATTTGTCAAAAAAAAAAAGCAGCATCTCATATCTCTTTGAGTGTAAAGCTAAACTTAAAAACTGAGACACGGGCGCCTGGGTGGCTCAGTGGGTTAAAGCCTCTGCTTTCGGCTCAGGTCATGATCTCAGGGTCCTGGGATCAAGGCCCGCATCGGGCTCCCTGCTCAGCAGGGAGCCTGCTTCCTCCTCTTTCTCTGCCTGCCTCTCTGCCTACTTGTGATCTGATCTCTCTCTCTCTGTGTCAAATAAATAAATAAAATCTTTAAAAAAATAAAAATAAAAACTGAGACACTTTGTATTCATAGATTGTATAAGAAGACAAATAATGTTGTTCAGATCATCTATGAGCCTACTTAATTTCTTTCTAGTTTTTTCACATAACAGGAAAAATGTATCAAAATCTTCAACTATTGTTCTGTAAATGACCATATTCCCCTCTAATTCTGTTCATTTTTGTTTCATGAATTTTGATGATTTCTTTTTAGGACCAAATTTCTTTTATGAGTGTTTTGTTTTCCTGATGAAGTAACTCATTTATCATCAGTAAGTGTATGCCTGGTAACACTCTTTGAGTTGAAGTCCATTTATCTGATGTATAATAGAAAATCCCCATTAAGCTTGTTGTTTGAATGGTATATTTTTCTGTGTCCTTTTACCTTATATTTAAGCTGTATCGTTTGTGGCTAGCATTTGTTTTTTTCTCTTTTTTATACATTTAGGTAAACTTTACATTTTAACTGGGGAGTTTAGTCCATTATTATTTGATGTAATAATTATTATGGTTGAATCTGTGCATACTATTTTATTATATTTCTGTTTTTCTCTACTCTTTTTTTAATCCTCTTTTCCCTCTTTCTGGCCTTCTAGATTATTTAAAATATTTTTAGATTTTAAATTTAATTTCTTTAATAATTTTTTTTATTAAATCTCTTTGCTTAACTTGTTGTGACTCTAGGGATTCAAATATCTACCTCCTTAATGTATCAGTCTGTGTCACTTCACCAAAAAGACATAGAAAACTTGAATCCATATAGGTCTCTCAACACTTACCCTCCCACCCGTTAGTTACAGTTATCACATATATCTTATCTACATATACTACAAACTCCACAATATAATAATGTAATGTTTACTTACATGTTTACTTAGATAGTTATATGTATTTTAAAGAAATACAAGGAAAAACTGTCTTCTGTAGGTACCTAGGTACTTTTAGTGTCAATGCTTTTCATTCTTTCCAGAAGATGCATGTTTCCTTTTGGTACCAATTACCCTAACCTGAAGAACTTTATTTAGTATTGCTTTTACTGTTGATTGACCAATGAACTCTTCTTAGTTCACTTTTATCTTTGAAGGATATTTCCAAGGGCTATTGAATCCTGGGCTGATAGTCCTTTTTTAAAAGAACTTTAAAGATTTTTTTTTCCCACTGTTTTCTGGCCAGTATAGTTTCTGCTGAGAATCCAGTGGTCATTTGAATTGTTTTGACCTGCATGTAATGTATCCTTTTCTTCTATCTACTTTGAAGACTTTTTGTTCTGTGTGTGTGTGTGTGTGTGTGTGTGTGTGTGTTTAACAATTTTTTTATATTGTGACTAGGCCTGGTTTTATTTATATATATCCTGCTTGTGATTTGCTAAGCCAGGCCTTTGAATGCATAAATTTATGTCTTTACTGAATTGTGAAATATTTGACCATTAATTCTAATACAATTTCTGCCCCTCTCTACCTTCTCTCCTTCCTAGACTCCCATGCCGTATATGTTAGGTCATTAGATATTATTGTCCCCGAGATCCTTGAGTCTCTCTATTAACTTTCTAAATATATTTTTTCTCTGTTCTTTAAATTGTGACTTCTATTATTCTATCTTCAAATTTACTGACTCTTTTTCTTGGTTGACTCTTTTCTGCTATCCAATAAGCTATTTTATTTCAGATATTTTAAGTTCTATGTTTTGTATTATCTATCCTCAATAGTTTATTTTTTCTGACAGTTATTTTCCTTTATTGGAGTTCTTTTATCTCATTGTGTGTGGTTACAATAACTGCATCAAATTCTGCTAATTTCAATCTTAAAATCATCTCAGTATAGATTTTCATTTTTTTTGAGAATGTGTTGTATTTCTTTGTCTTTCATTGTAAATGTTATATTGTAGAATCTTTGAGTTTTATTTTTTATTTTTTTTAAAGATTTTATTTATTTATTTGAAAGAGAGAGATTACAAGTAGGCAGAGAGGCAGGCAGAGAGAGAGGAGGAAGCAGGCTCCCTGCTGAGCAGAGAGCCCAATGCAGGCCTCAATCCCAGGACCCTGAGATCATGACCTGAGCCGAAGGCAGAGGCTTTAACACACCGAGCCACCCAGGCGCCCTATTCTTTGAGTTTTATATCATCCTGGGAGGTATTGTTACTTTTGTATAACAATAATAATAATGATAATGATGATAGTGATATTCCAAATATTTGAAAAATGATTATAGTGTGAATTAAGGGAAGTAACTACTATGGCTTTTATTTAAAGTTTTCTTTCTTTAAAAATTTTTTTTATTGAGGTGTAGTTGACATAACATTATATTACTTTCAGATGTGCAGCATAGTAATTTGATATTCTTATATATTGTGAAATGATAAATGGGTTTCTTTTAATGCAGAGTAAAAAGTATTTTCTCAGTTAATACTCGGGTTATCAACTGGTAACTGATGAGGGGGAGAATCATTATCTGGATCTTCTCATTATGTTTATCACGGTGAAACTCAGTCATAGTTCCTTTTATAGTTACTCAGGCAGAAATGGTGAGAATTGAGACCTTGTCACAGACCCCACTTTCTTTACATCTGGTATAGAACTTAAAATTGTACCTTGCTTTCTGAGGCTCTGCTGATAGATGGTGGGTCAACGATTGTCTATGTCTGCTTATTTTGCTATTTTATGCCATCAGAAAATAATTTAATTGCAAAGGTATTACATGATATTATGAGTAAGGAGAGTTTTAGTGAACCTAATTCCACTCCTTCATTGTTGGCAGAGCTATCTCTGACATAAAACAATAATTGAGATTATAGTTACTCTTAGGTACAACTCAAAGATACTGTATTTAGTACAAAAGCAAGTGAAACAAAATAAAACAAGAAACCATTTTCTTAGATTATAGAGAATATTTTCCTGCCATTTAACTTAAGTATGGAATTAACTTTTCCTCAATGCTAAGGTCAAACTTTTCCTTGTGTCTGGATGATAGCTGATAAAATTTTTCATCCATCCTCGTTGTAACATCTACATGATTTAGGACAGTTTTATATGCAGCCTGTCTTTCCTTCTAAATGTCTTTGCATGTCACAGTTTGATGTTGATTCAGCCCCATTTTTTTTCTTTTTCTTCTGCTCCTTCCATTTTTGTCTTCACTATATTTTCTCTCCCATTTTTCTTTATTTTGCAGAAAATTGGTAGGTGATTGGATTATTAAGAAAATAAATATTTTTACCCAAACATGGAAAAACTTGAGATACATTGAACTCATGAGCAATGGAGAGACTGACTATATTGTTCTTCGATCAGGGGCACATTAATATTTAGCCTTTCTGGTGTTCGCTCATCACAACTGACAGACATGCTTTGGTTGTGAGTTTGGAATATGAATATAAATGTGGCTTATGGAGAGAATGGAGGATTTTGCTTAATGAAAATATCTAAAAATAGGTTGGTATAACTAATTAATATTACTCATATGTTTAAAGAGATCATATACTTAATTAGAATAAGGTTTAAAGAAATATGACTTCTTGTTTTAACTAGAGGTCTTATTAATCTTTATTGATTACTAAATCCCTTCTTAATCCAGCTCTGAGATTTTGAAGGTTTGGGGTTTTTGCTACTCTACCAGCAACTTTTTTCAGCTTTTCTTATTCTATTCTTTAATTTTTTTTCTTTTTTTTAGTAAAGAATAACAATTACTTCTAAAATGGTAGGGAGAGAAAGTGATGCAGCCTTGTGAGGGCACTGTGCTCCACAAATCATCATAAATAAATTTTCTTTAGACAAAGGGTGCTTTCTGACTTTGTCATTGTTTCTTCAGAAAGCCTGCTTTATGTCCTATACTAAACCTCTATGGATATCCCATAAACCAGCGGAATCCACTCAAGATAATTGGGACACTTCTTTTTATGAAAACCTTAGAATTAAAATTATACACATATACATATATATCTGTTTCATAATTTTTTATGCACAGTAAATTTATTAAATAGTCACAAAATGATTTGTAAAGTACAAAAACTGTCTTCAAATCATTCCTCATCTCTGGAAAAATCTTAAATACGAATTGTTCAGAACTTTCGACAATTTATAAATTGGTACTCCATTAAAATTCAGTCACAAAATGAACATTTCTATTAGAATAAAATAAATCTGTATTCAAGGCCGAAGTAGCCTAAACTGTTTTAAATGTTTGCTTTAAAATAATGACCTTCATTAACTATGGCACTTGTTTTATTTTATGGTGTCTAAAAATTAGTCTACATAAACAATGCTGCAATAAATATCTTTATGCATATAGTGATATATCTGGTAACTTTAATAATAAAAACTTATTTGTTCATCAGAATATAGGTACTTTTTATAAGGCATTGGCTCTGATTAACACCTTGCTTCTTTTTAAATTTGCACTGATTTACAATTCCAACCCTGCAGAGTGGTGTGTGCAAGTTTTCTTAAACCCTCCCCCCAAAACTGAATAGGATCATTCCTTTAAAAACCTTCCTGGGGAGGCTTTCTCTAACTCTCCAGCTTGGGTTTAATCCCCTTGCTACAAACTCCCATGACAGCCTACACTTATACTTCCACAGGTTCCAGTAATAATTATGTAGTAAGAACCTAAAAAATATTAAAAATAAGCAGACAAATAAATAAAACAAAATCTAAAGTACACTTTTCACAAGAACTTCTTCATCATATTATAGTAGTTCTGTTTACTATGTTCCATTTATGTTACCATTGTTATTAGTGATTTTAAATGAGAGATTTTGTGCAGTTTTGACAGATGAGGAAAACATGTGAAATGGAAGATAATTCTGAATAGGTTAGAAATTTATTTTTATGTTCAATGTATGTTAAGAAAAACCCTCATAATGTAATGAATAGATATAAAATTTTTATCAAAAGAAAGTTGGTTTCTCCTTAGCTCATTAAATAAATGCTGAACAATCATTTAAAGAATATTGGTTGGAAGAGTTCCAAGTTATTAGCCTACCCAGAGCACTCATATACCTCAGTATAGTTTTGCCTTGTGAGTAATAAGGCAGTGTGCCTGAGAACCCGTAGTTTGCAGTTCGTGGTAGATCCCAACATTGTATCCTCTCACTCATTCTTGATGTAATAATACCTGTCATGACCTAGACTTTGAGGTTGCTAGACATTTACAACTTTACATTTTAACTCAGGCTGTAGTAATTTTTTTCCGCAAATATTTTTGCAAGTTTAAACATTTCAAGTGGTGAGTAGTTCATTTTGACAGCAATCAAACTCTATTATCAAGAGTGGATTTCTATTCTTCAGTGTTCTGAAGTGATTATTAATTTTTTTGGCCATAAACATTAAAGTCTAGTTCTTGGCAATTTTCCTAGAGACTTGGGAAGATACTATCTTATGTCTCAAATCTCTAAAGTATATAAATAAATCTCCAGGTCTAAAGGAGTAATTTCAATGAAATGTGATACCTTTATTCATGTGTGAACTCTTAGATGACACAAATTAAGTTGATTTGAGGTTTGTGCCATGTCAAGCTATGTATTTAATAAATGCTTCCAGAGAATATGAATTACTACTCCGATGTTGCCATGATTCTGTTTTTTACGAGAGAACTACATACTTTTCTAGCTCTTTTTTTCCTTCATGTGTATACGTTTTAAGTTCGTTGTGTGTGTGTGTGTGTTTGTGTGTGTGTGTGTTATGCCAAATATTTAAGTATATTCTTTATGCTGAAGAGTGTATGTAGGGATTTTTTTTTTCTATTCTAGGAAATCAGTCACCTGCAGGAAAGGTATTAATAATTTGGTTTAGCATATAAATGATTCACACACCTGTACCCCTTGGGCAAAGAATAAAAATAAATTAAAAAAAAATACTAAGTGTAGAACAACTGGGGAAGAGAAATAACAAATGGCACACATCACTGAATTTTAATTGACACCCTGTTCCCTGGCAGGACTTACAAATTCCGGTAAGAACCTTCAAAGAGGGACTTCCTGTTAAAACATTGAGAGGAAGCAGTCATCAGGTTAGCAGTAGATGCTAAAAATGCACTTCCAGGTGTTGGAGACTGTTGTATTTTTATAAACAAAAGCTGAATTACAAATGATTGCAATGTATTTATGAATTATGTAATTTTATAGACCTTTTACAGCTTATGATGCCTATGTAAAGTATCTCCTTTTCCCTCACAAATAATAGAAGATATGTGTGTATGCATATGTACACACATACATATATAATTAACATTTATCTATATGACTATAATTAACCCTAGCTTACAAATGAGAAAATTCACCCCTAAAGACATCAGATGACTAACTTGAGGCATAGCTATTAAGATCCATATATAACAACTTGGATACTTAGAATCCTGGGTGAGGCCTATCAAGTAAGTATAAGAAGCATGATGGCAACAAATAGAACAAATTCATTTGCAAATATTTGCAGACTGCCTACTGTGTGCAAACAGGGAAGGAACTCCATTTTCTCATCGCTCAGCTGCACTTTTTAAACCAATTGGCTGTTTTATAGTTGCATTTTCATCATTATAAAGGCATGACCCTCTCCTGGGCTTCAAGCCAAATACCGAACAGCATGAGATAATGTGCAAAGGCTTATTCCTGTCATCTGATAATTTATAAAGCAAAATGGTCCATAAGAAAGATTTCTATAAATATGTTTTATATGAAATAATTTGTAAGAGATTTTACTTTTTGAATTAAACCATTTATTTTCACTTATATTTTAAGATTGTTGATCAATTTGGTCTACTAAGTTGTTACAGAAGCAGACATTCCTAGTGCCTGCCGTTCTCCCTGGGAATTCTTGTCACTTTGTGGGAACCACATTATCTTTTCGAGGCCACCTGGGGATAGTTTATTAATTTGTTGGTTTACCAGTCTCTAATTATCCTGAAATACTACTGCTATTTCCAAAGGTGCTACGGGGAACAGCACTGTAAATCTGATACTTGGTAATTTTCACTTTATGATACTTTTCATGGGAAATTCTGAATGCATATCTAGAAGGGACCCCTGGCTGGAGTTCTTTTCTCCATCACTTATTATCCCCCATTGAAGACACTTTGTTTCCTTGCTCATGAAGAGAAAAAAATAACACACTTGAATTATTGGCAGCAAAATAGGAAAATAGCAATGTGAGAAATGTGGTAATTAGGAGGTCTACAATGGCACATATCTGCCATAAACTGTCAATTAATCTTGATGATAAGAACTGTAGTCAACTTAGTTACCAATAATTCCTCTTTCCAGAAGATCTTGACAACTGTCAACGGCCAATGCAGTTTCTAACTTTTCTTCTGTTTCATTGAATCACTATGGGCACATACTTTACCTCACTTCAGAATTTTCATCTGTAGACTAACGGGAATATTATTTCTAGCTATTGAGCATAATCCATGTATTTGCTTATTTATACATTATATAGAACATGCGTATAAAGCATTGGGTGAATTCATGAAGAAATGTGTGGAATATATTCCAAGATTCTTAAACTGATAGCTCATAGTATGCTTCAGCCTTTTCAGAAACAAGTGTTTTAGTTTCCTTTGCATGAAATTTATTTCAAACTCATTTTTTCATCAGCTTAAGTAATTTAAAATGTAGCTTAAAAGGGGGAAAATAGAGTTTGCAATGCATATCTTGGAGTTCAAATGTTCTGATGATATGAGAACCCTTGAAGTCTCTTGACCTCACATTTGTTCTCTGTACTAGTCTACTGCCATTCACTGCCCAAAGTTATTAAAGACCTGTTTACACTGTTTCCATTTCTCCTTTTCCATTCACTCTTCAAACCACTCCAATCTGGCTTCACATCAATTCTGCACCAAAATAGATTTGATCAGACCTTGATGTCACCAAACATCATCTTTCATTTCTCCTAATTCTTGATCTCTCAACAGCATTTGACCTGACTGGCCACTTCCTCTTTCCTTTATCTTTTCTTCCTACCACTTTCATTTTTTTTTCCATTTAGAATTCCCTGCAGACTTGTCCTCTAAAATGTGACTATTTATTTTCAGAGTTCCTCAAGACTGAAAACTCCTAAATATATATATATATATATATATATACATATATATATATATATATATATATATATATATGGGTAGGGCCCCAATTCTAAGCAGTAGGCTCAGAAATCCAAGAGCCTGCTTGACATCTCCAGCTGGAAGTCTCCTAGATGTCTCAACTTTACCAAGTCTGTAGCTGATCTTCCTCCTGTGTGCCCCATCCCCCTTTACCATCCAGCCTTTCTCTTATGTTGAGTCTCAGTAAATCGTATCTCTTTTCAGCCATTGCTGGAGTCAGAAAACAGGGAATCATGCTGGTCGTCTATCTCATTTTTATCCCCTTTATCAAGTTACCACTTTTAATTTCTGAATCTACCTTCAATTTGCCTATTTACAGTTTGCACTGCTGTAGCCTGAATTCATGTCACTCTGATCTTTTGCCTGGGTCAGTTTCTGCATTAGCAGATCCTCACTGAGCATCTTATGTCTAATCTAGCCACCACATTGCAGCCAAAGTGAACTCTTAAGAACACAGATCTGTCCTGTTGCTGCCTTACTTAAATCTCTGCATTGGCTTCCCACAATTCTTAGGAAAATGATCTCATGTTTAATATAGCCCATGATGCCCTACAGGTTTAATCCCTGCCATTTTTCTAGCTTAATTTTGTGCTGTTCTCCTTCTAAGTGTCTCTTACTATACCAAGCACTTTTCTGTCTCAGGACTTCATCACATTCCGTTCCGTCAATCTTGACAGTTCTCTGTACCCATTGAACCCTATCGCATCCCTTTACCAGTAAATAACTATTTTTCAAAGCTCAGTGAAAATGTTCGTTCCTTAAAAGCCTTCCCTGACCATTCAGGATTCTCTTGTTATGAAATCCTATTGACAATATAGTCTTCTCTAGCACTGAATTTAGAACGATCACTAAATAATGGCTGAAAGGACTACTTGTTTGAAGTCTTTCTCACCTGCTATAATATATACTCCATAGGATAAAAATAAAACAAATTGCATTTATATTGATCATGCTGTACAACATTCAAATAATACCTTGCCATGAAAGTACTTTAATGTATATTTAATTAATGAATGATTGAATAGTAGTAATTTAAATGGTAACTGATACTAGGTATTTCTAAAACTACTGGCACATAGTAGGTACTTAATAAATGTTTATAAATAAATCAATGGCTATAGTTTTTAAAAAGATAATATTTTTGTTTAAATAGAGGATGTTCCTGATAAACATTGAACCCTGACCAGCTTATTAATTCTACCTTTTATTATCAAAATGATGTTTCTTATCTTTTGCTGTTTCAAAAGGATTTTTCTGTCCTCTTTTTTTTTTTTAAAGTAAGCTTTATGCCCCATGTGGGGCTTGAACTCATGATCCTGAGATCAGGAGTTGCATGCTCTATGGACTAAGCCAGCAGGTGCCTCTTGAAAGCATGCTTTTCAGAGAAAATAATTTTGAATTCTTGGATGTCAACATATTGAAGTTGTTAGTTACCATTTTATATCTAGGAAGTGTCTTCCTGTCAGTGTCAACATATTTTAGATTTTAACAAAATGAGGTTGAATACTTTTTCTGCAGCTTTTAGGTTTAACTTATTTTGTTATTATATTATTTCAGAATTTTTTTAAACTCCCAAAAGTTTAGGGACAAATTCAGTATCCTCTGCTGAATTGTAACATTTCCTTTAATGATGTGTTTAGATAACAGTCATTAGTACAGTTCTGTGACTTAATTAACTATAGAAATTAATATATCATGTTCTAGTTGTTGCAGACATTTCAGAATATCATTTTAGGTAATCTCTATTTTGACATTGTGGTAGCTTTTCTGACCAGCTGTTGTATTTTGTTACTTAATGTGCTAATATGCACATAAAATGCCATGTCATATATTTGATTAATTTAAAATATTGATGACTATAGGATTGGTTCCTTTGGAATGCGATGTGTATTTAACATGAATTTTAAAACATTATTCTGGGAAGAGGATCTTAGGTTTTATCAGATTGCCAAGGGTTCCATATAACATAAATGGTAAAGCACTCCTGCATTATACTATTTTTTTTGGTTGTGTCATTTATTGTGTTTGGTGTTCATTGAGAAAAACTCTTGAAGGAAGAGACTCCAATCTTTTTCAAAAGAAAGATCGAAATGAAAAAGAATGCCACAGGTCCTACATTCAAATTCAGTTATAAAACCTTTTTTTACAAACTGTTTGTAGGTAAGTTCCTTACCTTAATATGTAATATTCTTTTCCACCTCTCTTTTGCTTTGTGCCCAAACTCTACTTGTTTCAGGCTGAAAGAGGTTTTGAAGTAGAGTTGGGTCCCTGAACACTTGCTACTTCACACCTCTCTGCAGGGAAGTAATTCTTTTGGATTAAATTTTTCACTTCCACTATGGGGAATAAATACGTGTTTGCTGATAATCAGAAAGAATTAACCTCAGGCTCACTCTATTCTGGGCCACACAAATATATGCTTCTGAATAGAAGGAGATTGCAAGAAGCATCCTTATCATTTTATCACACTGAGAGTGGAGGAGTTGGTAGAGGAATCTTTTCGAGGCTGGTAAAGGACAATCAAATCTATCCAATTAAAATGAAAAAAAGAGAGAGAGAGAGAGAGAGAGAGAGAGAGAGAGAGAGCACAATTGCCCTTCTCTTTTAAACTAGATTTGGTTGTTGTTTGAACTGAATTTTCCATTTCTTATGGTCATTAACCACCAAATAAGAGATAATATATTTGAATTCGAGGATTTCCATTGAAAGTATAGTTCCACTTAGTATTTCCACCATGATATATTGGCCTTAAATAAATGATCAATTAACCATTTGTTTTAGTGAAATTTACAAGTAGTTTTTGATTGTTTTTGTACATGTAGAAATTTTGTCTCATATATTTTATTGATGAAGTTCTTTTTTAATTTTTTTTTATTTTTTTTATTTTTTTAAATTTTATTTATTCATTTGACACAGAGAGAGAGATTACAAGTAGGCAGAGAGGCAGGCAGAGAGAGAGGAGAGAGGAGGAAGCAGGCTCCACGCTGAGCAGAGAGCCCGACATGGGCCTCGATCCCAGGACCCTGGGATCATGACCTGAGCCGAAGGCAGCGGCTTTAACCCACTGAGCCACCCAGGCGCCCGATGAAGTTCTTTTTTTAGAAAAAAAGATTTTATTTATTAATTTGAGAGAAGAGAGAAAGAGAGGGAGAGCATGAACCAGGGGGAGGGGCAGAGGGAGAAGGAGAGGGACAAGCAGACAATCCATTGAGTAGGGAGGTTGAAGTGGGGCTCAGTCCCAGAACCCCAAGATCATGAGTTGAGCCAATGGTAGCTGCTTAACTGACTGAGCCACCCAGGCCCCCCTGAAGTGATTTCTAAATGTATTATATCTTTACTTGCTTTTATACACACACAGACACACACAGAGGCACACACACATACACACGCACGCACACACATACACATGCATGCATACACACATCTGCATTCTAAAAATGATTTAATTATGACCATAAACATTGCATTCTGTTAATTATGGTCCACTCTCTCTGAGATTTTAAGATTCCTAATAACGACAGCAAGTGTTGGTATTGGAAAGGACATTGGGTTTGAAGCAAGAGAGCTGGGCTTGATTTCTGGCTCTTCTGTTGAGTATGTAGTTTTGTGATCACAGGCAATTTATTTAACCACAGCTCAGTTTACTGAACTGTAAAAAGAGAGTGTGAATACAACCTCATTAATTGAATGAAATAGTAGATGCACATTGAGAGGTACATATCTGGTACCTAATAAATGGTAGTGATAGCATTAGTGTGTTGTAAAAGTCTATCATCAAGACAACTGAATACTTTGTGTTTTTTCCTATATGAAAGGTCTACTCTAGGATTCTTTTGTCTGCTTTTAGTGGCTAACATATCATTGCTGAAAAGTTATTTGTATCTTGTAGCTTCTTATTTTTGCCTTGGCCTTTTCTTCCTCTCTGTAATTTTGGTTCATAATTTTTAGTGCTATGATCAGCAGTTCTGTCATGTTGTAGACAAGCATAGCACATTTGATCAGTGAATTAGTGAATCATGTCATGATTCATGTGAGTATTTTTTTTCTAACAGATCCTATTGTCTTTTGGATGATTTTATGTTTGTTTAGAGGCTTTTCTGTTGGGTCTATTTGAGATTATGGGAACTGCCATGAATAGGCAAATATAATCAGGGCTGCTTTCCTATGTAATCTTCAATGTCCCCTAGGTCTGCAGTCACACAGCTAAGGGGACATCTTTCTACCTTTAGGCATGCCAGAGGACAGTGCATTGGGCAGGGATGCATGATTTTTCCTGTAGACGTTCCTTTAGCTTACAGTTACTCTCCTCTGGAGCACAATGCTCCTGCTTTCCCCTAAGACTCTGTGTTCTGGAGCTCTGGGGCATTTGTCAGTCCTCTGAGCTATTCAACACACTGTTCTTGTCCTGCTGGCTAAGCGAGAAGTCCACAGCTCTTCGGTTTGCTCTCCCGAAATATAGTTCTCTAGTCATCTCAAACTCTTCTCTCTAGGGAAGACAGCCATGGGATGAGGTTGAAGTAGGCAGTATGGGTTCTGGTGGGGTTGAGCCCAGCCTAAACTATATGCTTGGATGGACTGCACATTCTGACACCCTGACCCTGTGGCTCTAGTTCAACCAGCCCATCTCCACCAGATGCCTTCTCACTCATTTTCTCACAATTTTCCTTTAGAGTCTTGCTGTTTTCCTGACCTTTTCACTTCGTAGTTCCATAATCCCAAGTCCATCGGAAAGATGTTGCTTCTGAAATAGGTTCAAATCTCTTTCCCAAAGGCCCATTTTAAGAATATTTTGAGACAAGAGGTTCATCAAATATTCTCTAATAGGTTTCCCTCCCTCTCTGGCCCCCAACTCCAAACAAGGCACAAAGTCAAATTCTAATATAACCTTCAGCTCTGGCTGAGCCAAACCATGCTGTTTCAAAAATAAGTTTGGCAAATCTTGTTGTTTCAACATTTAGATATTTTGAGAAGAAAGATTTTAAATGTCATTTTCATCCTATTTGCCATTTGCCATCCATTTGCCATTTACTGTTCTTGTTACCCTGTTTTTATGGATGTGCTTTTCTCTTAGTCAAGTTTTTTCTATCAAAAATATATTTAAACTGTAAATAGTATTTGTACATTAATGAATTTTTCATATTTTTCTTTTCATCAGCAAACAATAAATTTACCTAAAAATTTAGGTAAATTTGTGAACATTAGAAATTATACTTTACATGAAAATACAAGGTTCATGTAGAACTTTTTTTGAATTTTGAAAATGCCACCATATCCTTTCTTTTTCTCCGAATTCATGAATTGATTGTATTGATGTGTTTTTCATCAACGAGTTAATCTTAGGAGAATAGATTTGCTTTAAAAGGATTGTGAGAAATATCTGACTTTAATGTTCAAATGACCCGTAATGTGAAGGAAATAAGCACAAGGAAGTAGGCTCCAGTACACAGAACAGAGTTTTTAGTCCTAGGAATAGATTAGATGGCTACAACACGTTCAGCTGTATTGGGAATTTATATATGGAGAAATGTAGCAAGGTTAATTCTTCACTTAAGGGATCAAATGTAAAGCAGACTTAAATAGCTTCTAGTTTGCTCCATTATGATTATGGTGTTAGTTTATCATCATTTACTCCTAATGTTTATTTTATGCCTCTACATGAAGGATAGACTTTGTTGTCTGTTGGTTTTGTCTTGTTGTGGGGATTTTTTGCAGTTATTTCTTGTAAGCTCTTATTTCTTAATGTTTCACAATTTAATTCAACAAACATTTATTCCATGCCAAATCTGGAAAAGGCTTTGTGAGATACTATTGGAGTGACAGAAATGAATAAGAAATGAGTTAGCTCCTAAGCTACTGAGGCAAAAACAAAAACAAAAACAAAAACAAAACAAAACCCTATAGACAACTAATTCGTACAGAGCAAAGGAATTGAGAGCTGTAACAAGTATGCAGAGGGACAGTTTTTTTTTTTTTTTAAGATTTTATTTATTTGACACAGAGATTACAAGTAGGTAGAGAGGCAGGCAGAGAGACAGGCAGAGAGACAGGGAGAGGAGGAAGCAGGCTCCCTGCTGAGCAGGGAGCCCGATGCGGGCCTAGATCCCAGGACGCTGAGATCATGACCTGAGCCGAAAGCAGAGGCTTTAACCCACTGAGCCACCCAGGCGCCCTGGAGGGACAGTTTTAAACTGGGTATGGAGACGAATATTTCTGGATTTCATGAGAGATTCTTAAAAAAAGAAGTGGGATTTTTGGTTGCTGGACCTAGCATTCCATTAATAGCTTGTGAATAATATGGATTATTATTAGAGATCTGTTTTTTTATATTCAAGTATGATGAATGGAAAAAAATTAAACATTTTAAATCTAAAAATTATGACAGGTGAAAAGCACACATAAGCTCTGTATCACATGTACTTTTCTTTGGGAAGCAACATAAAATCAGAGAATAGGAAAGTGGCTTCATCTGAAGGGTCCTTCTAGGAATCACTAACATTTGAGTTAAAATTAGGTAATTTTTTCAAATAAATATAGCTTTCATCCCAGTAACTGTGTTTAACTCTTATACAATCTATCTAGTCAACAGAAACGTGAAGTTTCACATTGCTTTTCTTGCCACCATTTGCTGTTTTGGACAAAACTGATTAACTGAATCTGGAAGTTTTTGTTTTAATTTTTATTTATTTACTTTTGGGGGAATAAATCCAACAGATTTTGAATGGCTTAGGCAAAGACATTTATTTTTATTATGAGCTTACTTTTCTGTAAGATGCTCAGAGTGTTTAAGGGCTTATTAGGGACATATTTAGAAATCAAACAGAGAAAAGGTTTTAATAAAGCTATGTTTCACAGTATCTTTCTAAATCTCTTGCATATCCATTAGCTCAGTTACCAAAGCTCATGCCATTTTGTGATTGTGGAACTTTAATGAAAGCGTTCCCATTCCCCTCTTTTAATTGTTGGGTCTGAGCGAAGTATTAATTGTCATCAGTACTAAAAAATTTGTACTAAATGTTAAGTCATGTGACTAAATCCAAGAAAAAAAGTAACAAAAAAACACAAAAATAGAGCCATTCCTTAATATTCTCCCTTCCTCTCTTCAGTACTATGGGAGTTTGTCATATTTTATTTATTTCTGTACAAATTTTATAAATCTCTATGCTCTTTTGGTGGCAGACCTATCTTTATGTCCTTACAATAGATACATGGTCCTTGCATGTAAAAGATACTTGATAACTATTAGACCAAATCATGTAAATTGCTGTTTGTCTACAATCGGATATAATCAAATACTAGTAATGTCGGATGGCTCAATCTAAATTCATTGAATGAATGAAGAAATGAATGAATGAATTATTCTTCTAACTCATAGTCTGTGGATTTTAATCACATAACCCAGAACTTTCACTGGATAGTGCCCCTTACTGAGCCTTCTTCTCAGTAGAAGATTATTGGACACATTCAAATAAATATTCTTCTTATAATTTATATGCATATGTTTTATTGCCATACTAAGGTATTCTTGCAGTCCTGTGCATCAACCATTAATCACCTGGGTTCAGAAAACACAATTTACTGTTTGATTTTTCTGATTCTTTCAGACAATTACAAGTTTATTTTCACTGATCTTTGAAATTGATACTTTCTGAGTAATTTCATCCAAAAGTATAATTTCTGTGTAAAGATTTAATGATGGATTCAAATCAAAGTTGGGGATGGGGCTTTTCTCACATATAAACACATTAATTAAACAACAAAGGGAAGTCTCATGCATTCAAGCAAATTCCTCCTCTTGCAAATTTATTTATATTTATTTATTTATTTAAGATTTTATTTATTTTAGAGAAAGAGAGGGAGAGCAAGCAGGGGGAGGGGCAGAAGGACAGAGGGTGAATCTCAAGCAGACTCTCCACCGAACACAGAACCCCACCTGTGACTCGATCTGTGACCTGAAGATCATGACCCCAGCCAAAATCAAAGAGTCAAACGCTTAACTGATTGAACCATTCAGGTGCCCCTGCAAATCTATTTTAATGCAATTAAAACAGCCACTTTTTATTCCAGGATATGTTGTTTCAATTTGTATCTATTGAATCTTTCATAAATTGCAATATATTCTATATAGAATTTATGATTTACAGTTTATTCTGCCTCATAAAATGTTTTTAATACTTTAGCCTACATTTATTTCTCCTTAAAAATTCTGATACTGTGTGTTATCTAATTTATACAACCAAAGTCATCATCATACACTGTCTTTATTGGGAAATCTAAGGTAGGGGTAAAAGTTTGAACTGAGTGATCTCCTAAGTTTGACTGAAGATTTGGTGCTTCTTAGTTTATGAAGGCTTTAAGACTTTAAAGTGGCCTTTCTCAATCTATGCAAGCAATAACCACATAATCAAAATTCTTTTTCTTTTTTTTTTTTTAAAGAAAATAAACAGCTGTTGGAGGACAATTAGAGAAACTGAGAGTCCAATTCTTCCTTTAAATTTGGCTCCTTTATTCAATGGGATGATTGATATCATTCACCTATCATTTAACTTGATACTCTTCTCTTGGCAAGGATTACTATCCATTAGGCTCAGTGGGTGATATCATCACTGTCTATATGATTAAATGACACTTAGTAATATGGATTTCCCAAATTGTGTAATATCTTCCTACTATGTCATCATGATCCCCATTTTATAGCCAGAACACAGGGAAATTTGGCTGTACAGTGACGAGTTCAGATAGATAAATATAAGGAGGGGAAGTTTTAATTTGGCATTGGCATTGTTTAACATTCATAAAAAATTGTTTTACTGCCCAGATGTTGGAAATTTATTAATTATCATATTGGCTCTTGGGCCTGGTTCTTGCAAGAACTATAGTAGATGCCAGAAGCTAAATAACCTTTTGTCATTCCGCTGAATAAAGGATTGTTTGTGCTCTCCAGTTGATGAATTATCTCTGTGCCTTGTCATTATAAAAAGAAACTCATCTTGTTCACCGGCCTGGCAGGAGATGAGAAGGCCCTCGAGAGAGCACAGAGAGTTTTTCCTCTCACAAATCATAGGTAGGATAGATGCTGTGGATCCTGTCTGGAAATGAATGTGGAAAGAACCCAGGACAAAGCATAAAACTTGCATTGTTACTACTAGATGATATATGGTAGATTATTACAAATTTACAGAATTAAACATCTGCTTTTACCCATACTAAATTATTTTAAATCTAACAATCAATTCTAGCACAGATAAATGTACTTTTTATGTGCTTTGGAAATAAGAGAAAGCTTAAAATTCTATTGAAGTTAAGACAATACCAGTAGTTTTATAATTATTTTACTAGTTCATGACAGAAATTTATGGAAACATTTGTTATCAAAGTATATCATTGTGTATTGAAGAGAAAAAACTAACATTTCTTTAAATTACTATGTTGCAAGTAGCAGAATGTTTCAAAATCTCCAGTTGGATAAACTGTTTTACTGTTTGTTTTTTTAAATTAATGAGTAAACTTTATTTTTTTTAGAGCAGTTTAGGTTTGTAGCAAAATTGAGCACAAAGTACAGAGAGTTCCCATATAACCCTTGTTCCCTGATATGCACAGCTTTTCCCACTATTGATGTTCTGTCCCCACACATGCATAGCCTCACCTACTACTGATATCCCACTCCACAGTGGTACATTTGTTATAATCAATGAACCTACACTAACTCATAATTATCACCCAAAGTCCATAGTTTGCATCAGGGCTCACTCTTGGTGTTCATTATGTCAGTGAACATATGTATAATGGCATCTATCCACCACTGTAGAATCATACAGAACAGTTCCATTTCTCTAAACCCTCCGTGCTCTCCCTTTTCATTCCTCCCTCCACACCCCCAATCACTGGCAACCACTAATTACTGTCTTTATAGTTTTGCCTTTTCCAGAGTGTGATATAATTGGAATCCTAAGTATGTAGCCTTTTCAGATTGGCTTCTTTCACTTAGTAATATCCATTTAAGTTTCCTCCATGTCTTTTTAAGGCTTGATAGCTTATTTCTCATTGTCTGGATGGACCACAGTTTATCTTTCCATTCACCTACTGAAGGACATCTTGGTGGTTTCCAAGTTTTGATAAGTATGAATAAAGCTACTATAAACATCCATGTACAGGTTTTTATGTGGACATGTTTCCAGCTCCCTTGGGTAAATACTAGGGGATATGATTGACAATTATACAATAAGAATATATTTAGTGTTATAAGAAACTGCCAATTGACTTGCAAAGTGCTATCCCATTTAGCATTCCCACCAGCAGTAAATGAATTTGGTTATTTTTATTTTAAAAATTTTATTATATATTTTTTAAAATGAGAATTCATGTTGCTCTACTTCTTTGTCAGCATTTAGTGGTGTCTAGTAATCCTATCCAGAGGCTTATCAATTTTTTTTATCTTTTCAAAGAATGAGCTTTTGGTTTTGATGATTTTCTCTATTGGTTTCCTATTTAGAATTTCTTTCATTTTTTGCTTTTGCTACTTCTTTTCTTCTGCTTACTTGGATTTAATTTGTTCTATGTTGTTGTTCCTTTTTAGTTATTAGAAGGAAGCCTAGATTATTGATTTTAAGTCTTTCTTCTTTTTGAATATATATATTCAATGCTATAAATTTTCTTCTAAACTCTGCTTTCATGGTATCCCATAAATTTTAATAAATTATATCTTCACTTTCATTTAGTTCAAAATATTTTAAAATCTCTCTTGAGATTTTTTGTTTTGGCCCATGTGTTATCTAGAAATGTATTGCTTAATCTCTAAATATTTTGGAGGTTTTCCGGCTATCTTTCTGTTACTGATTTCTAATTTATATTCATTGTGATATGAGAGCAAGCACTATCTGATTTTTATTCTTTTAGATATGTTAAGGTGTCTTTTATGGCACAGAATGTGCTCTCTCTTGGTGAATGGTCCATGTGATTTTGAGAAAAATGTGTAATATACTATTTTTAGATGAACCAGTCTGTGTACATCGATTATATCCAATTGAATGATGGTGCTGTTGACTACAGCTGTATCCTTACCGATTATCGACCTGCTAAATCTGTCCATTTCTGATAGAGGGGTATTATATCACCAACTATGATACTGGATTCCTCTATTTCTTTTTGTAGTTCTACCAATTTTTGCCTCTCATGTATCTTTACACTCTGTTGTTAGACACATACACATTAAGAATTGTATGTCTTTTTGAAGTATTGGCCCCTTTATCATTATGTAGGACCCCTCTTTACCCCTTAAAATTGTCCTTGGTCTTCCATTGTGAGTTCATAGTGCCTAAATGAAATAATGAGGAGGGAATGCAGAAGTTAGAATGAGAGCTATGAAGCCTTTAGTTGGACTCACCACGCTTGCTTACTCCTCAACCAAGTGCAATTGTGAATTCTGCACACAACTCACTGATGAAATTGCTTGTTCTAAATCCTATGACTTAATTTTTAGTCCTTATCTTATTTGTTCCCTCAACTGTATTTGACATATACAGACTACTTTCTTCTTTTGAAATATTTTCTTCCTTTGCCTTCTGTGAGCAATCTCCTTATTCTCTAACTTTCCCTCCCCCACTTTTAACTGTTCTAGATATTTTATCCTCTCTTACCCCATAAACTGTGGTTCCCTTTACGATGTTACTTTAAATCCTCTTCTTTTTTCCCTTTGTGCACTTTCCCAGAGCAATCGCATTCACTCTCACAGTTTAGACTTAAACGTTTATAGTTATAATTTTCACATCAATCCTTTCAGTTTAGGTCAATCTCCATAAGCTACAGACCAGCATATACTGGAAAGCGCCACTGGAAAATCTTTCAGACACCCTAAACTCAATGTGTAGAATATTAATTTCAAAGATTTTCTTTATAACTTTAGTCCTTTTTCTGTATTTCTAATTTTAGTGCATGATGTCAGTCACTATACCATGTTCCTCTAGTGGAGAAATTTGGAATAATTCTTAACTCCTTTTCCTTTTCATTTCCAATATCCATTTAATCACCAATTTTTGTATTTGAACTCCTCAAATCTTTTGAAACTATTCAATTACCCCTATCTTTTCAAATCTATGTCATTATTGTATTTCATATTTGAATGGGATTTCCATCACTATCTCCTAATTTGTCTTTTTTCTCCAGTCTCTCTACTTTCAAATATCTATCTTCTGTCAAGCTCTCTATATGACCTTTTTGAAATTTCAACCATTTTAATCTTCTTTAAAAAAAGACGATGGGTTTTCTGTCCTGTCAGTATACATACAGGTTATTTTCCTTGAGTGGAACTCATTCTTATGTTCGGTTCTCTCCTAGTCATCTTTCTTGTGTAGTTAAATGTTGCTTTCTCTAGAAATCACTTTATGGACATGCAAAGTGTGCGTGAGGGGCTCCTTCTACAAACTCCTATATTGTCTCTCTGGTATATTCTGTAGTATGAGACTTATCACATGATTCCATTAGTTGTCTGATTAGTTGTCTCCTCCACTAGACTGCAAACTCCATGTGAGCGCAGACCTTGACCTTTTTCACTATTGTGTCCCTTGAATCTAACGCAGTGATTGGCATGGAATAGGTGGTTAAAAGCATTTTCTTTTTTTTTAATTATTTTTTTTATTATGTTTTGTTAGTCACCATGCAGTATATCATTAGTTTTTGATGTAGTGATCCATGATTCATTGTTTGCGTATAACATCCAGTGCTCCATGCAATATGTGCCCTCCTTAATACCCATCACTGGGCTCACCCATCCTCCTCCCCTCCTCCCCTCTAAAACCCTCAGTTTGTTTCCTGGAGTCTATGGTCTCTCATAGTTCGTCTCCCTCTCCAATTCCCCCCCCTTCATTTTTCCCTTCCTTCTCCTAATGTCCTCCATGCTATTCCTTATGTTCCACAAATAAGTGAAACTGTATGATAATTGATTTTCTCTACTTGACTTATTTCACTCAGCACAATCTCCTCCAGACCCGTTCATGTTGATACAAAAGCTGGGTATTCATCCTTTCTGATGGCTGAGTAATATTCCATTGTATATATGGACCACATCATCTTTATCCATTCATCTGTTGAAGGGCATCTTGGCTCTTTCCAACCTCTGGCTACCGTGGACATTGGTACTATGAACATTGGGGTGCATATGGCCCTTCTTTTCATTTTCTTAATGGAGAAATAAAAACTGAAACAGCAGGCAGAAAGGAATATGAATAATTGCAGGGAACTTTATTGAATTGTTTGCATTTTTAAAGTTCTACACAAAGATTTATGGTATTTAAACAGAAAGAAAGGAGAGGTTACCTTTGAAGATGCTTGGAAGGAAGAGAAGGTAGAGGAGCAGCAGGAGGATGCTTCTTAGGAAAGAGGTAGGAAGAATCACATTTGAGAGAAGGCATATCTCTTACTTTAAATATTTAAATTTTTGGTTTATCTTCTTGATCTAATATATACCCATGGTGCAAAATTCAAAAGTACAACAGAATGTACAGTGAAAAGATAATCTTCTGTGTTTCCTCTCACCCAACCTTCATTTTCCTCAACCTTGGAGATAATCACTGTAATCAGTTTTCTTCTTATCTTTCCCTACACAGTGTATGTATTTCCTAAACATCTATATGTTTATATATGTGTGATTTTAAAAATAAATCTTTAGATCAGAAGCATAATACACACCTTTCTGTTTTCTATTTTGCTCCTGCAATTATCTCTATCATCTATCTATCATCTATCTATCTATCTATCTATCTATCTATCTATCTATCTATCTATCATCTATCATGTCCTCATTAGTAAAATAGCATTATATTTTTCTTTTTAAACCTTCATGGAGCTCCATTATATGGGTGGGCCATATTTTATTTACTCTGCTCCACACTGATGGAAAATTCTGTAATGACAAACAGCACACAACGTATACCCTATACAAGCATCATTTTGTTCACATGAAAAATAAATAATACTTAAAATTAGAAATGTTATATCAAAGGGTACATATATTTTTAATCTTGAATTGCCTTTGTTTGAAGCTGTATTAGTTACTCTCCCACCAGTTTCATCTTCAACTGCCTTTATATAGGCACCACCATTAATGCAACATGTTGCCAGGCAAGTTTATTTTTGTCAAACAAATGAGCTAACAATGTCTCATTTTAGTTTTAATTTAAATTTCTGCTAATATGATTGAAATACAATGTCTTTTTCTATGTTCAAGAGCCATGTATTTTTGATTTTTTAATTTCTTTTTTTTTTTTTTTTTTTTGTTAAAGTT